>CAHIKZ030000242.1:965000-1310000 GCA_903632075.3 Acanthosepion pharaonis | reverse complement strand
ACAGGTCTTGAATGACGGAGTCCTGAAGGCGGCCATTGAAGAGGACAGTAGTCTAACCTGTGTTGAACCTTCAAGACAGTTCAACGTTTCCGATGAAACAGTTAGACTTCACCCGCACCGCCTAGGTAAGACGTACAAACTGAGCAAGTGGCTTCTGCAAACGCTTTTGGAGGTCCACAAAGGACAACAAGTGGTAGCCTGCGTATCGCTGCTTTCTCGCCACCGTACCGCATCCTTATTCAATCGAGTGCTTACCGGTGATGAAAAGTGGGTTCTATACGAAACTACCAAGCGTTCCAGACATTGGCTGTCTCCTCAGCAAGATCGCCTATACACCCACGCAAGATTATGCTTTGTGTCTGGTGGACAGGTCATCAAGTGGTTCTTTATGAACTGCTACCAACGGGCTAAACGGTCACTGGAGACCTATACTCGCAACAATTGAAACGTGTGCAACAGACATTGCGCCAGAAGAAGTCAGCACTGGTTAATCGCAAAGGTGTGCTTTTCTTCCATGACAACGCCAGGCTGCATGTCGTATGAGTGGTCAGGGATACCATACAGCAACTTGGGTGGGAGACTTTGTGCCATCCACCTTATTCACCTGACCTTGCGCCATCCGATTACCACCTCTTCCAATTCCTGGATAATCATCTTCGTGGGAAATCCTTCACCAATGAAGCAGACTTGCGCAAAGCCCTCACGGACTTCTTTGCGCCAACCCTTCCCCGCTGAGTTCTACCACAAGGGCATTGAACAGCTGGAGACACGTTGGTAGAAGGTGCTGGATGCCGATGCCGATTACTTCGAAGACTAAATATAAGTTACACATACTGTGAAGTGTTTTCTTTTTTTCCTTTAAAAACGGACAGAACTTTTTTGGTTACCTTGTATATATCGATTTCATCTCATACAAGAGAGTAAATACGCTAAGATAGAAGTGGTTACTGGATGTGGAAGAATTAGAAATAGAAATATTACTAATAACCTAGAACTAAAAGTGCAGTCAGGAAGACAGTAGATAGCCATTGACATTGCATTTAATGTTTTGTATATCAAAGTTGGCCGGAAAGAATGAAACCCGAAGGGTATTACCCACGTGAGTAGTGAGAGGAAAAAAAAAAACTAAAATTTACTGTTTCATTTAACCAGCTCTACTGTAAATTGATGAGATCTTGACGTCAGTCTCGTACTGCACTTAAATTCAAAATGTCTAGGTACCATAGCGTAGAACTAATCCAAATAATTACCGTGAAAGTATTTCTAGAATAGGCACAGGGAGGCGTTTTTTATGGCGGTGGGACTGAAACTGAGACGACAGATCCGGACCGGTAATATTGCTGATTCGTCTTTGGATCTTATCAAGGATCTCTAGATAATTAGCAGGAACACCGGATCATATTTGGCTGCAATATTCTAAGCATGGACGAATGGTATACTTATCTAGGACACATTCTGGGGAGAGAAAATAGGTTAACACAACAGAGAATCAACTTTCTTTGCATCTGGCCTAGCAATAGATTGACTATGGACTTTCCACTTCAGCCGAGAAAGAGCGTGTTATCTAGCGTGATCAACAATTTGAACAAGGCCAGCACACTCAAGCCCTCGGCCACAATGTCTTGTAATTTCGTGCTAGCACCAAAAAGTTCCGTCTACCTAAGTTCACTCACAAGGCTTGGTTTATGGTTTTTCTAGGATCGATCCTTCAGTCCGATAACATCAGGAACCCGGGTCTCATTGTCAGAAGGCGAACGTTCTAACCACTCGGCCGCGCCCATATATATATATATATATATATATATATATATATATATATATATATATATATATATATAGAGAGAGAGAGAGAGAGAGAGAGAGAGAGAGAAAGAGAGAGAGAGAGAGAGAGTTTCAAATTAAAAAATAATAATGTTTTATTTTATGAAAGTATTTATTTATTTATATATATATTTGATATTTCAGATTGTCCTCAATTTTTCATCAGAAATAACTGCTTGTTACAAATAAATTAAAATTACTGTTTGTTAGCAAGTAACATCCTTCGCGAGACGCGGACGTCACGTGATATGGAACGTCACTGTTCGGATATTCTTAACTTAAATCTAACTGTCATGAATATTTTAAATGTTGTTTAAAAAAACATTTTTACTATATCTAAAAAAATTGCTTAACTATTGAAATATTTATAAAGATTTAAAACACCTAAGTCCCTATTCAACCCTAGTTTATGTGTATTTAATTTTAAAATCCAATATGTTTTTTTTTTCTGCGTGTGAATGTGGAAGTAAAATCAGAATCTATCAATAAACATTTGCAGTTTTTCTAATGTGTGTCCTGATTGATTGTAGTGTTTAGCTATGGGGGAATAAGGGTTGTTTTGACGTATTGTTTGTTTATGGTTATTGAAACGAAATCTAAAATTATTTCCAGACTCACCAATATATCCACTATTAGGACATAAGTTGCAGAATAAATAATAGATTACGTTATAAATATCGCAGGTGAGGTTAGGTGGCTGTATCCTGATATTGGTGTTGGGTACAGAAAATATATTAGCTATTATTAATATATATATATATATATATATATATATATATATATGGGAAATATATGTGCGATATATTTTAATATTTATAGAGCACTGTTATATGTGTAATAAAATATTTATACTTTGTGTCCTATTATCGAAATACAGGACCAATCAACTTGGACTGCTCAACAAAAAAATCACCATCGTTCCTGATAAAAGATCTTATAAGCTGATCCTTTTACACGAAATCGATAGCGTCATAAAAAGAACAAATCATGAAGGATTATAACAGCTTAAAAGATGCCGAGCTTTATGGATTTAAGTCCCCAAAAACACCACGACAATGCGACGATTGGATTTCAAAAAAGATTTATTCTCGGTAATAGCCAAAATTAAATTCGCAAATATTACCAACGATCTTCAGCAAAAAAATCTTAAAAATCAATGATGAAAAAAAATCTTTAAAATCTATGGTCAAAAAATCTTAAAAGTCAATGGTGAAAAAAATCTTAAAATCTATGGCCAAAAAAATCTTTAAAATCAATGGTCAATAAAATCTTAAAAATCTATGGTCAAAAAAATCTTGAAAATCTATGCACAAAAAAATCTTAAAAATCAATGGTCAAAAAAATTTTTATAAATCAATGGTGAAAAAAATCTTAAAAATCTATAGTAAAAAAATCTTAAAAATCTATGGTGAAAAAAATCTTAAAAATCTACGGTAAAAAAAATCTTTAAAATCTAGGCGAAAAAAATCTTTAAAATCTATGGTAAAAAAAATCTTAAAAATCAATGGTGAAAAAAATCTTAAAAATCAATGGCCAAAAAAATCTTAAAAATCTATGGCCAAAAAAATCTTAAAAATCTATGGTCAAAAAAATCTATGGTAAAAAAAATCTTAAAAATCTATGGTCCAAAAAATCTTAAAAATATATGGTAAAAAAAATCTTTAAAATCTATGGCGAAAAAAATCTTAAAAATCTATGGTCCAAAAAATCTTAAAAATCTATGGTAAAAAAAAATCTTTAAAATCTATGGCGAAAAAAATCTTAAAAATCTATGGTCCAAAAAATCTTAAAAATCTATGGTAAAAAAAAATCTTTAAAATCTATGGCGAAAAAAATCTTAAAAATCTATGGTCAAAAAAATCTATGGTAAAAAAAATCTTAAAAATCAATGGTGAAAAAAATCTTAAAAATCAATGGTGAAAAAAATCTTAAAAATCTATGGTCAAAAAAATCTATGGTAAAAAAAATCTTTAAAATCTATGGCGAAAAAAATCTTAAAAATCTATGGTCCAAAAAATCTTAAAAATCTATGGTAAAAAAAATCTTTAAAATCTATGGCGAAAAAAAAGACTTAAAAATCTATGGTCAAAAAAAAAGAAGACTATGGTAAAAAAAAAGAAAAAATCAATGGTGAAAAAAAATCTTAAAAATCAATGGTCAAAAAAATTAAAAAATCTATGGTAAAAAAAATCTTTAAAATCTATGGCGAAAAAAATCTTAAAAAATCTATGGTCACAAAAATCTTGAAAATCTATGGCCAAAAAAATCTTAAAAATCTATGGCGAAAAAAATCTTAAAAATCTATGGTCAAAAAAATCTATGGCAAAAAAAATCTTAAAAATCAATGGTGAAAAAAATCTTAAAAATCTATGGCCAAAAAAATCTTAAAAATCTATGGCCAAAAAAATCTTAAAAATCAATGGTCAAAAAAATCTTATGGAGATAACTTCAAGCTAAAGAGTAACGTCTCAGTTATCAATGTGACTCATACGCTGGATAGAAATAACTGGCTATATTTGTGCCAGAGTTGTATCAGACATTTTGAAATCAGTCGTACTGACCGGCTAAGAAACGAAAGACAACGGCGAAAAGCGTCAGCAAATATTCCTGTGGCTGTCCCAAGATCCTCACTGTTGCACAACATAGGGACTTGTATACCGGTCACTAGTGCGACTGAAGTATCACATATGACACAGACATAAAAACTGAATAAGGCTGTCGGATCCTCATATGTCTTTTGAACAATAAAAAATGCTAAAAAAAATTTTTCAGACTCACTGGGTTGTATATTGATATTTTTTGTTTTATTATTTCAGTTAGGTGCCTCGACTAGTTTCGGCCATCATCAGGAGAAAAAAAAATCCTGCTTGTTAGTAGCAGTGAACGTTATAATAGGTTACACGGATCGATATATACTTGATGAAGCCCGACTGAAACGTTCTAATAAAAACAAAGACGAGGTAAAAAGTCCGCATGCAAATACAGATATTTTTAGTTATTTTTCGAGAGGATTGTGTAATGATTCTGGTCCCCACTTGACGCGCAATTATTGTTGGGTTGTGTCTGGCACAAGCTTCACCTGATGAATATTAATCATCTTGACTCAAGTTAACCATTACGGATGATTTAGAAAAACGAAAGACCTCCAATTTTATGCGTTTCACTGAAGGCCTAATGGGAATTTATTATCGCGAAACGAATGCTGTTGCCTTTAAATTGCTCTGTTTATTGCTTATTCAGTGGTTATTATCCAGCATATGGGTTGCCAATTCTTCGGCTATGCACACACGCTGCAGTTTACACTAGCGTTTAATTTAAGAGGTCGTTTGAAATGGAAGATCGTTCTTCTAACAATTCCAAATAGCTTCATTTGCATAACGACAAGCAACCGAATTTTAAAACGACATGCAATATCTGCAAGGATTAAAATCTTATCGGTTCCGTTGAATAACGAAATAAGTGGACTTAATAATAATGGCTGACAGAGTTATCGCAAAATTTATATCGTTTGATTCATCTAATAAAAATGGATTCAAAAATTAATTTTTTATTAAGATTAAAAAAAATACTAATGATTGATGTAACTCTTCCAGTATTGTTCAACAGAAGAAAGGGATTTAAAAAACGAAAGAGAAAAGAGACAGTGTTTAAAATATGGTAGTGAATGCTGGACAGTCTCCTTACAAATGAAGAAAAGACTTGAGTCAACAGAAACATGGTTCTAATACAAAATGAAGATGAGAATACCAAAATTACTGACTGACATCTCATCTAATAAAAAATGAAGATGAAGTAAATACTAGTCAAAAAAATTAGGATGAAAATTTAATAGAAAGAACAAAAGGAAACTTATAATTAATAAAAACGTGTAATAAAAATTAATAAAAATTAATAATAATGGCTGACAAAGCTTCATCTAATGCAAAATGAAGATGAAAATAAATATTAGTCAAAATTAATAATTATCTAATAAAAAAATGGATAAAGTAAATACAAAATTAATAATAATGATTCATCTAAAAAAAATGAAGATGAAAATAAAATAATGGATGTCAAAAAAATTAATAAATAAGTCAAAAATTAATGACAATGCTTCATCTAATAAAAATGAAGATGAAAATAAAAATAATAATAATGATGACGATGTCAAAAAAATGAAGATTAATAATAATAATAATGACTGACAATGCTTCATCTAATAAAAAATGAAGATGAAAATAAATACTAGTCAAAAATTAATAATAATGGATGACAATGCTTCATCAATAAAAATGAAGATGAAAGTAAATACTAGTCATCAATAATAAAAAAATGAAGATGAAAGTAAATACTAGTCAAAATTAATAATAATGACTGACAATGCTTCAATCTAATAAAAAATGAAGATGAAAAAAAGTAAATACTAGTCAAAATTAATAAAAATAATGGTTGACAATGCTTCATCTAATAAAAAATGAAGATGAAAGTAAATACTAGTCAAAATCAATAATAATGGCTGACAATGCTTCATCTAATAAAAATGAAGATGAAAATAAATACTAGTCAAAAATTAATAATAATGACTGACAATGCTTCATCTAATAAAAATGAAGATGAAAGTAAATACTAGTCAAAAATTAATAATAATGGCAATGACGATGAAAGCTAAATATCTCATGAAAAATGAAGATGAAAGTAAATACTAATCAAAATTAATAATAATGGCTGACAATGCTTCATCTAATAAAATGAAATTATATAATTGTCAAACATTAATCTATGACCTAGTTAAGGGAGGGACAATGTTTATCTTTTGAAAGTAAATAGTCAAAAATTACAGAAGATGAGTTTTCAGAAAAAAAATGAAAAACAAAACAACAGCATAATTTCAAATTAATAAATTGTCAAACATTAATCAACCCTAGTCAGGAGGGCACTTTTGGCCTTTAGGGTTTTCAAATAAAACAACAGCAAATTTCAATTTGTCTTTGATAGGTTCAAATAAAGCTTTGATATGGCTCAAAGTCAGCCAGCAATAAAAAAAAAATGTCTTCAAAACGCACTGTCAGCTGGTGGTGTAAACCCCACTTACAAGACGTGAGCAAAAGGTGTGAAAAAAATTGAACATTTTTAAAGGTCTTGATGTGGGGTTGGATTAAATGAATTTAGTGAATTCAGTTTTTCCCACCTACGTGAGAAGTTCAGACTTTGGCGTCATTTCTTTGATTTTGATTTTTTCATGTCTGTGAACTGTTAGTGAAAATAAATTAAATAAGTGAACCAATTTTTTTTTATATTATCATAGGCCTAGCTTTAATACGGATATAAAATCTTTACTTTTCATAAATTATAAAATAGATAGATAAATAAATTAAAATAATTCCAATGCTTTAAGGATATCACACGCATTCCAATTTTTCCGGAAATATCGAAAGGAAATTTAAAAGAAAATTTGAAATTAATATATTTGTAAGTGCAGAAGCTTTATTTAAAGTCCAAAAATGGGCATTTTTTTTTCAATTTACAAGTTTTCACTCTAATAAAGCAATGGAATATTTTATTTTTTTGTTTAGATAGTTGAAGTTTTATTATGCAAAATAGACTAAGAATTAAAAATATGATAACATTTATTCCAGTTTTTAAAAGTGAAAATTATTTTTATCGGACTTTTAACTCTTAGTCTATTAATTTGCTGCTAATCACTTCAACTACATAAAACGAAATAATTTAAAAATACATTCCTTTTTTTACATTGTTAAAAGAAAAATGAACCGTGTTTCTGTTAACGTGGCATTTAAGTCCTCACTGGTAGGAATTGAAACAAATATTTAAAAAAGATAAATTAGGAATTAAAAGTACAATGTGTTTTTTGTTTTTCTTTTTAAATAAAACAGAGGGTAAATAAACAAAAACAAGTTATCTTTCTTTTAATATCGTAAAAAGTTTTAAAAGTTTTTCCGATTTAGAAAAAAAGAAGAAATGTCTTCGTTTTTTTTGTTTTTTTTTTTACATATCGCCATTTTTTATTATTTTTTTTAAAGTAAATAAACACGATTGTACTTTTATTTCATAATTTATTAATAAGGAATAAATACCACGTTAACAGAAACACAGAAAAAACTGGCATCATATAGATTCTGCGAAATTGACAAAAACATTAAAAAATGATGGGTGTAAGAATAATTTCGTCGTTGACTATATATATATATATATATATATATATATATATATATATATATATATATATATATATATATATACTGATGCATGTTTCATTAAGTAATATAGACAGGCTTTGTCTATTTATTTTATGTGAATTCTTTTCATATCGTCTGATAAGCTTAATAACATTATCATTAAACAAAGAAAGAAAATCACAATATTAATACATATTTTTTAATCCTATCTAAGCCTTCGGATTACATAAGCCATTATCAAAGATGACAATTACATTAATTGCAAGTGTTGATAGTTTGGTGGGCTGCTGGATCATGAAATTTACATTGTGTGCATTTAGTCAGTATTTTTCATTGATGCATGTTTCATTAAATAATATTGACAAGTTTTGTCTATTTATTTTATGTAAATGATTAAATGATAATGTTATTTATCTTATCAGACGATATGAAAAGAATTTACATAAAATAAACAAAACTTGTCTATATTATTTAAGGAAACATGCATAAATGAAAAAATGCTGCCTAAATACACACAATTTAAATATATATATATATATATATATATATATATATGTGTGTGTGTGTGTGTGTGTGTGTGTGTGTGTGTGTGTGTGTGTGGTTCTCGGTAAAAATGGCAGCGGAAAAAATGGCAGGGTAAAAATGGCAACGGTAAAAATGGCAAAAGTGGATAAATAGGTAAAAATGGCAAAAGTGGATAAATAGGAAAAAAATGGCAATTCGACAACAGAAAATTATGACCGTTCAAGAAGGATGGGTCTAAGCTCCCATCTCTCTAGTTTAAAATAGGACTAAGTCCCCCCATCACCTCAATATTTTAAAATAAATATTTTTAAATTCATATTTACTCTAGTGTGTGTGGGGGGGAGCTAGGCTACTTCTCCTCTTGTTTTAAATAGGGGCTAATTTCCCACTCCTAGTATTAAAAACATTTTTTTTTTAAATTTTCGATGTCGATTTTTAGAAGTTTTATTGGGGGGGGGGGCGCTAGGTTCCTACTACTAATTGCAGTAAAAGCACAAATCGTAACGTGTTTAAGTTAATTTGATGACTATAATTAATTTTATAATTGATAGCTGACATTAGGATTAGATGTGTATATATATTTCATTAACTTCTTAATACTTTTTAAAATTCTTTATTGCTTTCAAGCACGTAATGCAATAACATTAATGAAAAAATAAATTTACGAATCGAAATTGGAAAAGCACATAACAGTCGTTTGACCCAAAATATTTCAAAAATAATTAAAAAAAAAATTTTATTGAAAAACACGTTCATAATTTCTACGTATGGAAATGTATACAGTAAAAAAATTTAAACAATTATCTAATTAATAAAAAACTTTAAACTATTATCTAATTAAGAAAGTATGAAATAAAAAATAGATATTACATAATTGCCGAATAAAAATGTTAATATTTAAAAAGTACTAGTTAAAAACGAAAAACCGCGTTCGCTTAATTTGCAAAAATTGTCAATTTTGATCATCAATAGTAATCTGTCATCACCACGTCACAATCGATTTCTTTGATAAATTCAGACACATCGTTAAGAAATGTTTGGATACAAATTTTTATGCTATAAGTACTGTTTATTTCATATCAGGATTTAACTTTAAATTTTCTAATTTTACTCAAATAACGTGTCAAAAATATATAAATTTATTTTAGGAAGAAGTTTAAAATCAAAATTTTGTTTGTTTACAAATTTCTTAAAATTTAAGAAAATGGCCGCTTTTAAGAAAATTAAACAAAAATCGAGCATATATTTGACATTCCAATCTATATAATTTCTGTCTGAAAGACACCAGAATATGTTACTTACTGTAAGCAATAAATTTAATGCTTTAGCTTTCACTTAATAACAACATATTGAGACAAAACTTTGTTTTCGTTGATTTATGGGCTTTTTTTCATCGTGAAATGCTGCTTTTTTACGTGACCTAATGGAGGAACATATATATATATATATATATATATATATATATATATATATATATAAAATAAGTGTATTAGTGTATGTATATATATATATATATAAAAAATATTAGTGTATATATATATATATATATATATATATATATATATATATATATATATATATATATATATATATAAAATAAGTGTATTAGTGTGTGTCTCTATAAAAAAGAAGTGTATTAGTGTATATATATATATATATTAGTGTTGGGAGGATTAATCGGAATCGGAAAAATCGCAAAGGCGAAGGTTAGGAATCCCATTCACAGATTTCGTATTGACTCTCAGTCTAATTTAATTATTTTATTGGTAAATTATGGTTTTAAACGAAGTAAATATTTTAGAGTTCACTTAGCCTATTCCCTCAGCAAACCTTTTGAATTTCTGTTCACACCTATTTGCAAAATGTCTATATGACGCCTCTCAGAGACTTCACACTTGAGTATTAAAAGACTGAAAACGCATCAGACAAGATTTTAAATTTTACTGGCACCAGTCTCACCCTGTCATTGTCTGATAACCTCTGAAATAATTAATGTTTTATTGTTTTTTGTTTTTTTTCGGTTTCATCAAGTGGACCTATAATTTTTTTTTCCCCAAGTTTTTCAGTGTGTTCAGACGTAATCGCCTAAAAAATAAAATCTCATGGGAGGGGGAGCTTTAGCTGAATATTCTTTTTAATTTGACAAACTTCTCTTGTTTTTCCATTATGTATTGTATCCAAGATTTTAATAAACTCATTGTGAGATATTTATCTATATTTTTTTTCTTTTTGCCATTTTTTCTTATTTATCCATTTTTGCTATTTTTACCCTGCCATTTTTTCCGTAGCCATTTTTTCCGCTGCCATTTTTACCTAAATTCAATGTACATTGTAATATTATATTCCTTCTGAGGAGAGGCTCCAAACTTGAGGACTGCCTCGGGCGGCATAAACATTAGCTACGCGCCACTGACATTAATGACAATGGTTGACAATGCTTCATCTAATAAAAATGGTTTAAAAATAAATACTCGTAGAAAAAAGCTGTTGGTCTATTAAAAAGCTTCCATCAGGCAAGACGGACACGTGTTCGAATCACAACTGAAAGCTTCTAATTTAGATCTCAGCTCTTTACTCACGTGCGTAGATTGACAGTCTGAGTAAAATTTTGATTTAAAGTAGTAAATAAAAAAAATGATTAAAATAAATATTGGTTAGAATAAAAGTCTTTGTTTTTTTAAAACACAAAATCCACCAAGAAAAACGTTCTGATCAAAGCAACAAAGATAAAGATGCGAGTCCCAAAAGAATAATTGAAAATAACTCTATTTTCTCTACAATATTTATACAGAGTAGGCCATGGCAGCTGTACATTTCTAGAAAATTTTGTTTTTTTACAGAAAAATGCCCTTGAGACTTCTTAACAGTTTATTTCCTTTTAGCTTCAGCTGCAACTCGTTAACCATAAACTTTAAGTGATTCATGAATTTCCGCAGTTTAAACAATGACATCGGAGTGTGTCGAGGAAGTTGTCAATTAGCATGACCTTCGACTTGAGAAAAAAACGAAAAACAATTTAGCCTGACCTCTTGAAGCCACGCTAGGGTTTACTAATTTAAACAGATATGGATTATGTTTCTTGCTAGCATTTATAAAATGGTCTCCAATCAGTTGAATTCCTCTTCGGATTAGCAATTCTTTTACTCAGTTTATAAAGCCTATCGCGATTATTACACGCAGTGACCTCCAGATTCTTCCATCCCAATGTTTTCGCAAGTTCCAGATATTATAAATCACCGAAGTTAAACAACGTCGAGCCTGGTCAATACCTAGATGGGTAACCGCTTGGGGATGCCAGATGCTGTAAGCTTGGATGTGTGGGTGGTGTAATGGATAATATGCTTGTAATTGTTAATCGGAGAGTCGAGTTCCAATTGCAGTTGGGTTCACTTACGAACTAATATCCTTAATAAAGGTATAAATCCACCTCTTCTCCCTCCAGCTATGGGTTAATTAGTAAGACTTATATCACTAAAACCATTGTTATCTCAAAATAAATAAGTAATGTATCGTACACAATATTTAGATTTTGGCATTAAATGACCCATAGAGGTGTTGATATGTCGTTAAACAAAAACAACCAACCAACCAAATATTTTAAACCCACTTTTCTCATTCGTTCTGAGGTCGGTTGGAACAATGGCTAAGAATACGGACTGCATCAAGAGAAAGCCTCTTGAGAAGCCTATGTGCAGCTTTGATGTGAATTGGGATCCAATCATAGGGGAGATAACTGCGCATGCATAAATAAACATTCACCCGCGGGATTACACGGTCGACGATGAACCACCACTGAATGATAATTTGCAGTGTACTACCGATGCATTTAAAATGGCAGATCAAATACTAGGTCAAGTCATAAATAATTTCAGTTTTCGGGAAACAAACCAGGAATTTATCATGCTAACTAGTAATCTTATCGTGACAGTCAAGAACACATTTGGAGTAGACTAACAAATGCAAAAGGTCGTGAACTGGCAGCTGATCTCCATAAGAAAAAAGCTAATGTGCGTGTGGTGGGATCGTTGAGGTATTGTACATTTATAGTTATTAAAGAAACAATAAATCCACATTTATACGTCCAGCAGCTGCAAGGTTTCTCTCAAAGTTTGAGCAAAATGCACCCTGCGCTCGTCGATAGGAAAGTGTTGTTTTTCCCACAACTGATACGAAATATTAATGGCAAGAGGAAGAGAGGAAATGATCGCGTAACCTACTTAGAGAGCTTGTGTCAATGGTCGGCAGAACAGGGATTAGGAGTAATAGCAAAAAGACAAACAATACTAAGAGCTATAAAGGACGGGAAATTGTGGAGAGCCATGATTGCCCACGTCCTCAAGTGATGAGCCACATGCAAAGAAAAGAAGAAGAATGAGCTTCTATAAATGGGTGGCAGAACTGAGATTTGGAGAGATAGCAGAAAGTTAAACTTTACTGAAAACTACAAAGTACAGGAAATTGTGGAGAGCCATGATAGCCAAAGCCGTGAAAGGACATAGCAGATGGAAAAAGAAGAAGAACCCGAGTGTAACTTTTTATCTACAATATGTTGTAATTTAAGGTTGCGTCGTGGAAGACAATTTTCTTTTCAGAATCTGTCTTACATATATACAAGTATACCATTCGCCAATGATTCGAATATTACTGCCACGTATGGTATGGCGCACCTGCTCTTTATTTAGAGATTCTTGATAAAATCCAAAGAGGAATCTGCAATGTTATTGAACCTGACCTGGCATCTTGGCTTCAGTCACTTTCTCACTGCTGTAATGTAGCTTCCCTCTGCCTTTTCTATAAATACTTTCATGGTGATTGTTCTAATGACTTTTCCTTTTTGTTATCCAGACTTTTATGAATTTAAGCGTAGTACTAGATTGGCAACAAGGTTGAATCCTTTTACAGGTGAACTGGTTAGATGCAACCGTAAATTCTTTGCTAACAATTTCTTTTCTCGCACATCACGCTTGTGGAACTATCACCCGGCATCTTGCTTCCCAGTGAACTTCGATCTTCAAAAATTTAAATGCAATGCCAATTGTTAATTACTGTTGTCTTGATTCCCCTTCTTTTATTGTCTTCGCTCCTTAATAATATTTTTGTCATCTCTTATTCTTCCGCACCCATTAACCCCCTTATGTCGTAGTGTCTTTATTGCTTAGCCTGGGGTGAAATGATTATAAGAAATATCATAGGATTTGAAAGAGAATTACTGTTCTGCTAAACCCACGAAGTTATTGGAATGCCATAAAAATAAGAAGACAAATCAAACACTTATCTTTTCATTCATTTTTTGTCAGAATATAGAATAAGCTGAGAGCCTCGAATTCAAAGAATTAAGCCACCCTCCCGCCAAAAATAAGCCACCCTCCCGCCAAAAATAAGCCACACTCCCGACAAAAATAAGCCACACTCCCGACAAAAATATTGTCATTTCCAGGTAGATATTGGTAGATTCAAGAATAACACCGACCAATGCTGGCTTACGAACTCACAAAAACATCCAACTGTGGTTTGCAAACAAAGGTTACCAGAAAAGACTGAAGTACAAAGCCCAGCAAAATTTATCTATAAGCACACGTAAGAAAATGGCCCACCATTAGAATTGGACGCAAGTATAAACAGAACCAATGTTTGCCTAAAGACTCAGGTATAAAAATGCCCAATGTTTTCCTGTAGATCCAGATATAAACACACCTGATGTTTGCCTACAGTCTCAAGTATAAACACCACCAATATTTGCCTATAGACACAAGTATAAATACCACAATATTTACAATATTTATATATTAAAGTATAAACACGCCAAATGATACCTAATAGACACAAGTATAATCACTACTAAAGTTTGTCTATAGACTCAACTATATACACCAAAATATTTGCCTATAGACAAAATAAAAATAACCACCAATATTTGCATCTAGACACAAATATTAATACCAACAATATTTGCATATAAACACAAGTATGAACATGCCTCATGTTTGCCTACAGACTCAAGTATAACACACACCCAATATTTGGCTATACTTCAAGTATAAACAAGACCAATGTTTGCTTAAGTATAAACACCACGAATGTTTGCCTATAGACTCAACTATAAATACCACCAATGTTTGCCTATAGACTCAAGTATAAATTCTACCAATGTTTGCCTATAGACTCAAGTCTAAGCATCACCAATGTTTGCCTATAGACTCAAGTATAAATACTACCAATGTTTGCCTATAGACTCAAGTATAAACACCACCAATGTTTGCCCATAGACTCAAGTATAAGCATCACCAATGTTTGCCTATAGACTCAAGTATAATTACTACCAATGTTTGCCTATAGACTCAAGTATAAACACCACCAATGTTTGCCCATAGACGCAAGTATAAACACCACCAATGTTTGCCTATAGACTCAAGTATAAATACTACCAATGTTTGCCTATAGACTCAAGTATAAATACCACCAATGTTTGCCTATAGACTAAAGTATAAACACCACTAATGTTTGCCTATAGACTCAAGTGTAAACGCAACCAATGTTTGCCTATAGACTCAAGTATAAACACCACCAATGATTGCCTATAGACTCAAGTATAATAATAAAAGCATTGTCGACTTAAAAGAAGTCAGTTTGATTTTTATATCTTAAAATCCACTAACAAAACCGTCCTCATTAATTAATGGGGTTGACCTTGAACTGGTTACTGTTTTATGTTTATTTGCTCCTGTTTTAATGACAGAAAATCTAGTGGCGCTCGAAAATTATCTACATTATTTCCAATTTACACGAGAGTCAAAAAATGCTGACATGGGTCCATATCACACTAGAGCTAAAAAGTTAGACATGTGTCCGATTAAAAATTGAGTTAAAAAGTCAGACAGAGATCCGGGTTACACCGCAGTCAAAAACATAGTCAAAGGTCCGATGAGACATAGGCCATTTTGCACTAAAGTAAAAGAGTTCAGCAGAGCTTCTTCCCAAGAACTGTTGCTTTGTGGAACAGATTCGCTAGCATCAGTAACATCTTGATCTCTTCAATGTATTTTATTTTTTATAGATACTATGTTCAAATAAATATTTACTATTAGATTAAACGTAAGTACTATGCTAACAGTTTCTTAATCTGATAAGTATGTTCATGGTAATTATTTTGATGATCTTTCCTCTTTGGTACCTAGACTTTATGAATTTAAGAGCAGTACTAGATTGGCAGCTAGGTCTCATCATTTTACAGTTGAAATGGCTAGATGTAAGCATAAGTTCATAATATTTTCTTTTCTCGTACTTCTTACTTGTGGAACCCTGTTCCGGTTTGGTCCTCAAAAATTTAATTGCAATGTCAGTCATTATCTTCTGTTCTTTTGAATTCTCTCCGTTTATTGTTCTCTCTCCTTAATGGTGTTTTTCTTATATTCTTTCACACTCAGTAATCCCTTGTGTCTTAGTGGCTTTATTGCCTTGGGCTGAAATGATTAAAAACAAAAAATAAGCTTTTCAACAATTTGTTTATTTATTTGTTAGTCAGCCATAACACGCAAAACATGGACATTTAACAAAAATAAAAACTGCCCACTAACAAATGACGGACGCCTCATGATGCGAAACATTCTAATCGCTTGTCGACACGTCATCGATCAAATTTTGATAACTTCAGCTGAGAAATCGTTCATGATTCGTACTTGATGTGCCTCTGCTATTCCTCCGGCAAGATGGCGACAAGTTGGATTAAAGTTTGTTATTTCAATGGCGAAAAAGGGACCTTGCTTCTTGCGTGTGTTATTGAAACTATGCAAATCTTGGTCAAATGAAATATTAAATTTCTGTTATGCTGATTTTCTAAATTTGGCTAGTTCTCAGTCCTTAAAAATCAGCATTTACAGACTTGGGCTTGAAAGTTGATCACATTACACGTACCGGTAAAAATCCAGTCATCTGTGCAACGGGACAGGTCTCATGTCGATAATTTGACATCCTTTGACGGGCACATAGCGCGTCTTGTTTCTCTTGAAGTAAATTTAAAAAAAGAAAGATTTAAAACAACAATATCTTTTGCAAGAAATATGTGAAGGAGACAGAGTTACAATGATCTGCCTTTCCTATGTTCCTATATCTATCATCTGTCTATGCATTGAATATTGCTTTCTGTTGTGGATTCCGAGATGAAATTTGGTCTCCAATGAATGACAAACGCAAGAATTAAATATAAGAAATAAAATGTATTTACACAATAATACAAAGGGTAATACTGTTAGTAAATCCAGGAACGCGGTTAGTAGCAATAACATATAGATATATACAGTCTCGAAGTTGGACTTCCTTAGAGTCTACGTGCTTGTAAGTGAGACTTCTGCAAGCGGTTACCTCACACTATTACTCTACCTCCAACTCAATCACAATCTTAGTCTTCTCACTATCTCTATTCTCTCTCTGTATACTTACTGACTCTGGATATTTAACGGCAGCAGTCCAACTAACACTCTGGTCGAGTCCACTTATATGAAAAAGGGGGGGGACCCCATAACACTTTCATACCCGGTCTTATGTTTCCGCAATGTATTTAGAGATTCTTGATGAAATACAAAGAAGAATCTGCAATGTTATTAATCTTGACCTGGCATCTCGGTTTCAGTCACTTTCCCACCACTGTAACTGCCTTTTCTATAAATATTTTTGTTGAAACTTGACTAATGCATGGAATAATAATACAACACAAAATGTACTTAGAACAAAATGTATTGAAACAAGGAAGTGTACACAATATTTACATATAGTCTTTTGTATATTCTTGGGAAGACCGTTCCTGGAGAATGTGTTGACTGAGTCGCAGTAGGGCAGAGTCTCTGGATTGAATCTCTTGATTCCTTCCTCTCTTCCCGGTACCAACCATATTTATATGGTCGGTACTCCACTATGCAAATTAGGTGGATCCTACCACAACAATTTTCATGATAATTGTTCTGATGAAACTTTATCTATGGTACCTGGCACAGGAGTTAACCATTGCAAGTGAGGGTTTACCGAGGTCTGCTTAACGTCCCTGTGATGTAAGAGTAGTTATATTTCTTAACATTTTAGATAGGAGAAGTTGCTCAGCCCCTGGGATTCCAACTCTGAGGTAGTACCTTTCCCATCGTGCTAAAGAGGTCGAATCGGTTTAATACCGATGCCAGCCTGACAGTGGTCACGAGAGCTGCGCAAAAATCAGTTTTTGTCCTCGGCCCATATGCATATGTATGCACATGGCGCTCTCCACGTTAAAACGACCTTGTGTCACATCTAGCGTTGGTGGGGAAGCAGGGTAAATATAAATATACCTTTATCTATAGTACCTAGATTTTATGAATTAATCAAACAAGTACAAAAACTTAAATACCTGGGAAGTGTTCAACCAGAGGACGGTAAATGCGACACGGAGATCTAAAAACGTATTGGGATGGCTAAAGTTGCATTTCAAAAGCTAGTTCTTGTTCTCATGGGAATTGGAAATCGGAGAGTCGAGTTCCAATTCCAATCAGGTTCGTTATATTCCCATACACGCAAATACATTTTGGAAAGGCATGAATCCATCTTTTCTCCCCCAGGTATGTGCTAAATAGTAAGACTTGTATAAGAAAATCTTTATTATCTCAAAAAAAATAAAATAAAATGCTTACAACCTAAAAATATTTCCTCGCTTTAAATAACCTGAAAAAGGTTGATAAGCCGTAAAAAAAACATTCATTGAATAACATTTTATGAATTTATTTATTTTATGATTTTATTTTTGAGCATACATATACTAATTTGGAGTTCTGTTCTTGCTTATGTCGACGCCATTTTAACTTCATTAAAATTAAAAAGTTACCACAGGGATTATGGAAAATCACTATACACTTATATTTTTTACTAACAGACATGTTTTAATATAGAATCCAGGGAGAGAATATGAATGAAACTTATAAACAATGTTAAAAAGGATGCCCGTCAACATTAATCCTCGCTTGGATATTTTTTATTTTGTTTCTGAACACCTCTATCTGTTGCTCGCTTGAAATCGACTGAATAAATATTACTGCTTTCTTGTACCGCCATTATTTTGAATTGGAAGAGTTTTGATATTTGTCTGACGCCCTTCTGAGCAATATCTTAACGCAGGGTTAAATTTCGTAATGATTTTCTTGGGCTCTGCTTAATACTGTCAGAAATATCCGACAGTTTTACTGGTTTCGCAGGAGCTAGCTAAAATTCCGCCCGATTGGCCGGCTTTTAAGCTAGTATATATATATTAATATATATATATATATATATATATATATATATATATATATATATATATATATATATATATATATTGTTATGAAGAACTTGGTAATCAGTATGGGTAATCCCAAGGAGGAAGAAATCCTGAGAGCTCAATGTAAATCCAGAGCTAATATTTAAAAGAAAAACAGACCAATTTAAGGTACCATTATAATAATTTATTTCACCAGAGCCCTTTTAAAGGACGCCGGATCATCAGATAGCACTTCCAAAAATAAAATGAAACGAAAAATGAAATTAAAATTGATGGGTAGTGTAAGTTTTTGTAATTTAACAAAGGGTGTAAAAGGGATAGTTAAAGAGACATGGTAGAGTATTATAGGGAGGGATTAACTTCATATCTCTCTCAAGTATACTTTATATTGGGGGAGTGACCAGACCTTGAGCTATTTAAACGGTTAACTTAACAGAAGTGATATATTGAAATGGGAGATAATATATATATATATATATATATATATATATATATATATATATATACACATTTTTATATTTGTACATTCTTTTTATAGATACAAATATTTAAGTAAATGCCCTGTTCATAATAAACAGTATTAAAGAACATTTACCAGCCTGAATGTCCGAGAAATTTTCACAAAAATATTCAACACTTTCTGTACAGAACGCATTATTCATACTAACATAACTCGGGGGGGGACAAAAAAAAACATGAATATCAGTTCCCAACACGACGAGAAAATATGCAAGAAATATAACCTGTGTATGGACTTATCTAAACACTAGGTTGATGGTAGATGGCATATATATATATATATATATATAGATGGCATATATATATATATATATATATTTAAGACATTTCGTTTATAGATTCTTTTTATAGATACAAATATTTATAAATGTTTGTTTACAATAAAATAGTATTAATAACATTTACTGGCCTGAATGTCCGAAAATTTTCAAATTTTCGTCCTCCGACAGGAATCGAAGCTGTATCTTATATGGAACCGTCATATAGCCTGACGTGGCTTACAGGTTCGATCCTGTCGGAGGACGAATATTTTGTATGAAAATTTCTCAGACATCCAGGCTGGTAAATGTTGTTTAATACTGTTTATTATAAAACAGAGGATTTACTTAAATATTTGTATCTATAAATAGAATGCATAAACATAAAAATGTCTTAAAATAATTGTCGGACTTTGTCCATTATATATATATATATATATATATATATATGTGTGTGTGTGTGTATTGTGTATTTCGGCAGCAATCTCTCTTTTATACAAGTTTCGTTAAGTTGTTATATTATTTTTCATCTGTTCGTATAATTTTTTTTATATCCTGAAAAGAAAAAAATCATACGAATGTATGTTAGTAATGGAAGGCGAACGATCCCTGGATCTTGCCGATAACATGTTCTATTTCACGAAACAAAAAGCAAATTCATTCCATATAAACTCTAAAAAGAAAGTGAAACAAAAGCACTTTATAACAAAGAATTTTTTTTACCATTTTTATCATAAACGAAATACCCAGGCTTTTCGGAAAATCACTATGCACTTATATTTTTTACTAACTGACATGTTTCAATATGGAATACAGAAAGAAAATATTAACGAAAATTACAAACAATGTTAAAAATGACGTTAACATCAATTCTGGCTTGGATCCTTATTTTGTTTCTGAACACCGCTGTCAGTTATTCGCCATTATTTTATATTGGAAGAGTTTTAATTTTTGTTTGACGCCCTTCTGAGCAATATCTTGCTGCAGGGTTAAATTTCGTAATGATTTTCTTGGGCTCTGCTGCATGCTGTCATTACCACAGATCCGACAGTCTCTGTCTGCGATAGATTTGCTGTGCTTCCACAACGTTTGGCATCGACCACTGATCTTGTTTTCCGAAATTTATCAACAAGGTTACGAACTACATGGCGATGTGGAACAGGTGTATCGGAAAATTGATCAGTAAAACGTTGTCACACCAAATCTGTGTATCTCCCGCCTTCTCGAAATACGTGTTTGGCGAGAAATACACGTTATTCAGTTGTTAAAACTATACCCGGGGTGAAATCTGAAATATGGAAAATATAACTAGGAAAGTGCACAGTAACTTTCTAAACCTCTTGTATTTTATTGTCATTGTTAGTGTGTGTCAAGTTTCATCGTCATCAGCATGAGTCATGAGGAATTAATATCAAAAGTAGAATCTCAGATGACTTGCTGCCGGATGTAGTTTATCGTCATACCCAGGACGATGTAAAATAGAGAGAAATCCAAGTCTCTCACTAAACAGTTATTTTAATACCTTTTCTTTCAGTATAGGTATAGATTATGGCTTCCACAATCTCTCCTGTCTTTATAGCACTTAATAAAATTATGTCTTTTCGTTATTTCTCCTAAAACCTATTCTGCTATCCATTTATTTAGCCTCATCAAGTATATTATATATTAAGTATATATATTTCCTCTGTATGTTGTGCTACCAGTAAAGAAAATGATTATTACACACACACACACACACACACACACACACACACACGCATATATATATATATATATATATATATATATATATAGATAGATAGATAGATAGATAGATAGATAGATAGATAATAATAGTGGTAAATATACACATAAATATGCAATCATATATCTAAAATATATAAATATATATACATACATATATACACATACATATTTTATTTGCATAAAAAATAATTCCAAGAGGATAGAATCCAGGTAGAACTCAATGTCCAGGACAGAGTAAGGATATAATAAAAGGCTTAAAACACTAATATTCCATGGTCATAATTTATTCCATTGAATTGTAAATACGATCCAATTCATCAGACCCACAAATTCAAAAAAAAAAACAGAAAAACAACCTGGGAATAAAAAAATAAAATTTAGTGAGAGGTATGTATGAGAGTGTTGGACGAATGTTAGAGTAAATGAAATCTATAGAGAGGGGTAACAGACGAGAGAAGAACAGGAAGGTCTAAAGATGAAGAGGGGGGGTTAAAATTTAACGGAGAGAAGTTTTAAAGAAGATTTTCTGTTTTCTGTCAGATCTGCGCTAAACACAAAAGTAATCCCGGTCCTTTTTCGAGATTAAAATATCAAATTTAACCAAATTTTTCCAGTCACCGACGGATCCGTCGAGACGAATGTAGTGCGGTCCGGATGCTGAAAGATTTTTCAGCTGGAGTTGTCAGAATTTGATCGATCATATGACGTCAAACGATTTGAATTTGTCTCATACTATAAGACATGCATAGTTAAACAGGGTACAGATTTTACACCGCTCGCCGCCGGCAGATGGTGAAATTGACATTTTATGGTGCAAATGAACGCAATAATATGAAGCAAGCGAAATCTAAAATTAAGGATTTAAAATGATGTTTAAATTAAATTTTAAAATTAAACTTGTGCTCTCAATTAGAACAACGGGAGGCAGCAATTAAGTGGCGGAATTAGTTAACATAAAATCAGGAAATTCAATCTGGATAACGACAGGCTCCAATAAGTATCAGTAGAAATACAAAACACTAAAAATAATTTTGAAAATCTCACGGTTTTCCTATTTGAATTTTCTCATGAATCTTAATTCTTCAGTTAATGATTGAATAAGCTCACGGCGAGTTCTACGACAATAAATATACGTAGAAATTCCACTGTCGCTTCGTTAAATATTTGAGCTTAACTTAAACAAAATATTGCAAGAACAATCATAAATTTGAATGCTGGTCGTTATTTTATGTAAGGGGGTACAAATGAAGAGATTTGTAATTAACAACTTTTCCCATTTCACTGAAACAGCCGTTAAATAAATTCTATCTTCTCTTTTTTTTTTTCATTATTTTTCTCACTGAAACTAAGTAGCGTCTTTGATGTCTTAATTGCCACGCATTCAAAACGGAATAGTCCATTATTTATGAGGAGACATTAAACATTTCTATCTTCCTTTCTTTCGTACATTCTTTCTTTCATTTTCTGTCTGATACCAAATCGTGTCTTTGATATGACTTTCTATGTGATCAAAACGGAATAGTCTATTATTTAAAAGGTATTAGCAGGAGGCATTAAACACTTCTATCTTCCATCCTTTATTTCTTTTTTCTTTCGCTTGTTCATTTTCCCACTGAAACCAAGTAGCGTCACAGATATGTTTTTTTTTTTTTTTTTTTTTTGTTTGTTTTTTTTACAGTCTTTCCACTCGATTTAAACGGAATAGTCCATTATTTATTAGGTATTGACAGGAGACGCTAAACACTTCTATCTTTCTTTCTTTTTTCTTTCTTTCTTTCTTTCTTTCTTTCATTTTCTATCTGATGCCAAATGGCGTCTTTGAATTGTCTTTTCTGTCTTTCCATGCAATAAAAACGGAATATTCCATCATTTATAAAGTATTGGCAGAGTGTAAAGGTTGTGCTAAGTGAAGGACAAGCAAATTATCACAGCTGAAAGTAGGAAACCGACTGGTAAATGGTCGATTACAGTGGAATGAAACTACAAATACATCGTTAAAATCGAAAAAATATCTTTCATTTTTTTGCTGACCCAATTTGACGTTCCATAAAGTTAATATTTAAAAGAAAAAGTCTGTTTTATTTTTATTTCATAAATCGAACGAACTTTTTGTCCAGCATTACAAGGTGTTAAAAAAGTCACCAAGGGATTTCAAAATTTAATAACTGCTTTATTTTTTTAATTTGAATTCACAATATCATAGTACAGGTTGAGTACCTTTTATCCGAAATTCCCAAATCTGAAAACCACCAAAATCCGAAATTCCAAAATTTGAAAACCACAAAAATCCGAAAACCTCTAAAATCCGAAAACGTCAAAAATTCGAAAACCTCCAAAATGCGAAAACCTCCAAAATCCGAAAATCTCAAAAATCCGAAAACCTACAAAATTCGAAGGTTTTTCAGGTGTTGACATGACTTGCAATAAATGGAAAATTTGAAAAAACACTAAGAAGGTTCTTATATGATCTGTAGTTATTGTAAGTGACCTCGCCTCCCCTGGGTGGGGGATTCCCAGCCTATCTACGTAGCCTACATTGGCGCCATTTTTTGTTAGCGATCTTCACAGCAATACCATCGTTCGTGGATTATTTACCGGGTGTTTTGTGCTCAGTAAAGATATTATTCAAAATGCCAATGTCCTGCAGATAGACATATGGATAGCGAAAAGAAAAAAAAAAGCATTTACGTTTATCCATATCACAGGAAATCAGACGGGTGGAAAAGCTAGACACGGGTGTAAGTTTGAAGCAACAGACGGAGGGGTTTGGCGTTGGAACAACCACCATATACGACCCAAGGAAAACGAAGGCGGAATTGTTAAGGTTTTATGCTGAAAGTGATGAACAGATATTAATGAAAAATAGAAAAACACTGCGCAAAGAAAAACATGACGTGTATTGATAGAGTGGATTCGGGGTGAACATATGATGCTTATATAAAACTACCTTCAGGGTAGTTTTATATAAGCGGTAAGCTTATGCAGATGACCCAGGACTGATAGCAGAGATAGAAAGGAAATTACAAAAGCTCCTACAGAGGGTAGAGAAGGAGAGAGACTAGAAGGGACGAGGCATAAACTACAAGAAGACAGAATGCAGGGTCATTAGTAAAAAAATGAGCCCAAAATGCGATTTACAAGTCGAGGGGCACTAAAATCAAACAAGTGCGGAAATTTAAATATCTGGGAAGTGTTCTGACAGAGGACGGGAAGTGCGACGCTGAGATCCGAAAATGTATTGGGATTGGCCAAAGACATATTCCAAAAGCTAGGCACTGTAGTGATTTTCCAAGCGTAGCTTAGATGTGGCACAAGGCCGAAAGTATGGAGCACCTAGTGAGGATCAAACTCAATACTCACTCGTAATATTTCTAGCGAGACAAGCTTGCTAACCATTACACCACCTCGAGGTGCCCAGCTAAGCAGTGTATTACGAGACAGGGGGATTTCGTTGGTAAGAAAGAAAAGAGTACTGAACTGCTACGTGATATCTGTCCTCCTCTATGGCAGCGAATGTTAGACGTCCTCATCAAAGATGAAGAAGAGGCTCGATGCAGCGGAGGTATGGTTCTACAGAAGGATGCTAAGGATACCATGGACCGAACATGTGAGCAACGATGAGGTTTTGGAGAGGATGAAAACAAGAAGGAAGCTTATACTTAACATCAGGAAGAGGCATCCGAAATTTCTCGGATATATAATGAGAAAGGAGGGCTTGGAGAATCTGATACCCCCAGTGCGGATAGAGGGAAAGAGAGATGAGGAAAAGCAACGCGTGACATACCTAGCAGAGTAAAACAACTAGATGACGGAACTGAGAAGTAGCAAAAATACAAAACATATTGAGACCTTCATGGGATAGGAGTATGTGGAGAGCCATGATCGCCTACGTCCTGAAGAGATACGGCACATAGAAGAAGAAGCTATATTATGAAACGTAAAGGGATATTGTGTTTATGCTTGGGTTCCAAGCTGCCACATTTTATAGATGCTATATACAAATTAAATAGCCTGTATTCCAAAACCAGAAAAATAGTCGGAAAACCGGAATACTTCCTGTCCTTAGATTTTCAGATAAAGGTTACTCAAGCTTAATTATACCGAGTAGATATGGGAAGTACAGTGCTGTTCGATAAAAGTGACTCACCTGATTTTTTACTTAAAAATTTTATCGCCTATTGTTTTTGGGGGTCAAACTAATTTTTAATCTTGCTAATATAAAGACCCTTTCCCGACAACCTAGTAAAAAAAGTTTACTCACCCTAAGGTATTCTATTGATAATTATAATTTTGGATATAAATGAGATTTAGGGAAAAACTCTGTGCAAAAAAAAAGTGACTTACTTATTTCCTGCAACTAGTAATCAATAGAAACATAACCGAACAGCTTTAAATAAAGAACAATAGAGGTATAATTTATTTATAATAGGTAATATAGTTCGATAATAATAATCTATGGGTTCTCCTTTATTTTGAATGACCTTTTCAAACCTTTTTGGCATTGACTTGATTAGGTTCTGGCAAATCTCATCTCCAAGCATTGAATTGTTACTCAACTGCTTTCTCGAGAGCCTGTACTTTATAATGCTCCATAAGTTTTCTATAGGGTTGAGGTCAAGAGATTGGGGCGCCGATGTTATAACACTCACCTGCTTCTCATCCAAGTATTCCTTAATCAATTTTGATTTGTGACAGGGAGCATTATCTTATATAAAAATGAGCTTGGTGGGGTCGATTTGCACCCTTTCAGCAGAATGGAGCAGACAAGACTCTAAAATTCTCTTGTACTGCTCGCTACTGAGGGTGTTTTCAATAGATTTTAGGAAACCAGTTCCATGAAAAGAAAAGCATCCCCAGAACATTATACTGAACGGATGCTTGACAGTACTTACTGCTAAATTCAAAGAGCTTTCAAAGCTTCTTTCTTCGGATTTTAAATCGTTTATCTTTTGAATTTAGTTCAACTTTCGTTTCATCGGAGAAGAGAACATTTAGAAAAAAAAATCTGGTGAGTCACTTTTATCAATTTATTTAACAGCACTGTAAATTGTAGTGAAAGAGATATCACCTACCTCGAAAAAGAGATCGTGTTTTGTGTGCGATCTGCCGAAGAAAAATTACTGAAAGTAGTGAGCAAAAATCTACTTTAAAGATCAGAATCTATTCTAATGTTCTCCCCTGAAAGGAGGGGTCAATCAGAAAGATCTCTCGGTGAATAAAAGCCGTTGTTTTTTGCTTATGCGAAAAATTTGATTTTCTGAGCTTGGTGGACGAACATGCGTTTTTGCTGGTGACAAGTGAAGGTTTGCATTTGTGACCCCATTTTGTCGTTTCTACGTTGCCTGTTGGACTGTTATGACGGACTATCGTTTGAACTGTAATTTGGCTACAAGTGTTCCAGTCGAGAGACAGAAGAAATCTATTGCAGACGTTTGTTGTTACTATAAGTTGACAGTCTTTTTTTACTTCTTTTTCTTTTCTTTACAACTACATAAATTTACACTAGTTGCGAAAGATTGCATCTATTAAATGGCGTCCATTTTCATCTTCGCATCATCGTTGCCCTTTCTAAAGCATTTATCAATATAGTCCTCGGTGTTTCGGAATCTCGAGCAGCGTTTCTCAACTTTTTACCCTTGTGAAATTCTTTAAATAGTTATTATGTCTCATGGCATCCCTGAGCAAAATAATTATATATTATTATTATTAATATCTCTCTTTTTTTATAGTTTTATTGTAGTTCACGTTATAAACCGTGAATGCGTCTTGTACTCAAGCGAGACACTCAGTGAAACACGAATCCGCCAAGTACAAGTCTTTGCCATTAATCAGTGAAGACGGTTTCACAAAGACGCCATATTGACATTGCTAAATACGTTAACTATGATTATTACAATTTTAGATGTAAGAGATGCCTTTATTATAATAACCAAAGATTTTCCAGCAATATGCCGTACGTGTATAGTAAAATTACAGATATAAAATTAAAGTAAAAATGTCTTAAAAAGGCATTAGCTTATTTATCACTGTTTCTCGCGGAACCCCTAGCGATCTCTTGGAGAACCCTGGTGTTCCGGTGTTCACTTGTTGAGAAACACTGGTCTAGAGCTTTGATATCTGTCTGAATGTTGTTCTTCAATTGTTGGAGAGTCTGAGTCTTGTTGACAGAAACCTTTTTTTTTTTTGGATAGCCGCATAGGAAGTACTCAGGGTTTGTCAGATCCGGGGAACCTTGGTGGTCAGTTAATGTCGCAACCGTGAAAAATTCTTCTTGTCAACAAAATTTGCATGAGAAACAGGACACTTGTCCTGTAAACTGTTGCTCCATCTTGGACAGAAAAGGTTAATTATTTAAAAATTCATTGGAGTGACGTCTGAGAGATCCAAACTTGTCGAGAACTGCTTTCGATACTCTCCTTTGCTCGCTCAATTACTCCTTCATTCCTAACCGGACGGGGTCTGCTGCTTCGTGGGAAATCACCTACTGAACCTTTACTCTCAAAACTTGGAGAATTTTAATGGCTTTTTTTATGGCTTATCAACCTTTTGCAGGTTATTTAAAGCCGAAGCATTATTAGGATTATAAGATTTTTTGGGAGATAATAGTAATTTTCTGGTACAAATCTTACTATTTAATCCACAGATGAGAGGAGAAGCGGTGGATTCATACCTTTTGGGAAGGTTATTTGCACGTAAGTAAATATAACGAATCCGACTGGAATTCGAACTCGGCTCTCCGATTTCTCATTCCACCACCCGCACATCAAAATCCGCAGAAACTGGTATTCCTGATCTTGGAGAATTTCCCACGCCGTAAAGTCGACAATAAGCCCGTTGATTTCGAATTATTGATTCTTGGTTTTGGTAGGAAAATTTCAATATTTTTGTTCGTTTTTCCGTTGTGTATTTGTACAAGATTAATTTCCAAAGCCTACTTTATAATATGCTTGAAAAACAATTGAAAAAAAGTTAATAAAAGAAAAAGTTAAATGGTGACTTTTGGGACAAGTTGTATAAGTTGTTCAATAATGTCGAAACAAGAATAATTCCATTTTATTTTTACTGAATGAAAGTTTTAAAAAAAAACACAAAGATTAAATGACTATTTTAATAAACTATTCAATTGCTTCCGATATATAAATGTAACTTTTTTTGTTCGTTCGTTCGTTTCTTTCTTTCATTCAGTTTTAGTTTTTTACGGGTTATCAACCCCTTACGGGTTATTGAAAGCCAGAAAATATTTTTGTATTGTAAGAATGTTTTTTTTGAGATCCGTATCTAATCAAAATTTGATAAAAAGACAAGAAATTGTAATATAGACATAAAGTAGGGGATCTATTCAATATTACAATCAATATATAAACTGATCCCTCAAATTGTGGACACGCTAGATTCTATTTACTTATATTGCAGAGAATGTAAATAAACCAAAAATATATGCCAGCGTAGCTAATCGGTATTTCATTGATTAATTCGTTTTCTTCGGCTTATCCACCCGTTACAGGTTATTTAAAGCCAGAAAATATTTTTAGACTGCCACAATTTTTTTAACAATAATATTGATACAAATTTTACACATTAACCCATAGCTTTGGGGAGAAGAGATGGATTAATACCTAATCAGAATTTAATATACAAGCAAGAAATTATAATGCGGATATAAAGTGGGGGATCAATCCAATATTACAATCATTATATAAACTGATCCCTCACTTTATGACCACGGTAATTTATATCCATTGATATTCTACAGAATGTAAATCAATCTAAAAGACATACCTGTGTAGCTAATTAGTATTTCATTGATTGATTAGTTTTCTACGGTTTATCGAACCCTTTTCAGGTTATTTAAAGCCAGAAAATATTTTAGATTATAAGAAAAAAATTTCTAATGGACGTCAGTTATCTCCAAGTTCTCCACCGCCTTAACCAGGTGTTGAACTCACACTCTTTGGATCCTGTTACTGGATCTAACTAACGCCTTTGTCCACTGTGCCATGCGTACTCAAGGACATCTGTGTATGAATTTCTGGACAGAGGGGAATTAACAGGAGATAACTGATAACTGGCATCCATTAGACATGGCACGTGGAACTAGAACAGTCTACAACAGCGAGCGAAATAAAGGGTTAAGTTCGACATTCCAACAAGCTGAAGAAAGCGGAGCGTACAACGGCCGAAACGTTGTGATATATATGGCAACAAAGATGAGGATGATAGTCCGAACAATGTAAATAGGGTACATAATACGTCATCTCAGAAATATAGACAAATTCATAAAATCAATATAAAGTAATAACTATCCACAAGTTTTGAATTCAGAGTTGTCCTTCTCCTAGACCAGTTGCCAGCCAAGGCTATAGGACCCAGTCTGTCCTGCTATGTACCCATAGCTGGGGACGGGGAGAAGAGGATTCATAACTTTCCCAAGGGTATTAGCACGTAAGTGAATGTAAATGATTCGAATGGAATTCAAACTCGGCTCTCCGATTCCTCAATCCGAGCCACTATCCATTACTCCACCATGTCTCTCCAGGAAATTGGGAGTTACTTTTGAATCACCGTGTATAAAAGGCGGTGTTTGGTTTTTATAAAAGGTAAAGAAAGAAAGAAAGAAAGAAAGAAAGAAAGAGGGGACGAGGCGATAATACCCATGTTTGACATCTGCTTCAATGAAATAGAAACCCCTTGGCAATTTTTATTGCTACCTTCTTTAAATAATGACCAGTATTCATATTTATGATTGGTATAGCAACACTTTGTTGAAGCTGTTGATCTCAAATATTTAATGATGCGAGGGGGGAATTTCCATGGCTATTTTATGGTCGTAGAATTGGCAAGGTGTTTATTCAATCATTTACTCAAGAACTAAGATTCATCAGACAATTCAAAGAGGGAAACCGTGAAATTTCCATGGGTAATTTAACAGTCGGAAATAAAACACCAAGTTATGAATGAAAAAAAAATAAAGAAAACATCAAACTAAGAAAGAAATGAAGAAAGGAAAAAGAAAGGACCAAGTTAAGAAAGAAATAAAAAAGAAAAAAGAAAGAAAGTACCAAGTTAACAAAGACAAAAAGAAAGGAAAAAGAAAGAAAGCACCAAGCTAAAAAAGACAAAAAGAAAGGAAAAAGAAAGTAACAAGCTAAGAAAGACAAAAAGAAAGGAAAAAGAAAGAAAGTACCAAGCAAAGAAAGACAAAAAGAAAGGAAAAAGAAAGAAAGTACCAAGCTAAGAAAGACAAAAAGAAAGGAAAAAGAAAGAAAGGATCGAGTTAAGAAAGAGAAAAAGAAAGAAAAAAGAAAGAAAGGACCAAGTTAAGAAAGACAAAAAGAAAGGAAAAAGAAAGAAAGGACCAAGTTAAGAAAGAGAAAAAGAAAGGAAAAAGAAAAAAAATACCAAGCAGATAAAGAGAAAAGAAAGGAAAAAGAAGGAAAGTACCAAGCTAAGAAAGACAAAAGAAAGGAAAAAGAAAGAAAGTACCAAGCTAAAAAGACAAAAAGAAAGGAAAAAAAGAAAGAAAGTACCAAGCTAAGAAAGACAAAAGAAAGGAAAAAGAAAGAAAGTACCAAGCTAAGAAAGACAAAAAGAAAGGAAAAAGAAAGAAAGTACCAAGCTAAAAAAGACAAAAAGAAAGGAAAAAGAAAGAAAGGACCAAGCTAAAAAAGACAAAAAGAAAGGAAAAAGAAAGAAAGGACCAAGTTAAGAAAGACAAAAAGAAAGGAAAAAGAAAGAAAGGACCAAGTTAAGAAAGACAAAAAGAAAGGAAAAAGAAAGAAAGTACCAAGCAGAGAAAGAGAAAAAGAAAGGAAAAAGAAAGAAAGTACCAAGCTAAGAAAGACAAAAAGAAAGGAAAAAGAAAGAAAGTACCAAGCTAAAAAAGACAAAAAGAAAGGAAAAAGAAAGAAAGTACCAAGGAGAGAAAGAGAAAAAGAAAGGAAAAAGAAAGAAAGTACCAAGCAGAGAAAGAGAAAAAGAAAGGAAAAAGAAGGAAAGTACCAAGCTAAGAAAGACAAAAAGAAAGGAAAAAGAAAGAAAGTACCAAGCTAAAAAAGACAAAAAGAAAGGAAAAAGAAAGAAAGGACCAAGCCAAAAAGACAAAAAGAAAGGAAAAGAAAGAAAGTACCAAGCTAAGAAAGAGAGAAAGAAAGGAAAAGAAAAAGAAAGTACCAAGCTAAGAAAGACAAAAAGAAAGGAAAAGAAAGAAAGTACCAAGCAGAGAAAGAGAAAAGAAAGGAAAAAGAAGGAAATTACCAAGCTAAGAAAGACAAAAAGAAAGGAAAAAGAAAGAAAGTACCAAGCTATAAAAAAGACAAAAAGAAAGGAAAAAGAAAGAAAGTACCAAGCTAAAAAAGACAAAAAGAAAGGAAAAAGAAAGAAAGTACCAAGCTAAGAAAGAGAGAAAGAAAGGAAAAAGAAAGAAAGTACCAAGCTAAGAAAGACAAAAAGAAAGGAAAAAGAAAGAAAGTACCAAGCAGAGAAAGAGAAAAAGAAAGGAAAAAGAAGGAAAGTACCAAGCTAAGAAAGACAAAAAGAAAGGAAAAAGAAAGAAAGTACCAAGCTAAGAAAGACAAAAAGAAAGGAAAAAGAAAGAAAGTACCAAGCTAAGAAAGACAAAAAGAAAGGAAAAAGAAAGAAAGTACCAAGCAGAGAAAGAGAAAAAGAAAGGAAAAAGAAAGAACGGACCAAGTTAAGAAAGAGAAAAAGAAAGGAAAAAGAAAGAAAGTACCAAGCAGAGAAAGAGAAAAAGAAAGGAAAAAGAAAGAAAGGACCAAGTTAAGAAAGAGAAAAAGAAAGGAAAAAGAAAGAAAGTAACAAGCTAAGAAAGACAAAAAGAAAGGAAAAAAAAGAAAGTACCAAGCAGAGAAAGAGAAAAAGAAAGGAAAAAGAAGGAAAGTACCAAGCAGAGAAAGAGAAAAAGAAAGGAAAAAGAAAGAAAGTACCAAGCAAAAAAGACAAAAAGAAAGGAAAAGAAAGAAAGTACCAAGCAGAGAAAGAGAAAAGAAAGGAAAAGAAAGAAAGTACCAAGCAAAGAAAGACAAAAGAAAGGAAAAAGAAAGAAAGTACCAAGCTAAGAAAGAGAGAAAGAAAGGAAAAAAGAAGGAAAGTACCAAGCAGAGAAAGAGAAAAGAAAGGAAAAGAAAGAAAGGACCAAGTTAAGAAAGAGAAAAAGAAAGGAAAAGAAAGAAAGTACCAAGCAGAGAAAGAGAAAAGAAAGGAAAAGAAAGAAAGGACCAAGTTAAGAAAGAGAAAAGAAAAGGAAAAAGAAAGAAAGTACCAAGCAGAGAAAGAGAAAAAGAAAGGAAAATGAAAGAAAGTACCAAGCTAAGAAAGAGAAAAAGAAAGGAAAAAGAAAGAAAGTACCAAGCAAAGAAAGACAAAAAGAAAGGAAAAAGAAAGAAAGTACCAAGCTAAGAAAGAGAGAAAGAAAGGAAAAAGAAAGAAAGTACCAAGCAGAGAAAGAGAAAAAAAAGGAAAAAGAAAGAAAGTACCAAGCAAAGAAAGACAAAAAGAAAGGAAAAAGAAGGAAAGTACCAAGCTAAGAAAGACAAAAAGAAAGGAAAAAGAAAGAAATTACCAAGCTAAAAAAGACAAAAAGAAAGGAAAAAGAAAGAAAGTACCAAGCTAAGAAAGACAAAAAGAAAGGAAAAAGAAAGAAAGTACTAAGCTAAAAAAGAAAAAAGAAAGGAAAAAGAAAAGAAAGTACCAAGCAGAGAAAAGAAAAGAAAGGAAAAAGAAAGAAAGTAAAGCAGAGAAAGAGAAAAAAAAGGAAAAAGAAGGAAAAGTACCAAGCTAAGAAAGACAAAAAGAAAGGAAAAAGAAAGAAAGTACCAAGCTAAAAAAGAGAAAAAGAAAGGAAAAAGAAAGAAAGGACCAAGTTAAGAAAGAGAGAAAGAAAGGAAAAAGAAAGAAAGTACCAAGCTAAGAAAGACAAAAAGAAAGGAAAAAAAAGAAAGTACCAAGCAGAGAAAGAGAAAAAGAAAGGAAAGAGAAAGAAAGTACCAAGCTAAGAAAGAGAGAAAGAAAGGAAAAAGAAAGAAAGTACCAAGCAGAGAAAGAGAAAAAGAAAGGAAAAAAGAAGAAAGTACCAAGCAAAAGAAAGACAAAAAAGAAAAAAAAGAAAGAAAGTACCAAGCAAAGAAAGACAAAAAGAAAGGACAAAGAAAGAAAGTACCAAGCTAAGAAAGAGAGAATGAAAGGAAAAAAAAGAAAGAAAGTACCAAGCAGAGAAAGAGAAAAGAAAGGAAAAAGAAAAAAGAAAGGACCAAGTTAAGAAAGAGAAAAAGAAAGGAAAAGAAAGAAAGTACCAAGCAGAGAAAGAGAAAAGAAAGGAAAAGAAAGAAAGGACCGTTAAGAAAGAGAAAAGAAAGGAAAAAGAAAGAAAGTACCAAGCAAAGAAAGAAAGAAAAAGAAAGGAAAAAGAAAGAAAGTACCAAGCTAAGAAAGAGAGAAAGAAAGGAAAAAGAAAGAAAGTACCAAGCAGAGAAAGAGAAAAAGAAAGGAAAAGAAGGAAAACCAAGCTAAGAAAGACAAAAAGAAAGGAAAAGAAAGAAAGTACCAAGCTAAAAAGACAAAAAGAAAGGAAAAGAAAAGAAAGTACCAAGCTAAGAAAGACAAAAGAAAGGAAAAGAAAGAAAGTACCAAGCTAAAAAGACAAAAAAGAAAGGAAAAGAAAGAAAGTACCAAGCAGAGAAAGAGAAAAGAAAGGAAAAGAAAGAAAGCAACAAGCAGAGAAAGAGAAAAAGAAAGGAAAAAGAAGGAAAGTACCAAGCTAAGAAAGACAAAAGAAAGGAAAAGAAAGAAAAAGTACCAAGCTAAAAAAGACAAAAGAAAGGAAAAGAAAGAAAGTACCAAGCTAAGAAAGAGAGAAAAGAAAGGAAAAGAAAGAAAGTACCAAGCTAAGAAAGACAAAAGAAAGGAAAATAAAGAAAGTACCAAGCAGAGAAAGAGAAAAAGAAAGGAAAAAGAAGGAAAGTACCAAGCTAAGAAAGACAAAAGAAAGGAAAAAGAAAGAAAGTACCAAGCAGAGAAAGAGAAAAAGAAAAGGAAAAGAAGGAAAGTACCAAGCTAAGAAAGACAAAAAGAAAGGAAAAAAGAAAGAAAGTACCAAGCTAAGAAAGACAAAAGAAAGGAAAAAGAAAGAAAGTACCAAGCTAAGAAAGACAAAAAGAAAGGAAAAAAGAAAGAAAGTTCCAAGCAAAGAAAGACAAAAAGAAAGGAAAAGAAGGAAAGTACCAAGTTAAGAAAGACAAAAAGAAAGGAAAAAGAAAGAAAGTACCAAGCTAAGAAAGACAAAAAGAAAGGAAAAAGAAAGAAAGTACCAAGTTAAGAAAGACAAAAAGAAAGGAAAACGAAAGAAAGTACCAAGCTAAGAAAGAGAGAAAGAAAGGAAAAAGAAAGAAAGTACCAAGCAGAGAAAGAGAAAAAGAAAGGAAAAAGAAAGAAAAGTACCAAGCAGAGAAAGACAAAAGAAAGGAAAAAGAAAGAAAGGACCAAGTTAAGAAAGAGAAAAAGAAAGGAAAAAGAAAGAAAAGTACCAAGCAGAGAAAGAGAAAAAGAAAGGAAAAAGAAAGAAAGGACCAAGTTAAGAAAGAGAAAAAGAAAGGAAAAAGAAAGAAAGTACCAAGCTAAGAAAGAGAGAAAGAATGAAAAAGAAAGAAAGTACCAAGCAGAGAAAGAGAAAAAGAAAGGAAAAAGAAAGAAAGTACCAAGCAGAGAAAGAGAAAAAGAAAGGAAAAAGAAAGAAAGGACCAAGTTAAGAAAGAGAAAAAGAAAGGAAAAAGAAAGAAAGTACCAAGCAGAGAAAGACAAACAGAAAGGAAAAAGAAAGAAAGTACCAAGCAGAGAAAGACAAAAAGAAAGGAAAAAGAAAGAAAGTACCAAGCAGAGAAAGAGAAAAAGAAAGGAAAAAGAAAGAAAGTACCAAGCAAAGAAAGACAAAAAGAAAGGAAATAGAAAGAAAGTACCAAGCAAAGAAAGACAAAAAGAAAGGAAAAAGAAAGAAAGTACCAAGCTAAGAAAGAGAGAAAGAAAGGAAAAAGAAGGAAAGTACCAAGCAGAGAAAGAGAAAAAGAAAGGAAAAAGAAAGAAAGGACCAAGTTAAGAAAGAGAAAAAGAAAGGAAAAAGAAAGTAAGTACCAAGCAGAGAAAGAGGAAAAGAAAGCAAAAAGAAAGAAAGGACCAAGTTAAGAAAGAGAAAAAGAAAGGAAAAAGAAAGAAAGTACCAAGCAGAGAAAGAGAAAAAGAAAGGAAAATGAAAGAAAGTACCAAGCTAAGAAAGAGAAAAAGAAAGGAAAAAGAAAGAAAGTACCAAGCAAAGAAAGACAAAAAGAAAGGGAAAAGAAAGAAAGTACCAAGCGAAGAAATAGAGAAAGAAAGGAAAAAGAAAGAAAGTACCAAGCAGAGAAAGAGAAAATAAAGGAAAAAGAAAGAAAGTACCAAGCAAAGAAAGCCAAAAAGAAAGGAAAAACAAAGAAAGTACCAAGCTAAGAAAGAGAGAAAGAAAGGAAAAAGAAAGAAAGTACCAAGCAGAGAAAGAGAAAAAGAAAGGAAAAAGAAAGAAAGTACCAAGCAAAGAAAGACAAAAAGAAAGGAAAAAGAAAGAAAGTACCAAGCAAAGAAAGACAAAAAGAAAGGACAAAGAAAGAAAGTACCAAGCTAAGAAAGAGAGAAAGAAAGGAAAAAGAAAGAAAGTACCAAGCAGAGAAAGAGAAAAAGAAAGGAAAAAGAAAGAAAGGACCAAGTTAAGAAAGAGAAAAAGAAAGGAAAAAGAAAGAAAGTACCAAGCAGAGAAAGAGAAAAAGAAAGGAAAAAGAAAGAAAGTACCAAGCAAAGAAAGACAAAAAGAAAGGAAAAAGAAAGAAAGTACCAAGCAAAGAAAGACAAAAAGAAAGGACAAAGAAAGAAAGTACCAAGCTAAGAAAGAGAGAAAGAAAGGAAAAAGAAAGATAGTACCAAGCAGAGAAAGAGAAAAAGAAAGGAAAAAGAAAGAAAGGACCAAGTTAAGAAAGAGAAAAAGAAAGGAAAAAGAAAGAAAGTACCAAGCAGAGAAAGAGAAAAAGAAAGGAAAAAGAAAGAAAGGACCAAGTTAAGAAAGAGAAAAAGAAAGGAAAAAGAAAGTACCAAGCAGAGAAAGAGAAAAAGAAAGGAAAATGAAAGAAAGTACCAAGCTAAGAAAGAGAAAAAGAAAGGAAAAAGAAAGAAAGTACCAAGTTAAGAAAGAGAGAAAGAAAGGAAAAAGAAAGAAAGTACCAAGCAGAGAAAGACAAAAAGAAAGGAAAAAGAAAGAAAGTACCAAGCAAAGAAAGACAAAAAGAAAGGAAAAAGAAAGAAAGTACCAAGCTAAGAAAGAGAGAAAGAAAGGAAAAAGAAAGAAAGTACCAAGCAGAGAAAGAGAAAAAGAAAGGAAAAAGAAAGAAAGTACCAAGCAAAGAAAGACAAAAAGAAAGGAAAAAGAAAGAAAGTACCAAGCAAAGAAAGACAAAAAGAAAGGAAAAAGAAAGAAAGTATCAAGCTAAGAAAGAGAGAAAAAAAGGTAAAAGAAAGAAAGTACCAAGCAGAGAAAGAGAAAAAGAAAGGAAAAAGAAAGAAAGGACCAAGTTAAGAAAGAGAAAAAGAATGGAAAAAGAAAGAAAGTACCAAGCAGAGAAAGAGAAAAAGAAAGGAAAAAGAAAGAAAGGACCAAGTTAAGAAAGAAAGAAAGAAAGGAAAAAGAAAGAAAGTACCAAGCAGAGAAAGACAAAAAGAAAGGAAAAAGAAAGAAAGTACCAAGCAGAGAAAGAGAAAAAGAAAGGAAAAAGAAAGAAAGTACCAAGCTTAGAAAGACAAAAAGAAAGGAAAAAGAAAGAAAGTACTAAGGTAAGAAAGACAAAAAGAAAGGAAAAGAAATAAAGTACCAAGCAGAGAAAGAGAAAAAGAAAGGAAAAAGAAAGAAAGGACCAAGTTAAGAAAGAGAGAAAGAAAGGAAAAAGAAAGAAAGGACCAAGCAAAGAAAGAGAAAAAGAAAGGAAAAAGAAAGAAAGTACCAAGCTAAGAAAGACAAAAAGAAAGAAAAAAAAAGAAAGTACCAAGTTAAGAAAGACAAAAAGAAAGGAAAGGAAAGAAAGTACCAAGCAGAGAAAGAGAAAAAGAAAGGAAAAAGAAAGAAAGGACCAAGTTAAGAAAGAGAGAAAGAAAGGAAAAAGAAAGAAAGTACCAAGTTAAGAAAGACAAAAGAAAGGAAAAAGAAAGAAAGTACCAAGCAGAGAAAGAGAAAAAGAAAGGAAAAAGAAGGAAAGTACCAAGCAGAGAAAGAGAAAAAGAAAGGAAAAAGAAAGAAAGGACCAAGCTAAGAAAGAAAGGAAAAAGAAAGAAAGTACCAAGCAGAGAAAGAGAAAAAGAAAGGAAAAAGAAAGAAAGTACCAAGCAGAGAAAGACAAAAAGAAAGGAAAATGAAAGAAAGTACCAAGCTAAGAAAGAGAGAAAGAAAGGAAAAAGAAAGAAAGTACCAAGCAGAGAAAGAGAAAAAGAAAGGAAAAAGAAGGAAAGTACCAAGCTAAGAAAGAGAGAAAGAAAGGAAAAAGAAAGAAAGTACCAAGCAGAGAAAGAGAAAAAGAAAGGAAAAAGAAAGAATGTACCAAGCAGAGAAAGAGAAAAAGAAAGGAAAAAGAAAGAAAGTACCAAGCAGAGAAAGAGAAAAAGAAAGGAAAAAGAAAGAAAGTACCAAGCAGAGAAAGAGAAAAAGAAAGGAAAAAGAAAGAAAGTACCAAGCAGAGAAAGACAAAAAGAAAGGAAAAAGAAAGAAATTAATGCTAAGAAAGAAAAAGGAAAAGAAAGAGTACCAAGCAGAGAAAGAGAAAAAGAAAGGAAAAAGAAGGAAAGTACCAAGCTAAGAAAGAGAGAAAGAAAGGAAAAAGAAAGAAAGTACCAAGAGAAAAGGAAAAAGAAAGGAAAAGAAAAGAAAGTACCAAGCAGAGAAAGAGAAAGAAAGGAAAAGAAAGAAAGTACCAAGCAGAAAAAAAGAAAAAGAAAGGAAAAAGAAAGAAAGTACCAAGCAGAGAAAGAGAAAAAGAAAGGAAAAAGAAAGAAAGTACCAAGCAGAGAAAGACAAAAAGTAAGGAAAAAGAAAGAAAGTACCAAGCAGAGAAAGAGAAAAAGAAAGGAAAAAGAAGGAAAGTACCAAGCTAAGAAAGAGAGAAAGAAAGGAAAAAGAAAGAAAGTACCAAGCTAAGGGAGACAAAAAGAAAGGAAAAAGAAAGAAAGTACCAAGCTAAGAAAGAGAGAGAAAAAAAAGGAAAAAGAAAGAAAGTACCAAGCTAAGAAAGACAAAAAGAAAGGAAAAAGAAAGAAAGTACCAAGCTAAGAAAGACAAAAAGAAAGGAAAAAGAAAGTACCAAGCAGAGAAAGAGAAAAAGAAAGGAAAGAGAAAGAAAGTACCAAGCTAATAAAGACAAAAAGAAAGGAAAAAGAAAGTACCAAGCTATGAAAAAAATAAAAAAGCACTGATCTCAGAAAGAAATGACGAAAAAGAAAGAAAGCACCAAACTACGAAAGAAAAAAGAAAGAAAATACTAAGCTATATAAGAAGAAACGCGAATACATAAAGAATTAAAAGGAAAGAAAGAAAGAGAGAAAGATAAAAAGGAAAAAGAAAAGGAAAGTTAGACGTTAAAAAAGAAAGAAAGAAAGAATAAAGCTGCAGAAGAAAGAAATCATAAGTCTTCTATAATAATAAAGCTCAGTTTATGTGTGTTCGCCTGTCCGTCCCTTTTTCGATCTCGGCGAATCATAAACAGTGTCAAGCAGTGGTTCTCAACCTTTTTTTACCCATGGACCCCTTTCCCCTTCTTTTTATCTTGGTGGACCCCTTCATAGCTATTGGACATAAGAACAATTTTCTATTCTTCACTAATATAAATTTTAAGGTTTTAATTATCAAAGAAATAGTATACGATTAAGCTTTATTTTTAAATGAAAACTAATTTAATACAAATAAAATATTCTACTATAATTATAATAATAATTATTATTACTATTTTTAATTAACACAACAATTGTGTTTTGCCTGTGGACCCCCGGAAATATTACATGGACCCCTAGGGTCCATGTAGACCCCGGTTGAGAACCACTGGTGTAAAGTAACAGGTGTGTTGTAATCCACGGTTACCTCCCTTGTCAAGTAATGGTATCTGCCTTCAATATAAAAACAGAGAATGAATGAGGAGAGGAGATTTTAAATTTTACGCGTTAAACAGTTTGGACGTCAAAACAAACAGTTAAAGCCGCCATCTTCTCTTCTTTCCCCCTTCTGTAATTTAATACAATTAAATTACGCCACAACAGGTAGTAACTACTCTAGTTACACGCGATTACAAATTAAATAAATCATTTAGAGATAAATTTAAATATTGAACACAGTGAAAGTTTTACAAAACAATTGTTTTTCTAGCATACGTACTGTGACGTATTCGAAATATTACATGGTTCTGGTTCCCTAGTTGTCATACCTGGACGTACCTATTCTATTGTAATGGACTCTCCCACAGATAATAAGTAGTAGTAGCGGTCGCCAGTTCGGCTTAGTGGTGTTGAGCGAGTCAGACGATATCGGACATTGAAGTACCAACCATCACAACTAGATTTCTGCGTCATTAACTCTTATTTCCAAGTGCCTAACGTTTTTGTACGTCGAACCTAATTTAGGACGACTTATTGAAATACAAGCCTCCACTGTGAAAACTACTCTACAACACTAGTGTTTTTTAAGAGTGACTTAATGTGAAGGGATCATAAGGAAAGGTGATTTTAAAATGAAATAAAAATTGCACGCAAAATAAATGTAAACAATCTATGGAGATCAGTTGCGTATACGAAGAAAAATTATGCCGAATTAAGGTCTCTAATAAAGATAAAATAATTTTATTATTTGTAAATACTTATAAATCTTACGTACATAAGACAGTGAAAGTAAAAGGCCGAAAGCCCAAAAGCTGTCCACAGGAGCTAGGGTAAAGTCCACCGGAAGGGCGGCTTCTAGGCTAGTTTACAAATAAAAACGGAAAAAAAACACGATTCTACGAAATAAATGAAGAAAGAAAAGGAAAAGGAAAGAAGTTACGAGAAAAGAAAGAAAGAAACAAACAAACAAACAAACAAACAACTTTATTTTAAGTGTCTACCTGAGAAAAAAGAAACGAAAAAAAAATAAGAAGTCCTTAAAGAAATAAAAAGAAAGCACATTTTTGGCGGAAAATAAAAAGGAATGAAAAAATTGTGTAGATAGAGTGAGAGTAAGAGAGAGAGAGAGAGAGAGAGAGAGAGAGGGGAGGAACCTAATCAGGTAAAGTACTTCTACCGAAGGAAAAGAAAGACAGAAGGCGTAGTTATTTAAGAAAATTTGAAAAAAAAAATCTTATTTAGGACCACTTGACATTTAATGGAAAGAGGTCAACTGTTCACTGCAACTTTCAAGACTCACCCCCGGTTAGTTAGCCAGGCTGAAACGTAGCCCGGCCTACAAGGATATCTGTCGATGCCTTCAATATAATGTTTTGAAATCATTATTTAATAAGCCCAACATAGTTTAGTACAAGATCATAAGTATAGAACACACAGTGGGGATTAAACTCAGTAATGGTTTACTAGACTAACTCGTTAATCGTTAACACACGCAAAGTCATACTTTTCTTTACAAAAGCTTCGTTCAGTCTGACACAAGCCAATAAGCATCGAGTTAGAATCAAAAACACTGCTGATTAGTAATGATTAACCAATTTAGCTCGGTAACCATTACCATGGCAGTGAGGTGCTCTTTGTTGATTATCAGGCTTTAGTTTGGTACCAGATCACAAGTGTGAGGCATCCAATAAGCATCAAACAAATTACTAAATATTAATGGTCCACCAAACAAGCTCGTTAACCATTACCGAATGTCAAGATCCCCTTTGTTATTTACGAAGCTTAGTTTAGTTTGACAAGAGACCACAAGTATGGGGAACCCAAGGAGGATCAAACAAAATACTCAACATTCCTGGTCAGCAAGTTTAGCTCGTTAACCATTACTCAATGCGAAGGTCTCCATTGTTATTAACGAATCTCAGTTCAGTCTTTACACGAGGCAACTAGTATGGGGAACCCAATGAGGATCAAATAAAGTACTCAGTTGTAATTTTCAGCCAGACTAGCTCGTTAACCATTACGGAATGCCAAGTCCCCCTTTGTTATTTACGAAGCTTAGGATAGTTTAGTTTCAAAAGAGGACATATGTATGAGGAACACAATGAGGATCAATCCAACTACTTTATAGCCATGGTCATCCAAAGTAGATCGTTAACCATTACCGAATGCCAAAGTCTCCATTGTTATTTCCGAAGCATAGTTTAGTTTGAGCAGAGTCGACAATTATGAGGAACCCAATGAGAATCTAATAAAATACTCAGCAGCAATGGTCAACGAGACTTGCTTGTTAACCATTACCAAATGTGAAGGCCCACTTTGTTATTTATGAAGCTTAGTTTATTTTGACAAGCGGCCAAATGTATCAGGCATCCAAACTACAAAATAGTAATGACCACCCAGTTTAGCCCGTTAACTATTACTGAATATCAAGGTCCCCTTTGTTTTTTACGAAGCTTAGTTTAGTTTGACAAGAGGTCACATGTATGGGGAGCCCAGTGTGGAAACAAAACTTTAATTTGGTAATGGTTAACCAAACTTGCTCGTTAACCATTACCGAATGCAAAGATCCCCTTTCGCTTTGTTTGCCACAGGGATACAAGCATGAGGTATCCAATATGCATGAAACTTCTCAGTAAAAACTGTCGACCAGACTTGCTAGTTAGTTACTCCTCATTGTTGAGGTATTTGAAACCAAAGTGGAGTTTTTATGTTTAATTCATTCTCCAACTCGACGAACAATACGTTATCCGCGCACGATCTGCAGGCAATCACCGGTTCATGCCTGTTTCGGCGATGTGACCGTTATGCGGAGTAAACTAGAGTACATCCAACGACCAGTGGCCATCTGTTCAGTCTTGCTCCTCAAATTGCCATCAACATCACAGCCAGCAGTATTAAATACATTTACGATAATGTTCGTCCTATATAAGGCCCAAGAACCACCCGAGAAAGAGGTTCACAGTGTAAGATGTAAGAGGACTACTTTATGAAGATATGTAGAGAAGATAACGGTTAACCCTAGATTTGAACAGGTTAAGATTGTAATGATGGGGGAAGTAGCGGTTCGTGGGAAGGGGTTACTGGACTGGAACTTACATCTCACGAAATGAATGCAAAGGGGATAAGGGCAATTCGATACAAAGTGCGTCGCATGGTGGGTCTTAGCCGGGAAGGTTAGAACTGATGGAACGAAGAAATGACATTCCTCTGAACAGTAGCCATAGAAATAGCGACAGGCTTGCAAAGTTTAGTTTCTGGGAAAGGTGTTTCAGGACGGGAAATAATTCACTACCTACAAGGCCGGGTAGGCGTGGAAAGTGAAAACTGGGCGGCTTCTGTCCAAATATGGCAGAAGTAGTCCATTTCTCGGCCTGATCCTGGCTCTTGAAAGGTAGAGGATAGCAGGAGCAGTACATGGACCCGACCATTTTTCCAGCATCTTTAGCGATGGATCGTATGTACGAGTTTCACTTCACTAAATACAAAATGGGAACGCAAAAGAGGAGAAAGGATATGTCTAGATGTCCTTTTTGTTACGTACATGCGAAGTTCCTGTGAAAGAATGCTCCAAGATACGTTTGAGAACTGTCCTTTATCCATCGGTTTGGTGAAATCATCAGGTATATTTGTGCATAGTGAATTAAATTTAGGGCATGGTATTCTACATTGGTTCACTGTGTATTGTTCAATGCGACACGAGGTTCACTGGCGACTAAAAGGTCCCTCAGAGGAGAAAAGGACAATTCTTATCTCTAACGTCTAATGAGTGTAAAAGAAAAGGAAATGAGACTTTTTGCACATTTTTGTTAGATACAGCTTTGGGAAGGCCACCTAGCGGATCGTTAGAAGATTATTTGACAGACAGGGGAGGTAACCCCACAGATATCATGAGACATTTACTTCCTAAACTTGTGTTAATGGTATTGTGAAAAGTCAACTTATTTATTATATCATTTTTTTCCAGTCTAGTTATATGTGCTATTTGTTTTTTGTTGTTATTGTTAACACGATTCTTATTTTGCCTTATTACTGTTCTTTCGCCTTATTTTGCCTCGCATATGTTACCTGCTTTCGTATAATAGAAGTTAAGGATATTTCATCATTACTGAAATAAAGATAAAAAATTTCATCATATTAAAATAACCTTGCCATCAGTGATGAGAGAAAATAAGGATATTTCATCATTCTAATATCTGAAATTTATAAAAAAAAAAAAAAAAGAAACACCCTTCCACCACAAGCAGGAGTAATAGCAGTAGTAAAAAGGCCCAACACACGCGTATCCTTATTCCTTCCGTTAAAATCGAAAACTGACGATTTCAAACGTTATTCTCACCAACGAAATTCTCGGAACAAGAAAATAAACAATTAAGTAGAAACTTGTAAAGAAACAAAACAGACAGTAACACTGAGAACATTTTTAACACACACTATACCAATATCTGTAATTTAGATGATGAAAAAGAAAGATACAAATTTTTATTATTAATGTCAACACGTGTTTCTGGTATTATTGTTTGTGTTATTGTTGTACGTTTTTATTCATTTCGTTTTCAGTATAAAAAAATGTAAAAAGGATTCCTCTATCAACTACTACTACAAGTACATATAATAACAGGGTAATTACATTAACTACCTTAGCATCCGATCCTGTTACACGTTAATATAATCCATTTTTACCTTGCGTTATTATGGTGGTTAAAATTGTTCGAACTTTCCAGCATGTATCAGCGAATTAGACGTGTATCAAGCACAATTAAAATAAAGTCATTGCCGTTTCTGTCCGCTGTTCAACTTGACATAAATTCAAGTGGTTGTTGAGTTCAAACGTGATTTCGCGTCCACCCGAGTGAGCTGACGCATTCTGTTTTGCTTTCTGGATCATCATCGTTACTAGTACATGAAAGTACCGTTACAAATTTGCCAGAGGCTATCGAAATGAGGAGGAAAATAAACGTGATTGGCGAACTTCCAAATATTGAAGAGTGCTCAAGACTTCCGTCCACAGAGGAGCTGGTTTGTTTGCGTTAGTGCTTGTTTACACGATTAGAGAGATCGACTCTTTCTTGAACCTGTTTCAAGGAAATACGTAATTATATTGACGGAAATATTCTAGATAATACAGGTAGGCAAATATTAGGTTATTAGTAAATTTTAAAGACTATTTCTTTGTAATGAATTGCACTAGTCTTTCATTACAAATACACAGATCGTCAATCTGCAATCTATTGGTAATATTAGTAGTAGTTTGACATTTTCAATGTTTCCTTATTAATACTAATATTTTAACGTGTATTTCTTTCATTTCAATATCACTTGTCTATCATTACAAATACACAGATCGACATTCTGAAACCTATTGGTAATAGTTGTAGTAATATAGGTCAAAAGGCAGCCGATGTCTAAATAGACCTCAAGTCCGTCGTTAACTGGGGCAAGTAATGGCTTGTTAATTTTAACGCCTCCAAAACTAAGCTGTTCTTTATTAAGCCCCCGATAGAACCCTCTCTGTCTTTCAGCAGAATGGCTGATATTAACCTGCAGTAAAGCGTCTCGTTGCACCTTATCGGAATAACTTTCTCGGCTGACATGAATTGGAAAGATTATATTGAATCCATTGCTAGGTCAGGGAGAAAGTTCTTTCCTTGTGTTATGCGAAACAGATCTTTCCTCCAGAATCTATCTTACATATCTATAAGTTTATCATTCGTCCATGCTTAATATATTGCTGCCACATACGGACCCATTCCCCTGCTACTTACCTTGAGCTCCTTCATAAAATAAAATAAAAAATCAGCAATTTTATTCGTCCTGATCTGGCTGCTCGGCTTCAGTCCCTTTCCCACCGCTGTAAGGTTGCCTCTCTGTGTCTTTTCTATAAATACTTTCATGTTGACTGTTCAACTGAGCTCTTGGCTACGGTACTCTTTTCTATGGGCCTGTTTTCCAGCTTAGGCTTGAGCAAGCGTCAAGAGGTCAAACTCTCTGCTTTCGGACAGAGAGGTACTCAGCCGAAGGGCAGAGTCTCGTCTGGGGAGGTAGACAAACCCGACTTCGTGTATGCAGAGTCTACGGGGAATTTTTGCCCGAGCCTGCAGGCTCGCATCGTCCCACATAAAAATTGGCCTTGTGCCACATCCTGCCTCATTGGGAGGGGTCGGGTAAACATCACTCTTCGCTATGGTACCAAGACTTTTTTTTAATATAAACGCAGTACTAGACTAGCGTCAAGATCTCATCAATTTACTCCTGAGCTGGGTAAATGTAGCTGCTTGGTTTGGTTTGCTTTACGGCATATCAACACCTCAATGGGTTATTTAATACCGACAAAATTTTTATTGCTGGTGATATGTTTTTCTTCAAAAATCTATTTCTGGGAATATTTTTCTTTGAAGAAATCTATAGCTGGTCATTTTTTTCAAAGAATGTATAACTGTTTGTATTGATGGTATTTTTTTAAAAGTATTGCTGATAATAATTTTTCCTTCAAAAATTATTGCTGATAATAATTTTTCCTTCAAAAATTATTGCTGATGATAATTTTTTTATTACAAAGTATTTCTGGTATCAAAACGTATTTTTACACAAGTTTGGGTGTTAACTATTTGCCGATAGCTGGGACCCTAACAGGTGCTACCACCGCGGGTCAGAGTGGACCTGGGAACATCAGCAATTAAGAGGTGGTTCCACGCTCCTCAAAACCGCCTGATCAGAGGCCTTGCTGTTGGACGTAGTTTATCGTCATACCTAGGGCGCGGATGTAGTTTATCGTCTTACCCAGAACGAAGATGTAGCTGTAAGTTCTATGCTAACAGTTTCTTTTCTCGCACTTCTCGATTGTGGAACTCCCTTCCTGCTTCCATGCTTTCTGCACAACTTTAATTTGCAAAAATTTACATGCAATGTCAATCACTGTCTACTGTCCTCCTGATTATTTTTTTTCCTCCCGCTTATTATTAATGTTTCTCTTCCTAATTCTTCCAGACTTTGTAACCTCTTGTGTCTTAGCGGCTTTAGTGCCTTGCATGGGGTGATACCAATTAAAAAAAAATATTTTTTCAAAATTTCAATTTCTTATAATGTGACATATGATTTAAGTTAAAGTTTTTTTTGATCTCATAGAAAGCCAAGCAAAATTGTTTGTTATTAAATAATGCTATGATTATATAGGGTGTCCATAAAGTTCATGTGCACTTAAAAAAAATTATAACTTTATTTGTATTTGCGATAGAAATAATCTGTAAAAAATGTTATAAAGTTTAATGTACCTAGTTTTAAGTATAGCTAAAATAACTAATGTGATTTCAGGCATTACTGTAAATCAGCTGGCAAATGTTTTCCGTGAACTGCAAAATCGTATTACCCTTTGTATTGCTAATGATGGAGGACTTGTGGAATCTTAAATAAAATTTCAATAAAAGCTTAAAAAACATAGATTTACTTCTTTCTAATCCTTTATACAAATTATTTCTATCGCAAATACAAATAAAGTTATAATTTTTTAAAGTGCACATGAACTTTATGGCACCCTGTGTATATAAAAAATAGTTTGGCAAAAACGTTGGACATTTTTATATCGATCTCATATAATGAAATATATATTTTAGCTGAAAATTGGTCTGATGTCATCAAAAAATCACGGAAAATAGTTTGATGTATAGATAGAATAATGATGTCATGATTTTATATGAATAAAATCTTTTTACCAAAAACGTTTGTGTCACCCGTTATATAATGAAACATACATTTTAACTGACCACTAGTCTGGTCTAATAGAAACTCGAGTCAAAATCTTGGACAACTATAATATTCATTTACATAAAAGGAAGAATTTGTCAAAAATAATGAAACCCTTTGTATCAGCCTCATAATGGAATAAGCATTTTAAATGAACGTTGGTTTGGTTTTATAGGAGGCCATGAAAAAGAGTCTAATATCTGAATTAATTTGAATAAAAGATTTTATCAAAAAAAGAAGACATTTATGTATAATTCCCATAGAATGAAGGTCCTGTCTCCAAATTCGCTCATGGCACACGCTCGTATCACTAGTCATCTCACTAGCAATTAAAACGATGTCGCATGGACACAACCTCTGCTTTATAATTAGAAAAGCGTCCTTCAAATGTCCTTTCGATCCATAACGACATTTATGTGATTATTATTCAGTCTTTGTGACTAATTTTCCATGGCGTACAGATTTACAAATGTTACATGTCTCCGTGTTAATATTTATGCAAATATCTCTTTTGTTCAAGAACACAAAAGATCAAAGAGCACGTAATCCGTCCTTTTGTTTTCCATGTTGTTTAATAAAAGTTAGTCAGGTCTGCAGAAAAGCACAAAGCCACATGCAGACGTGATTTGTCCTCAGAAAAAAAGGTCGGAACGAAATGTAGACGATATTTCTGATTTTTATGCCAAAGCGGAGAATAACCAGAATATTCAGAACTCTTTTTGGGAGATTTAATTTCTTTTACAGTAACAAATTATTTATTTAGTTTTATATGCGGTGTAAGGTTATCGGCTCGAAAAAATGTAATCATCAGCTGGAGTTCAAATTCAATCACTTAACTCGATCTCTTTTCTCCCTACTATGGGTTAAATGTTAGGTTTTCCTATCTATGGTTAAACAATATTTTCGTTTTTAAATTTAGGATGCTTGTCTCCGTTGGTTGTTGCATAATTAAAAGATAAACTTGTAGTTCCAACGAATGATTTATTTCATGGAAATATTTCAACTATCGTATGCGTTTACTTTGCAAAGTCTCAAGAGCCACTCAAGATAGAAAACAACCGAATAAGATTGTTTTATTGACGTAATAGGAAGCAATATGAAGAACGGATTATGAGGATAGGTAGGAATGATAACGATTGAAAAAGTTAAGATTGCAGGGATTCGCGGAAGCATCCTCGCGGGAGTCCGTTCCAAAGAATGATATGATGCGAAAGTTTTTAACCAACTCTTAAATTTTGTTTACACTGGGGAAACTTTACCAGTCAAAACGTCTTGTATCGATCGGAAAACGGATAAAGCCAGTTGTAATGGCGGGTGGAGTAGAATAAACCAAATAATTTCCAAATTTTTCTTTTTATTCTTACTGCATTTGGCCCTGCATTGTTATGCAGGAAAACGATATTTCTACTATGGACGAGAAAACGTTTATGGACAAGTTGCAGCTGCTGGAAGTATAAATGTGCGTTTAGTGCTTAATTGTGTTTTAAGAATTCTGACGATCCAACAAAACGCACAACATTAACTTTATTCTATGAAGCTCAGCTTAAAGGGTTTATCCTTGTCAATCTCCTGTCTTTTATGTTAAACATTGTTGTACGTAACCCATTTTTCATCATCTGTTATGATATAATTAAGGAACATCATTACCATTGGTCTCCCCAAAACTGATATTACATGTGAGTCAACGTAATAGACAGGGTTCTGCCAGTCGACATGTGAACTCATCAGACAATCAGCCTAATGAGCCACATAACAAAACTCATCATCCGAATTCTAATGAATAGAGCGTACATCAGAATTAGACTGGAAATAGGACAAGAACAGAGCGTGTTCGTCAAAGACACTGGGAATTCGATATTTTTGCACAGATAGATAGATAGATAGATAGATAGATAGATATGAACAGGCTGAAATGGTCTACATGTGAACTTTATCGGGCACTCAACCTAATGAGCCATATATAAATCTTGTCATCCGAATTCTGATGAATAGAGTTCGCAGCAGAATTCGACTAGAATTAGAGATGGAAATGGGATATTTATACCCAGAATGATAGATAGATAGATAGATAGATAGATAGCAACAGTCTGTGAGAAAGTGTGTGTGTGTATGTATGTATATGTGTTTGTGTGTGAAAGATAGAGAGAAATAGAGATAAACAAATAGAAAACGTGAAAGTGAATCATAATAAACAGAGATAGATAGATAGATAGATAGATAGATAGATAGATAGATAGATAGATATGAACAGACTAATATATGAACAGACGGAAATAGATATTGTACATGTGAACTTTATCGGACACTCAGCCTAATGAGCCATATATAAATCTTCTCATCCGAATTCTGATGAATAGAGCTCACAGCAGAATTCGACTAGAATTAGAGATGGAAATGGGATATTTACGCCCAGAATGATATCAGAAAGATCTATAAAAATGCAGAAAGATGTGTACGAATCTTTTATAGATTATGCGAAAGCGCTTGACAAAGTACATAAAAAAGAATTTGCAAGGTAATCTTGCTGTATCTAAGAAAGATATTAGAATAATGCAGAACCTTTACTGACAGTAAACCGCCCACATACAGACAGAAAATGAATTCAGTAAATATACAAAATAGAAAGGAGTGTAAGTCTTCTTGTTTTGTCTTGTAACGGCATGTTACAATTTTTGGATACATTATGTAACTACTGAGCTAGCCCAAATGACTTGACTCACTTTATAGTCCACCAATAGAAGGTTAACCAATCAGAAGACGTAGAATATTCAATCCATCGTGTATAAAGGCGGCCATTTTGTTTACTCTCTCCGAATGTCCAGTGCCAACTTGTCAGGCGAAAGAACAGAAGGAAGAACTACTGAACTACGCTCTGCTACTTTACCGGGATATCCACTGCTAACCTGAACAACGCTTTCCTACTGTCTTCGAAATATTCACTGCTAACCTCTGGATTCTATACTCAAAGACGGCCGTCATCATGAACAACACGGCATTCACCCGGGGTGGGTTGAGCCGGCTCCAATTGAATTAAGCGCATCGCGCGTCAAGGCCATCCACTCCCGTCGATCGGCAGCAGAATCGACGGCATGATCGAGCCATTCGCGATTTCAGCATCGGACCCCGAAAAAGCGAGGACCGGACATGAGTTCCATATCTGCTTTGACCGTTGCGAGACACGTCTTGAGTTGACCACCTCGGCGCTTCCTCCAACCAGTGGGTGCGTTTGGCGCCACCAGTTTACGGACGAACTCATCACCAGGCCGCCGCAGCACGTGGCCGAACCACCGGAGTCTCCTGTTAAGCAGAGTTTCTTCCAGGCCCAGAATGTTGCATCTGGCGCGGATGGACGAGGGGATCCGGTCGGAGAAGCGCACGCGCAGGATACAGCGGAGACAGTAGTGATCGAAGACCTCAAGCTTATGAAAATCCACTCTGCGCAGTGGCCAGGTCTCACAACCATAGAGAAGAATTGTTCTGACCATGGCTTCGTAGATTCGCAACTTCGTGAATTGTCTTATCTCCTGGCGAGACCAAAGTCGTTTTTGAAGACGGGCAAAGGCAGCTCTAGCCAAATTTATACGGGTGGTGATTTCATCCTTCGCTTGACGAGTGGCTGCAAAATTGGCGCCAAGATATTTGAAGCTTTCGATCTCTTCCACAGCTTCACCATCGAGGGTTACAGCCACTCGATCAGGTCGGGGGAAGTTCGCAGTTTTCATCAGATTATTCAACCCACAACGTGATGCAATTCTTGGAGAATTAGAAAACTTACTAAGGTTTGTTATTAGTGGTCACAGCCTTACGAACATAAGATACTAGCAGTAGAGCCCGGCGTTGCCCGGGGATGTAACAGTAAGAGATAGATCAAGTATCGACCATCATAAAGACTGAAAAATAAAATTGACAAAGATTATTGTTTAAGGTTGACGGACACGCATGTCTTAATTATTTTTTTGGGGGGGGGTTACGAATTGGTCAAACCCAAACTCAAACAAAAACATTGTTTTCAATCGTTATGAGTCTACCGATTGAATAGAATTTTATTATAAACAATTGTCTTGTAAATGGAATTTTTAAAGCATTCTGAATGTAAAAATAAAGAAAAAAGTGTGCAAGACAATAAGAAACACTACCTGCCAAAAAAAAAGTGAAGTTTTGTTGGAATCGGTTGAAAAATGTAGGAAATCCGATCCCATATATAAACGAACACAGACACACACTCAGAAACAAACTGGGTTTTATTATAAGTATAACTCGATATGAGTTGCCCCCCTTTCATTCTCGACAGCGATGCCTCTTAATCGTGTTTTCAAATTGGTTTCGTGCAAAAACAATTGTGTTTTTCCAATTTTTGTCGCTGTCAGAACCACCGCAAGGTAATTTTACGTAGTCCTGTGAAGTTTTGTTGAAATCGGTTGAAAAATGTAGGAAATCCGATCCAATATATAAACGAACAGACACACACACACACACACACACACAACCTGGGTTTTATAATAAGTATGATGTAGATGACACAGTGTTAATAGCAGACGTAGGAAGAAAACTACAAGAAATCCTGCAGAAGTTAGCGAAGGAAAGTGAGAAGAAAAGACTAAAGATCAACTGCAAGTAGACAGTCTGCAAGGTTATCATTAATAGGAATCATCCCGACATACGAGGGTAAGTCACAAATTATCCGCACTTTCGCTATAACTTATCTGTGCTATGAGTGCGCATAATTTTTTTTGACTTTCTTCGTACAAATTAGAAATTGGAGATATCAGAAACAAAGTAGTACAACAATCTGGGAAGTGTTTCGACACTGAAATCCAATGGTGCATTGGGATAACGAATGGTGCTTTCCAATAACTGTGTCAGAGAGAGAGAGTCTGGGAAACACGTACGCACACACACACACACACACATATATATACATATATATATACATATATATATATATATATATATATAGCGAAATTGGAGTAGATTTGAAATTTGATCAGAACATTTTGTTTACTGTTGAGGAAATCTGATCTAGGGCAGACGTTGTATCCATTGAATCTGTGTCATCAGAAGACAATAGAAATGGCCGAAATAATTTTTATCGATTAAAAATTGAAATAGAGCTGAGTAAGCTAGAAGGAACTTTGGAATTCACATGATTTTGGTTGAAGCAGACAGAATCCCCGTGATAATCGGGTGCGAAGTAGTAGGGTCATGGGTCAGTTATAACCAGCCAGGTTTATCTATATAAACGCATAGTTATGTTGAAAAAGACAAGACGGGAGAAAATTCTTGAAGAGAGAAGAGAGAATTGGCCCGGGCGAGCGTTGGGAGGAGGAATACCACTATAACTTTAAGCCCCGCACAGAAATCTTTATCCCTCCATCGCAAGAGTCATATATCGTTCTGAGACGATTTAACAACAAGATAATCACACACACACACACACACTCTCTCTCTCTCTCTCTCTCTCTCTCTAGAATTCAGTGTATGAGTTTTTTGGGTTTTTTTTTTTACTTTTCTTTTCTGTAACCCGTTTCTCTTCTCTACTATTCTTTTCTGCTATATAAAAGACATTACCAATTCAACCATTGAATTGATGTTTGTCCGGCTTTCTTCAGATATTAATTTTTTTTTTTTTGCTGCATTCTAAATTTCTTAGGGCAGACTCCCCAGCCGTGTCTACATCTTCAGTCGACCGTGAATGGACGGACATTACTTCTGCTTTCTGGATCAAACAAATCACAAGGTTGGCAGGAAGCAGGATTAAACCAGCGGACCGGTCGAATAATCTACGGATTCTCAGGGGAACTATGATCACTCCCTTAAGTTCGGTTAGGACCGAGTAGACACCTTAACCACGAGAATAAGACGCTTGAGTAAGTGGATGGCGGAACAAAGTTTAGGAGATGTAACAAACAGACAGAATTCATTAAGAGCTACAAAAACAGGAAGTTGTGGAGGACCATTATCTGGAATGTTCTGAAGGGACAAGAAGAAGAAACTTGAGTAAGTGGATGGCGGAACAAAGTTTAGGAGATGTAACAAACAGAGAGAATTCATTAAGAGCTACAAAACCTGGAAGTTGTGGAGGGCCATTATCTGGAATGTTCTGAAGGGACAAGAAGAAAAAACTTGAGTAAGTGTATGGCGGAACAAAGTTTAGGAGATGTAACAAAACGACAGAATTCATTAAGAGCTACAAAAACAGGAAGTTGTGGAGGGCCATTATCCGGAATGTTCTGGAGGGACAAGAAGAAGAAACTTGAGTAAGTGGATGGCGGAACAAAGTTTATGATATGTAACAAACAGACAGAATTCATTAAGAGCTACAAAAACAGGAAGTTGTGGAGGGCCATTATCCGGAATGTTCTGAAGGGACAAGAAGAAGAAACTTGAGTAAGTGGATGGCGGAACAAAGTTTATGATATGTAACAAACAGAGAGAATTCATTAAGAGCTACAAAAACAGGAAGTTGTGGAGGGCCATTATCCGGAATGTTCTGGAGCGACAAGAAGAAGAAACTTGAGTAAGTGGATGGCGGAACAAAGTTTAGGAGATGTAACAGAGAGAATTCATTAAGAGCTACAAAAACAGGACGTTGTGGAGGGCCATTATCCGGAAGGTTCTGAAGGGACAAAAAGAAGAAACTTGAGTATGTGGATGGCGGAACAAAGTTTAGGAGATGTAACAAAACGACAGAATTCATTAAGAGCTACAAAAACAGGAAGTTGTGGAGGGCCATTATCCGGAATGTTCTGAAGGGACAAGATGAAGAAACAAAAACAGGAAATCCTGGAGAGCCATAGCTTAGTCATATGGGAATAACCTACCTAACCTTCTTGTGTAATTGGATAACAAAAAAAAGGTATAGTAAAAAATAAGAACATTGCTAATAGTTATAAAGGATAGGAAGTTGTGGAGAGCCATGATCACACACGTTCTGTCAGCATATTGAAGAAGAAGGTAGAGTGTACTCCAGCTCCCGGCTCCAGCGACAGAGCTGCTCTTTTTCGAACAATGTTATCCTGTTCCATATTTTATAACTTTTTTTTTTTTACTGACAACCTCGCTGGCTTCCTCTTCTTTGCCTTCGATCCGATCAATTTCTCTCCTGTCCTGCTTCAGTTCAGCGATTTCTCACACTTTCATCGATTTCCAATGTCCACAATATCGGGGTTGTCCTTCCAATACAGATTACGGTATATAAAACAACAATAATTTAAATGCTAAAAACAAAACTCAGCCTTTCAGAAATATCAAAGACCATCCGTTTCCAGCTTTGTCTAAGTCGATAACGATTTACATTGAATGTGTAAACAATACCAACGAAAACAAAAGTAGCACAAACATTGAACTCAAGATGATAGATGATATGGCAAGCGGCCAGTCGTACTATAATATTAGGCTAAATCATAAGTAATTTCCGTTTTGGGGAATTTTGTGACGGACAGTGACTGTTAATGATTAACTATAACTCAAGACTTCAATGTTAAAATAAAACAGTGTTTAATTACAACCGCAAATAAATACTTAACAAGAACATAGAAGTAAAAGTCAACCAAAGATAACCATTTCAGTGAAATCCTTGTTAGTAGCGCGGCTCGGCTCGGCTCGGCTTAACGTCCGGTAAATCCTAAAGCAAAACCCAAATCATCGACGCACATTAATTCACACTAATTCGACTGGATAGTTCCACTCTATAGTCACTCAATAATCACTCCAGTCAGTAGCCTGACACCGCTATTTATACACATGACGGAAAAAAATATGTCCATAAGTCCAGAGTGTCACGCTCGAACTTTGGTGTCGGTAGTTACTCATTTTTTTTACAAAATGACAAGATTGTAAGAATTTGCCTTTTTTTTCTTTCTTTTTCTTTTTGGAGATAATAATGGTTTAGTGATACTAGTTTTGCTAGTTAATTCAATGTTAAATAAAACAGTATTTAATTCCAACCGCAAATAAATACTTAACAAGAACAAATAAATAAAAGTCAACCAAAGATAATTAACCGCTTTAGTGAATACTTTGTTAGTAGCGCGGCTCGGCTTAAATCCTAAATCAAAACCCAAAACATCGACGCACAATAATTCACACTAATTCGACTGGATAGTTCCACTCAATAATCACTGTAGTCAGTAGCCTAACACCGCTACTTATATCCCTGGTGGAAAAGTAAGCGCATATGTTTTTTCCTTTAACATTATTTTTAGTTTAAGTTTATTTTTACTTTTATATTTTATTGATTTATTAATTTATGATATTATTTTTTTCCCTGTATTCATTTTTTAGTATTCATTCCTTTTTTCTGTATGAAAATAGACTGCTCAATTAACTTGCCGGTATCCTATAAATAATTTAAATTTATACCTGATGATTGCTCTATACATGAAACTTCGAGTAGCATCGAGTGGAGAGAGACAAATATAATAATTATTCTTAATATACAAAGATATGAAGAGACTGAGATAGATAGTTTTGTGACACACGATGGTCGTTAATGATTAAGTATAACTGTAGACTTCTATGTCAAGATAAAACAGTATTTGATTACAACCGCAAATAAATACTTAACAAGAACAAAGTAAATATCAACTAAATATAATTAACCATTTCAGTGAAATCTTTGTTAGTAGAACGGCTCGGTTTAACGTCCGGTAAATCCTAAATCAAAACCAGAATCATCGACGCACAATAATTCACACTAATTCAACTGGATAGTTCCACTCAATAATCACTGCAGTCAGTAGCCTGACACCACTATTTATACACCTGGCAGAAAACATATGTTGATAAGTCTAGATTGTCACGCTTTAACCTCAGTGTCGGTAGTTACACATTTTCTTCCTATATGACAAGTTCTCAAGAAGATATGTTCAATGCAAAAGTTAGAGTGGATTGACAGGAATAAATCTTTACAAGCTACCTCAAAAAACTAATATGCATGCAATATATATATATATTTAAAGATATTTTTGTAGGTACAAAATTTAATGATCGAAATAAAAGTATAAAATTTAATATTACAACACATATTAAAACAATATTAAATAATAAAAAAAAAACAAAAAAACTCAACAACAAGGGGGCTCCGCAACTACAAACGTATTTGTTTACAACTACATAGGGAGAACAACTCAGCGCTTAGACACTAGAATAAAGCAGCACGTTCCTACTAAAATTAGAAAACACACCTTGCCGTTAAGTGGACTCGTCCCGAACACCTACAGTTCCGCCATATGCGAACATCTTTTAAATAGCAGAGATTGTGCCGCCAAATTTAGTGCTGACTGGTTCACCGTGTTGGCCCGGTCACACTCTGTATTTCACCTCAAGGTTCTGGAGGCGCTTCACATCGGGTCCCGCAAGCCTTCTTTGTGCAAACAACGTGAGTGTTTGTTGGGACTCGCTGTTATCTGCCTCTAGCTCCTTCTTGCATATACAAACATATATATATATATATATGTAATTTTTTTTTTTTTTTTTTCCACCTATTCACATTGTACATTTCTCTGTTTTAATATTGAATCTCCCGTGGAAGCCTGACGAGCGGGAGCGAAACCGGTTGCTTCCCCCCGTCCTTGTTGTTGAGTTTTTTTTTTTTTATTATTTAATATTGTTTTAATATGTCTTGTAATATTAAATTTTATACTTTTATTTCGATCATATATATATATATATATATATATATATATATATATAAATTTTATATTTATATATTGTGACGTACGGTGGTCGTTAATATTTAACTTTAGCTCAAGATTTCAATGTTAAGATAAAACAGTATTTGATTACAACCGCAAATAAATATTTAATATGAACAAAGAAGTAAAAGTCCACTTAGAGAAAATTAACCATTTCAATGAAATCCTTGTTAGTAGCGCGGCTCGGCAAGTCCGGTAAATCCTAAGTCAAAACGCAAATCATTAACACACAATAATTCACACTAATTCGACTGGATAGTTCCACTTAATAGTTACTCAATAATCACCCCAGTCAGTAGCCTGACACCGCTATTTATACACCTGACGGAAAACATATATTCATAAGCCCAGAGTGTCACGCTCGAACCTCGGTGTCGGTAGTTACTCATTATCTTCCTATATGACTCATACACACATATTTATTCAAACAAATTGTTTTTTCGACCTTTTTATTCTCACATGACAGAATTTTATGGAATAAGTTTTTTTTAAAGCATCAGTATCTTAATACATATGTATTAGTTTCGTGACGTACGGTGACCGTTAATAATTAAGTATAACTCAAGATTAAATTCCAACTCAGGCCACATTTTTTTGTTTGTCTGTTTAACGGTATATCAAGATCTGATGGGTCATTTAATGCCGAAATTTAATTTTCTTGGAAGTAATAAAAATATATGTTATTCTGCTTTCGCAATTGAATACATGGTAGATGATACTCAGCTTTTATACATATACATGTTCGTGTAGACATAATTGCTAAAGGCGGTGATATGTGTTTCATGTAGTTTTGTTCAAGTTATATTTTGGAATACAGTTCGATTTAAGAAATTGTAGGATATATTATATGGACTAATGTGACGAAAGATTTCTTTCGTGTTGGTTATTTTGTTTGGCGGCATTTCAACCTCTATGGGTTATTGTTGTAACCTAGGGAAGGTTACTGAATAGAATAATCAAACGAAGGTTGGTAATGAACGCTAATACTTAGGACAAGAACAACACATATAAGATTCGCCAGCGGCGCGTAGAAGAAGTAGTCAACTGCTAGAAGTGAGTCAAGTGAATTCCACAATGAATATCCAACTGCAGGATATCTACCAACCGACCCATACGGTCAGGTGTGGCACAAGGCTGAATTTAATGTGGGGTATCCGAGCCCGTAGGCTCGGCCAGAAATTCCCCGTAGACCCCGTATAAAACGGAGTCGGGTTGGTTTCCTGAGACGAGACTCTGCCCTTCGACATAGCCGCGACTGGGGATCCTATTTGCAAGGAGGTAGAGAGTTTGACCAGAACAACTGGAGACGAATCTCGAACTGCAGGATATCTACCAACTGCCTCACGTGGTCAGATGTAGCACAAGGCTGAATTTAATGTGGGGTATCCGAGCTCGTAGTCTCGGCCATAAATTCCCTGTAGACCCCGTATAAAACGGAGTCGGGTTGCTGTTTCCCCAAGACGAGACTGCCCTTCGAATAGCCTCGTCTGGGGATCCTCTCCGCCCGGAGGCAGAGAGTTTGACCAGCACAGCTAGAGACAAATCTCCAATTGCAGACCAACATACAGTATTTACTACTGTATTTATAGGAATGGGGACATACCCATTATCGTCCGCAGGTATGTTACAACAGTTATTCAATGCTTGAAATCTAAATGTTTTGATCGCAAATGAATTTTTATTCATTTCATTATATACATGTTTTTTTTTGGTAATTCTTTTATAGATAAATGTATTGCCGGTATTTCTACTATAAAAATGTATTTCTATACTTTCATATTGTTGTGGCTTTGTTTGGGGTTCCCTTTATGGGTGTGCTACCACCCCTGGTCACGGTGGACCTGGAAACAATAGCAATTAAGAGGATGTTCCGCGCTCCTCATCACTTCCAATATCCCGATCAGAGGACTTGCTGCTGGATGTAGTTTATCGTCATACCTAGGACTAGAGATAAACGTGGAGAACATCCGTGTGAAAACAGTCAGTGGTAAAGATTTGCCCGGAAAAAGTGGACAGCACTGTTTTTTTTTTTTTTGTTGTTTTTTTTTTTACATAAATTATGGAATGCAGAAAGCGACAGAATAAAGCGCTGAGGTTAAATGCAAAACAGAAAATTTAACAAAGTAGTACACGAGGGAATTAAACAAACAAAATAAATTCGCAATTTTAGCAAAATGGACGTCCACTCTTTGTCTCTTGTGCGTTGCATCAAAGAAAATACTGTCGGCGAACATTTCGATATATTATTGTTCAAAACCAATGGAGTAGAAGAAAAAAAAATATCCCGGCTTTTATCCTAGAGAAAATATTGTCTTTCTTTCCTTTAATACTGACTGGTATTAAGATAGATACACTTGAAACACGCACACATACACACACGTACACATACACAAACGAAGTAAAAATATTACTGAATCTTTTTTAGCTGCAAAAAAAATCTTGGAAAAGAAAAAAACAAAAACAATCAGTTAACTTTTGTCTTAACTACCAGAATTACAAACACTCGGGCAAGAACACGGGCTTTAAAAATATAATTAGCATTTTCTACTGGCAGTGAATGCTGGACAATCTTCTCACACATGAAGAAAACACTTGATGGGGTGGGGGCAAGGGGAATTTTGCTTTTATATAATGTGGTTAACCTTGTAAAGGCCCGGGGACCACTCGAGGTAGAGGGATTCGTTAAAGGGTAGTTTAGGTACGAATCCCTGTACCTCGAGTAGAAGGATTTAACCCTAACCGTAACTCTGCCGAGAACATGAGAAAAATACTATTAAGGAGAGAGAATTAAGAAGGTAAAAGATGACGATTGACGTTGCATTTAATCCTTTGAAGATCAATGTTAACTTAGATGCAAAAAGCTTGAAGAATGATTCGCAAGCGATAGAAGATAAAAGAAACTATACTTCTTTTTTCCTTTTCTTTTTCACAGTAAATTTCAACGTCTAAAAACCTAGCGACCCTCTCGAATTAAAACTGGGTCGGGTAGCAATATCTCGTCTTGCTGCCGGATGTAGTTTATCTTCATACCCATGGTAAAAGAAAGGGAACTAAAGAGGTTGTTTCAATTAATTTGCACAAAGGTGTAGGTTCGGTTTGGAGCCCGATGACCAAGGCCACCCTAGCACGAGTGTGTTATACAAAAATTAATCGGCTTTGTACTTTATTAAGTAGGTACACATTCGACGGGATTATACTTGAGTCTATAGGTAAACAATGGCCGCGTTAATGCGTGAAATAATAATAAGTCTGTTGATAAATATTAATCCGGGTTATACTTGAGTCTATATGTAATCATTACTCTGGTTTGTACAAGATTCTATAGGTAAACAATGGTCGAATGTATACTTGTGCCTAATGGTAAGATTATATATGCAAGCCTTGTGCCGATTTACCCCGGAGTCTTCAAGTATTCAGTCGATAGATTGATAGTTCCGTTTTTACAACTTATCAGCACTTTTAAGGTTATTTAAAGCCAGAAAATATTTTTTAGATTGTAAGAATATTTTGGAGATGATAATGCTTTAGTAATATATGTTTTACTGTTGTAACCTAGAAATGGTTACTGAATGAGGAATAACCAACACAGAGGTTGGAAATGAAATGGTAATCTTTATAACATCAACAACATACAATACTCGCCAGCGCCTTTTAGTGGGTAAACCACTGCTAGTTGTGGACTACTTAGACACCATATTACTCCCACTTACAATAGAGTCCAACGGATTTATGAGGATTGGGACATACCCATTAGTGTTTATAGGTACAGTATATAACAGGTCGGGAATGACATTCTATTCAATTCTTGTTAAGTTTAGAGATCTAAGGTCGTGTTGTAACCTAGAAAGGATTACTGAATGAGGAATGACCAAAATTGAGGTTGGAAATGAAATGGTAATCTTTATAACATCAACAAAATACAATACTCGCCAGCGACGTGAAGTAGGTAAACCACTGCTAGTGGTTGACTAGACAGCATATTAACCCCCACTTACAATGTATTTATGAGGATTGGAACATACCTATTAGTGTTCATAGGTACGGTATATAACACTTACTAATTAACCCATAGAAAGGGGTGAAGAGGTTTATTCATGCGTTTTCCAATAGTATTTGTCCTCAAGTGACTATAATGATCCCAATTGAAATTGGAAGTCTGCTTACAGTACCCGGTATTCCCAAACGGTCACCCATCTAGGTACTGACCAGGCTCGACGTTGCTTAACTTGCTTGGTGTTTCAACGCTATATAGCCGTAAGCCACTTTCAGTCGGAAGATGGCCACTTTTACATGGGTATTAGTCTACTACACCGTAGGTTGTCAGCGTTGTCTTAACTTTGTCTTTGATCTTTAAGAAAAAAAAAGATCTAATTTTCTATAGGAACAATACCAGACTATACGTTTCCTTGCTACCCAGGCAAATGTTGCCTGGGATGTTTTCACTTGTAGTCAGGTATATTTACCCGTCCTCCGCACCAAGCCTTGATGTGATACAAGGTTGTTTTAACGTGGAGTGCACGATGCGCATTCTCATACATATGGGCCAAGGAAAAAAAAAGTATTTTTGCCCAGCCCTCGCGACTACTGTTACGCTGGCATCGGTATTGCATCAACCTAACCTCTTTAGTGCGATGAGGTAGGTGCTGCTACAGGGTTGAAATCCCCGGGGCTGATCAGCTTCTCCCGTGTAAAATAAAGAGATCATAACTCCGCTTACAGCACAGGGGTCGTTAACGACGCCTCTGTAAACCCTTATTTGCAATGTTTAAACCCTGTGCGAGAGTCCGTCGATATTAAACATTCAGATTACAATTTATCGTATATATATCGACGGGTACCATGTAATCCAAAACTACCTACTGCATGGATGAGTCACCGGCGACTAAACCGGTTCCCCCATCAGGCTTTTCTGATTATGAGTATTAAAAAGGAAGTCCTCTTAATGGGCAGTTTAACCTGCTTGTAATGTCAACGGCCATCGGGATGTGGACATTGACAGGACTCCATAGTTACATATGATCAAAGCGAAGCTTCAAATTGGAGATCATCGGCTGTGGGTCGACTTGGAGAGGGACGGTCCCCGCCCGGTCTGCTTATCCGAGACACGCTACGTATGAATGAATAAATGAATGAATGAATACCTTACTGGCTGTTTCAATCCAGATATGTGGAGGGAGCATCAAATTGGAGATCACCGGCTGTGGGTCGACTTGGAGAGGGACGGTCCTCGCCAGGTTTGCTTATCCGATACACGCTACGCATGAATGAATGAATGAATCAATTAATCAATGAGTACCTTACTGGCTGTTTTAATCCAGATATGGTGAGGGAGCTGGTCAGGTGTCCAGCTACGCAGTCACCCTATGACCACAATCGGTTATAGCACTGATGATGATGATGATGATGATGATGATGATGCGAGCAAGGATGTTGATGGCTTGTTTTTCAATAATTGATTGTTTGTGTTTCTTGCTTTTTCTTCACGGAGTTGTTTTGAATCTCAGAAATACTGGAATGGAAGAAAAAAGTACCTTTCTATGGAAAGAATTGCAGACCTGGAATTTAAAAATGCCTGTCACCATTGTCCTGTGATTTTAACTCGCGTGTTCAAGATTCATTCTTTCATTAAAACATTCCTAATGGAGAATAAATTGAATTACGAAACATGAATGTATTCTCTAGCTGTCAGCAAAAGAAAAGAGACGATTAATTGGAAAAAAAATTAGTTCCATGGCAATCCTGTCCCGTAGAGGTTGAAAGAAACAAGAAAGACAAATATGGAAAAAGAAAAGAAAAAAAGAAAAGCTATTACGCTCCGTAATTGTTTTCTGTCTCGAGAAAATACACAATTAAATAATAATGAGGAACTGTTCCCCCTCTTATCCACGTTTTCGCTTAACAGCGGTCAAACCCAGAAATAAACCATTCTTAAGTTTGACGTAATAATGGTCCCAAAGTACAAGATGCTGGCGGTTCAGATATACCAAAGAATTGACGCAAGGAACATCGTTTAAGAAAGGGTAAAATTCCTCAGCGTATACAATAAATACAATGTGCTGCTGAAAGCAGATGCACGATATGATTGATAATCTTAGTTGTATTGGAAGGGATAAGGGAGAAAATGGGAAGATACAGACAAAGAGTGGGATAAAAGCAGAGGCATGATATATAATGAATAATATTAATTGTATCCGAAGGGATAAGGGAGAGAATGGGAAGATACAGACAAAGAGTGGGCTAAGAGCAGAGGCCTGCGATAATGAATAATATTAATTGTATATTGTAATCGAAAGGATAAGGGAGAGAATGGGAAGATACGGGCAAAAGGTAAAAGAAGAGCAAAGACACAATTTAATTCGGATATACCAAAGAATAGCCATTTTCTCAATGTCGACAGTAAAAATGAGGACGTTGGTAAGAATGAATCTTCATTCCGCCATTTGCTTAAGTGGGATGAAGTTTCCGTAACGAACCTGAATGAAATTTCAAATCCGATCCTTTCTCCATTGCACAACGCTTACCTTTAAGCTTACAGCACTTAGAATTCCAAACCGGTCACCCATCTAGATACTAACCAGGCTCGACGTTGCTTAACTTCGTTGACCGTACGAGAAACGGGGGGTCCCAACGTGATATTGCCGTAGCCATACCACCAAGACATTAAAACTTACAGCATTGGTATTCAAAAGAGTTCACTCATATAGATACTGACCAAGGTCGATGATACTTGACTTCGATGACCGTACGAGAACTGGGGTTTTAACCTGATACTGCCGTATGCTATACCAGCTGCACATCTAAAGTTACAACATTGGTTTTTCGAGGCGTTCACCCATGTAGATACTGCCCAGGTTCGACATTGCTTAACTTCGTTGACCGTACGAAAACCGGGGTTCCAACGTGATATTGCCGTACGCCATACCATCTAGACATCAAAGCTTGCATACAGCATTAGTATTCCAAAACAATCACCCACCTAGATACTGCCCATGCTCGACGTTGCTTAACTTCGGTGAACATTCGAGAATCGAGGTTTCAACGTGATATTGCCGTACGCCATACCACCTGGACATCAAAGCTTGCATACAGCATTGGTATTCCAAAACCATCACCCACCTAGATACTGCCCATGCTCGACGTTGCTTAAACGGTGAACGTTCGAGAACCGAGGTTTCAACGTGATATTGCCATAAGCCATGCGAGCTGGACATCAAAACTTACAGCATTGGTATTCGAAATCGGTTACTCATCTAGATATTGACCAGAGTCGATAATGCTTAACATCAATGACCGTTCGAGAACCGCTGTTTCAACGTGATATTGACGTAAGCCATGCCAGCTGGACATCAAAACTTACAGCAGTTCGTATATTCCAAAGCGGTCACCCATCTAGATACTGCACATCCAAATTTACAGCATTGGTTTTCCAAGGCGGTCACCCATCTAGATACCGACCAGACTCGACGTTGCTTAACTTCTATGACCGTACGAGAACCGGGGTTTCAACCTGATATTGCCGTATGCCATACCAGCTTCACATCAAGACTAACAGCACTTGGCATGTTCCAAAGCGGTCACCCATCTAGATACTGACCAGGTCGACTTTGCTTAACTACGTGATATTACCGTATGCCATAGCAGCTGCACATCCAAAGTTACAGCATTGGTTTTCCAAGGCGGTCACCCATCTAGATACTGACCAGACTCGACGTTGCTTAACTTCTATGACCGTACGAGAACCGGGGTTTCAACCTGATATTGCCGTATGCCATACCAGCTTCACATCAAGACTAACAGCACTTGGCATGTTCCAAAGCGGTCACCCATCTAGATACTGACCAGGTCGACTTTGCTTAACTACGTGATATTACCGTATGCCATATCAGCTGCACATCCAAAGTTACAGCATTGGTTTTCCAGGCGGTCACCCATCTAGATACTGACCAGACTCGACGTTGCTTAACTTCTATGACCGTACGAGAACCGGGGTTTCAACCTGATATTGCCGTATGCCATACCAGCTTCACATCAAGACTAACAGCACTTGGCATGTTCCAAAGCGGTCACCCATCTAGATACTGACCAGGTCGACTTTGCTTAACTACGTGATATTACCGTATGCCATAGCAGCTGCACATCCAAAGTTACAGCATTGGTTTTCCAAGGCGGTCACCCATCTAGATACTGACCAGACTCGACGTTGCTTAACTTCTATGACCGTACGAGAACCGGGTTTTCAACCTGATATTGCCGTATGCCATACCAGCTTCACATCAAAACTAACAGCACTTGGTATGTTCCAAAGCGGTCATCCATCTAGATACTGACCAGACTCGACGTTGCTTAACTTCTATGACCGTACGAGAAGCGGGGTTTCAACCTGATATTGCCGTATGCCATACCAGCTTCACATCAAAACTAACAGCACTTGGTATGTTCCAAAGCGGTCACCCATCTAGATACTGACCAGGTCGACTTTGCTTAACTACGTGATATTACCGTATGCCATAGCAGCTGCACATCCAAAGTTACAGCATTGGTTTTCCAAGGCGGTCACCCATCTAGATACTGACCAAACTCGACGTTGCTTAACTTCTATGACCGTATGAGAACCGGGGTTTCAACCTGATATTGCCGTATGCCATACCAGCTGCACATCAAAACTAACAGCACTTGGTATGTTCCAAAGCGGTCACCCATCTCGATACTGACGAGGCACGACGTTGCTTAAGTTTGGTGTCCGTGATATGGCCGGCAGTAAGCAGAAGAGAAAAGAAAAAAAAAAGTATGGGTAAGAACAAATATGATAATATATGAGAAAGTGAAATAAACAGGCATAATTTTCATAGATCCTGATACTGAGTCGACTCTTACTGTATACATATATCTTGAAAGCTTTCTTTCTGCCAGCCGTCGATTATTTTGTGGGAATATCTACACATTGATCGTATATTCTTTTTGCGGCCATCTTTAAAGTTTAGACTGAATACATTTTGAATTTAACTAAGGCCAAACAAAAAGAATGCCAGACACCTGCTCCATTAGAAATCTTTTCATCGTTTACAAACTGAACCACATTCGTTGCTATTTGTAAATACGAAAAAGTATTCAAGCTTCTTTAAAAAAAAAAAAAAAAAAAAAAAGACGTCTGTTTTCGCTCTTAAAATTGAGACTATTTCTTATCGTCTGGTTCTGTGTTATGGAGGCGTCAGTAAAGTTTCTTGTCTACACTTATATCTTGTAGATCTTCTGACATCAAATACAGTGGGTCCGATGTGCACTACGTAATTTTGACATTAAATGAGATTTTTGTTTGTTCATTATCATATTACAAGTCGACTTGTTCCGTAGTTAGCGCGTACGTTACATCTTGTCAATAATTCTTATATAATGGACTATGCCGTTTTGGTCGCGAGGAAAGACGGATAAAGACATATCGCAGACGCTGTTTCGTCTCACTGCAAGGAAGGAAGGAACGAACGAAACAACGTCGAAAGAAAGGAAGGAAGAAAGGAAGAAAAGAAGGAAGTAAAGAAGGTAGAAAGAAGGAAAAAATAAATAAACTCACTTAAATACCTCATAAATAATGGACTATGCCATTTTGGTCGCGAGGAAAGACGGATAAAGACATATCGCAGACGCTGTTTCGTCTCACTGCAAGAAAGGAAGGAAGGAAGGAACGACGAAAGAAAGGAAGGAAGAAAAGAAGGTAGAAAGAAGGAAAAAAATAAATAAACTCACTTAAATACCTCATAAATAATGGACTATTCCGTTTTGGTCGCGAGGAAAAACGGATAAAGACATATCACAGACGCTGTTTCGTCTCACTGCAAGAAAGGAAGGAAGGAAGGAAGGAACGACGAAAGAAAGGAAGGAAGAAAAGAAGGTAGAAAGAAGGAAAAAATAAATAAACTCACTTAAATACCTCATAAATAATGGACTATGCCATTTTGGTCGCGAGGAAAGACGGATAAAGACATATCGCAGACGCTGTTTCGTCTCACTGCAAGAAAGGAAGGAATGAAGGAACGACGAAAGAAAGGAAGATAGAAAAGAAGGTAGAAAGAAGGAAAAAAATAAATAAACTCACTTAAATACCTCATAAATAATGGACTATTCCGTTTTGATCGCTAGAAAAGATGGAAAAAACATGTGACACGCTGTTTCGTTTCACTATAAGAAAGTAACGAAGAAAAAAAAGAAAGACAAAAAGAAAGAAGGAATGAATGAAGGATTAAATAAAGGCAGAAACTCCCTAATTATACCTCATAACTTATGGTCTATTCTGTTTTCATCACGAAGAAAGACGCTGTTGGGCTTCACTGAGAAAAAGAAACAAAGACTGAAAGAAAATAGAGGTGGCAATGATGCTATCATAATTTCAATGTCTGCTTCAGTGAAACGGAAACCCTTGTCAATCTTAAATCTTTTTATTTGTACTTTCTTACTTCGTTAAATAATGTCCTGCCTTCTTATTTATGATTGTGATTGAAGTATTTTGTTAAAGTTGTTGAGCTCAAATATTTAACAATGAAAGATTTTTATCTTGTATCAAAATGTATAAAAATACGAAAGTTAAAAAAATAAAACGGAGATTTTACTTCCGGTGTTTACTCGTAAATTAAGCTGGGCGGGGCTATGATTAAAGAATCTGACTGAATTTTTGTTCGAAAAATAAATTTCAAATACGACTGTAGTTTTTTCTTTCCCCCAAATATTTGTCTTTAAAAAACAAAACAAAACAGTGCGTCCTATACAACGGTGTATCTTATATTCCAAATTATACATTAATCATTTTTTTTAAGCATTTCACCCCAAGCAAGGCGGAGGTGTCACTAGCACGCAAGGGGTTGTTGAGAGTGGGAGCAAGAGTAAAGAGACCTGAAAGAGGAAAGGATAAAGAGACGGACCGGGAAATAAATCAAGGCATCTGGAGATATAGATTGACATTGCATTTGAAGAGCTGGAGATTATAGCTATCAAGGAAGCAAGTAAGAGGAAGAGAGACGGGAAGTGCGAGACATGAAGCTATTAGTGTAGAAGAGACGGCTATATTTAACCGTTTCGACATTGATAGGGTGGGACCGAGACGCCAGCCTAGTAACACGTTTAAATTCATGCAGTTTGAGAACCAGCTCGTCGGTGCAGTTACCGTGAAAATATTTGTAGAAAAGACAGAGGGAAGCGACGGCACGTCTGTAAGAGAGCGACTAGAAAATTAATGCCGCTTCAATGTATTCGATATTTTACTTCGGAGAGACGATTTCCCCGACAGCATTTTCCAGTAACATTGGATGAAGCCCTTAAATTTCTGTACCGGTATTGTGCTGGAAAAGCAGACTTTCATAGGCTTTATTGAGGCATTCATTTCCTTTCTATTAACTCCAGAGAAAATAATTCAAATGGGAGAAAACTGGAAGATGTGAAGACGAGGAATTTTCTGATTCTTTCAAAATTATTATGTTACCAAAACCATTAAATTCTTCGATTTTTGGTTATTTCTTCTATTACGGATTTTTTCTAATTTAGCTTGTGTCATAAGTAATTCCTTTTCTAGGAAGCCAACCGACGGTTACCAAATCTTCCTGTCTACACTGATCAATCAAAAGGTGATATCAAAGTGGGATGCGCAGATATACACAGCAAAAGAAATGTGATAAGACCACTTCCGAAAAATAGTTCTATATTCAGATCAAACGGGAAGGCCATGGATTCAGTTCTTGACATCATAAATGCAGTCAAACAGGAAATAAAAATCATATATTCAGAATCGTAGTCAGGACTCATATCACTCAAAAATCAAAAAAATGATAAACTATAAATTTATAAAACTTTTAAAGAGAATATTTGTCAACATATAATGATATCATCTTCTTCTGGATACGTAGCCATATTGGCATCAAGGGCAAAGATAGGGCCGATTCGGTAGTCAAAATAAGCAAAATAATAACCAAAGGTATCAACCACCAAATGTAGTTCAAACACAAAGTTTCCCCTTCACAGACCTCAGATCAACCATTAACAGATTTATCAAAGAAGAATGATAGAAACTATAATCCGGCTGCCCAAAGAACAAATTATACAACATCAAACATAATATAGAAGAATGGCATCAAACATTACAAACAAGGAAAGATGAAATAATAATGTCCAGACCTCATATCGAACACTCCATGATAAAATCTTCTTATATTCTAAAACAAGAGCCACCTCCAATCTATACGGCATGCCAAGAACTATACACAAAAACACATAAACACCAAATCACAAATAGTAACAAATTGACTAGAATGTTTATTATTACACTTGCTTTTTAAGAGAAGTTTATATATATATATATATATATATATTCATATATATATATATATGTAAAACATATATATATATATATAACAAATATTTATTTATATATTTATATATATATATTTATTTATATATATATATATTTTTATTTATATATATTTATATATATATATATATAACACTTCTCTTAAAAGCAAATAATAAACAGTCCTAGTCTATTATAATTATACGAAAATATATCTTTATAAATAGAAAAGTGACATAGTTCTGGATGCATTAATCGAAATAAAATTCTTAAAGAAATTTTCAAACTTTATTCCAAAAATATAACTCTTAAGACTAATATATACATATAAATACTATATATATATATATATAAATATATATATATATATACAAATATTTTAATTTCCAAAATAATTCTTCCCTGCCTCTTGTAATATATATATTTTCTAATGAATTAATGGATTTATTTTCCCAACCTTTTATTAATTCAAACATTTTTCAGTATATAAAACACAAATAATCCTGTTAGAAAAACTTATATAAAAAAAATAAATTAAATAAATTTAAATAAATGATAATTTATCAAAGAAGAATTATCTACCCAAAGAACAAATTATACAACATCAAACATAATATATAAGAATGGCATCAAAATCAAACAAGAATGAAATAATAATGTCCATATTTTTATTATATTCTAAAACAAGTTCCTACGTTTTGAAAATTAAATTCTAGTAACGAATTGTAGCATCAAAATGTTTAACATACCAATAACCAACACGAAAAACTCTTTCTGTTGAAATAAAATTCTTAAAGAAATCCTGTATAAAAAAACAAATCAATATCCCTGCCTCTTTGTAATACATCATCTTAAGTAATTATTTACCATGTATTCAATTGTGAAATCAGAAATAGACCATATTTTTATTACTAAAATTCAGGTAATGAAAATGTCTTAAGTAATTATTTCTGAAATAAATCCTAACATGTTGAAAAATGTGATACACAAAACGACATGAAGGATCAACGCGGATAAATCATCCCATATCGTTCAACCATTAACACATTTATCAAAGAAGAATGGCAGAAACTAGAGACACGTTGCTGAAAAAAACAAATTATACAACATCAAACCTCGTATAGAAGAATTGCATCAAACACTAAAAACAAGAAAAGATGAAGTAATAATGTCCAGACTTCATATCATGATAACACACTCTCATATTCTAAAAGAAGAGTCAACTCCAATCTCTACGCCTTGCCAAGAACTATAGACAATAAAACACGTAATAACAAATTATAGCTACTTCAGCCAAATCCGTTTAAAATACGAACGAAAAACCAACATGGACACTTCATGACATTAATCAACATAATGTCCTACAATTTCTTAAAGAAATCAAACTGTATTCTAATAATAAATAAAGAAACCTTTTGGGTGATTAATCTATATAATATCATACATTTTCTTAAATCAAACTGTATTCCGAAATATAACTTTAACAAAACTACAGCATAAAACGCACATATCATCGCCTCTAGTAATTATGTCCATGCAAACATATATATGTAAAAATGCTGAGTATCATCTAAAATGGTATGCACGCTACAATGCTCAACGTAAAGACGTGGAGGATTGACGCAGATAAAACATCCAAAATCGACCAGAAAATTAGTGTCCCATGGAAGAAAGTTAATATTGTGCTTTCGTTGGGATTGTCGGGATATTATTATTCATTTAAAGTATTAATGTATTGAAATATTTATTGGTCAAGCAATATGTCCTTAAAAGCTTGGCTGAAGGGCGACATGCGCTCGTTAATAGGAAAACTGTTGTTCTCTTTCACGACAACGCAAGGCGGCTTATAAGAAAGAATAACACAGGAAAAAAAATTGGAACTCGGTTGGTCTGTTCTACCCAACCGGCTATGTTTACCTGTTCCAACTGATTATCACCTTTTTGATCCCTGCGAAACGCTTTGATGGGGACACCTTTCTCTAACGAAAGCCAGATTCGTCGATCACAAAATTGGGAATTTAAATAAAAAGGTATTAAGGTGCTGCCTGATAAATGGCAGCAAGTCCCGTATCAGGCAGCTGAATATGTCTAAGATTGCGTGCTTGCTTACGTGATTGTGTTGTGCATCCGTCTGGCGCATAACGATTTAAATTAATCCGATTTAAGTGAATAAGATTTAAAAATACGAGTTGTTTATACATAAGTATTTTAATTTCAACTTTCTTCAAACAGACAATTTTTTAAATTAAAATATTTTTAAGTTAAAGACAGACGCAAAGAGATCCCGCTTTGCTGTTTCGTCCAATTGTTGTAGAGTAATTTTTATATTTAGATTTCTTTAAACAAACAATAATTTAAATATTTAAAAAAAAATTTAAGTTAATCTAATTTTTAAAATAATTCAAATGAATAATATTTAAAAATACGAGTTCTTTATACAGAATTTTTATTTCAACTTTCTTCAAACAGAATATTTTTTAAAAATATTTTTAATTTAAAGACAAACACAAAGACATCCCGATTTTCTGTTTCGTCCAGTTGTTTGTAGACTAATTATTTATATTTCAGATTTCTTTAAACAAACAATAATTTAAATATTTAAAATCTATTTTTTGACATATTTAAAAAAATTAAAGTTCAAGGTTATCCCGGAAGTTTTATTCTTATTAAATGCTGTAAACAATCAGTAAAACGTTAAACATGAACTTGTAAACGGAAACCAATGATGACACAAACGAATTGAAATATTTAATTGAATCATAATACAGTTAACTTTCATTTCAATGGATCAATGGTAGTCTACTTGCAAATAATGGCAAATATAATTATAGTTAATTTTTTTCAGAATAAAGTTGACAAACAAAAACAGAAATTATTTATGAGACAACCTTATAAATCTTGAAAAAAAATGGAAGATATTTTAAAACAAAGAGTATTATGATTGTCAACTACCACGTCGGGATTGGTGTATTGGCAAAGTGTTGGACGAGGGAAGAACTGACATAACTGAAGTTGTCCCAAATATTACCTACCAACCTACCTACCTACTACCTACCCAGACGAGCAAAGGAAGCCCTGAATAAAACACAATCTACAAATATAATGTGGAAAACAGGGTTCGTAATCTTATGGCCGTGGCGTTTTTCTATCCTCGTGTCAATTTGTGAGCATGCATTGCGTTCATTCACAGTTTTCAGCGAACACCGACGAAATTAAGGATTGAAACGCAACGTCATTGGCTTGGCTAGTCAGTTGGAAAGTATCTGCGAGGGTCGCATTATACAGTGGGCTATGATAAGATTTTAGCCACCCTTGTTTACAGCAATTTTGGCTTGTATAATAACATCTCTTCTTTCTTTTCAGACAATACCGTGTTAGTATCAAGCTACTCTCAACTATGAACAATAGTTGACTTATATTTTGCAATAAAAGTTCGCGGAAGTAAAGGAAATTGGTGAATTTCAACAATGGCAAATAATAGGATGGCATCGGTGTGGCAAGTCAAGTAGAGAAATTGTTAGGTTTTTCCAGTGTTAATCATCAAACGGTTAATAATATTGTTAAGAAATTTAATGAAGAAGGCCATTGTCGTGTGGAACAACGTTCAGGAAGACCAAGCATCGTGTCTGAGCAAACGAAAAAGGCGCTTAAGAGGGAAGTCATCAGAAACCGTCGTCAGAACGTCAAAGATGTCGCCAACAGCATGGAAATGCCGCCATATGCAGTGAGAAACACTCTGAAAGAGTTAGGCTATCAAAGAAAATTTGCAAGAAAGAAGCCCTTGATTTCAGAGGTTAATAGGAACCTTCGTATTGACTGGACGAGAGAATTCGAGAGCAAAGATTATGAATTTTGGCAAGTCTGCAATTTGGTCAGATGAAAGTAAATTCTGCCAATATTCGAATTCAAGGTAGGTTTATGTTTGGAGAAATCAGAGTCTTGGAACGCTGAATGACTGCAGGCGACCGTGAAACATTGGATTGGGATTGGAGTAATGTTGTGGGGCGCTGTCTGGTTTGGAGGGAAATCTGAGCTGATTCTTGTTGATAAGCGGTTGAATGGTTCAAAACACTGTTAAATATTAGAGAAAAGACAACTCCCACTATTTGAAAGCAATCAGATTGACAAGAATGTCTACCTTTTTCAAGAAGACGGAACGCCATGCCATACCAGCAAAGTAGCAAAGGCCTGGAAGGAATTGCTAGGAATCAAGTCACTGCCATGGGTAGCCCAAAATCCTGACATGGATCCAATAAAGCACGTTTGGGAGCACTTTGACGGAGGACTTCGAGATCGTGCAATCAAAATCACGTCAGTGGAAACCCTTAAAGAAACATTGCTAAAGGAGTGTCAAAATATGGATCAGACGATTGTTGATAACTTGGTCAAATCCATGAAAAATCAAATACAAGCACTGAAACTAGCAAATGGAGGACCTACTCTATACTATTTCCAAATACTGTTTATTTATGTTGAATTGGAATTACTTAGTTGACTTTTGAAATTGGATGTAGTTTATTTTTTCTGGCTAAAAACTTTTCTTAGGCCACTGTCTATTTAAATGTATGTCATTCCATGATCGACCCCCCCCCCGAGGCAGATGGTGCACTAACTGGAGATATTTGTATCGACGTACCCACCTCTTAAATAAAAAGAAATTTGCAAAGATAAAACGTTCTTTATATAAATATCTATGTGTACAGAAACAGAAAACTAAGAAAAAAGATTAACAAGATAGTCATTAACAAGATAGGTGACCGCTTAGGAATACCAGGGATGGTAAGCTTGACAGGTGGGGTAATGGATAACGGCCCGGAATTCTTAATCGGAGAGCCGAGTTCTAATTCCAGTTAGGTTCATTATATCCAATTACTCGCAAATACCCTTGGGAAAGGTTTGAATCCACTTCTTCTCCCCCAGCTATGGGTTAGTAAGACTTATATCACTAAATAATTACCTAAAATTTCTTATAATCTAAAATATTTTCTGGCTTTAAATAACCTACAAAGGGTTGATAAGCTGTAGAAAATAAATCAACCAAACGAGTATAGTTATTTACGCGTAGATTCATACATTTAAAAAGGTATGAATCTATCTGTTCTCCCTCCAGCTATGGGTTAATTAGCAGTACTTGTATCAGTAAATCATTATTATTTCGAAACGATTCTTAAAATCTAAAAGCAGTTTATGGCTTTGAATATACCTACAAAACGTTTATCGGCCATAAAATAATCAATATATGTTGTATATCATGTTTAAACTCTTGCAATTTTTCGTGAAAAATAAGACTATGATTTGTGAGACGAACCTGCTATCCAATGCTCTCTGTCAGGCAGCCACAAATGTCTATTTGTTCAAACGAGATTGTTTACACATAGTTTGTAAATATGTGTGATTGAAGAACAAGCAAATATGACTAACTCTTTAAAAACGACAAAAAAAAAAAAGAATTTCCCAAAATAAAACACAATATTGGGAAAAAACATGGCGGTGTTACATTTGACAAAGAAGGAAACAGCTTTGTATTTTTAATACAAATCTTTCACTTCCGCTGTGCTGACTGAAAGCTTTCCTGTTTATGAATTCTTGTCCTTCCGACCTTCTCCAAACAAATGGAAAAAATTGACATTTTAATTTCTTCAGAGGTTATTAAAAAATACAAAGTAAGTCAACTTAAGCAAAACAGTTATATAATCTCTGGGATAGACATTGTGATGTCAACAGCTGTTAGCTCGACTGGCATTCGCTGTCGCGTACTGCCTTTATAACAGTATCTCATTTACATACAATACTACACCTCCCTGAACCGAAATGGCCTTATGCCCTTCGTTGATCTTTGTCTTCTAATTATTCTTGGGAATCTAAACTGTCTTTTTTGGTGTGTATCTTGATTTCTTCTTACAGGGGATCTAGGTCTGAGTTAATTTTCCTCTTCCAACTCCTCATCAGATTTTTAGTCATTAACACAGATTGTTTAATTTCATTACTGGATTCATTAGTCCTTTCTTCCTCTTCATGTTTTTTACCCTCAGATTCTTCGTCCATTTCTATATCCCCAGGTTCCATTTTACTTCTAAACTGATTCACATGAGCCAGTATATGTTGCCCCTTTTTCGTTAGTATTGCTGTGTTGTGTCCTTTCTGTACAAAAAAAGTTCGCCTTCTTTGAATTAGATTCTTTGTCTTTGTTATACCGTAAACTTTCACTTGTTGAAAATGACATTGTTCTAATCTGTCTACCCATTAAGACAGAGGGGCTTTGTAGCCTGCCAGCATGTGGAATTGTCCTATAGCTTAACAGTAATCTTGGTAAGTAAATCTCTATATTATCATTAGATGGGGAAAATGATTTTAGTCCCATGTTCACAGCTTGCACAATTCCTTTTGCGATTCCATTCGATGTGGGTAGTAGGGTGCTGTTTTATACGGAACGCATCCAATACGCTTTAGCCACGAGAACAGAATTTCCTCGCAAAATTCTCCTATGTGATCTGAGACCAAAGTTTCAGGTATCCAATTCCATGAAAATATTGTTCTTAATATATATTTTACAATGGTGGCTTTTCTGTCAGCAACCTTAATTGTTTCGAGCCATCCTGAAAATTAAACCACTAAAATTAAAAATGGTCCCATGCTTTTAATATGTTGCGTGATCTATGTATACCTGAGCCCATGGTTCTTTTTCTTTAAGCCATGAGTGAATTTTTGCCGAATTTTTTCTACTACATCTCAAGAATATCCTGGCCACCAAACTTGTAATTTTAATCTCATTTGTGTCGTTATACATGATCGCGTACACCTTTTACTAATTCTTTTCTTAAACTTCCTGATGGTATTATAATATCTCCATTGCATATTATACCTTTCTCTACAATTAACTTATGTCTTGATTCTTTGTAGGGTCTTTCTGCCATTGAACAATTGCTCTAAAATGTTTATTTTTATTCTGTCTGAAATTCTGCTTAACACTTGATCTTGTATGTCTCCCATTCTGAGATGATATAAGAGTAACACGTCCATTTCAAACCAGTGCAGTATTTTATCTTCTGACTTTTCAACCGTTTCTAATTTTAACCTCGATAACGCATCCACGTGTGGAATAACGTTCCCCTTTAAGTATGCGATGTCGAAATCAAAGGTCACAGGTTTTATAGCCCATCTTGAAATTCTAGAAGACGTGACTGTTGCAGTTTTTTTTGTGTATACTATGTAACTAGTGAGCTAGCCCAAATGACTTGACTCACTTTATAGTCCACCAATAGAGAGTTAACCAATCAGAAGACGTAGAATATTCCATCCGTCGTTTATAAAGGCGGCCATTTTGTTTACTCTATCCGAATGTCCAGTACCAGCTTGTCAGGCGAAGAGGAACAGAAGGAAGAACTACGCTCTGCTACTTTTACCGGGATATCCACTGCTAACCTGAACTACGCTTCCCTACTGTCTTCGAAATATTCACTGCTAACCTCTGGATTCTATACTCAAAGACGACCGTCATCATGAACAACAGTGACTTTTGCTAATTCTTTTCTGGGTTAAATATAAATTGTAAAATTTTGTGATCTGATCTTAACAATTTTTTTTGTCCTAACAAAAAGTTTCGAGAGCTTTCTGTTCTTCATATTATTTCTAATGGTTCTTTCTCAATATTTGAATAGTTAACTTCAGCTGACATTAATTTTCTCAGCAGGTCCATTATTTGATGACCTTCTTAAAATAAAATTGCAGGCAGAGTATATTCACTTGCATACGTAGTCAATATCACTTCTTTTATTGGATCAAAAATTTTTGCAATCTATTTTCTTATTAGTTCTTTTTTAAGCTTTCCAAAGCTAGATTTTGCCTTTGAGTCTCTTAAAATTCTGTATTCTTTTTCCGTAATTCTGCAAATGGTTCTATTATATCGCTGTATCTAGGTAGATATTTGCTATAAAAATTGGTCAATCCCAAAAAGGATTCTAATTTTTTTTTGGTGGGGGTGTAGATACTTCCGATATTTTATTTATCAGTTTAATTTCTGGAGAAATTCTTTCTTTAGATATTTGGCATCCCAATTACAATATTTTGTCAGCTCACATTTATCGCTATTTAATCAGCACACCAGCATTTAATTTGTTTAAAACTTGTTCATTTTTTAAAAAGATCCTGTTTACTGCAAGCACCTATGCCTATATCGTCTTAATATATGATTATATTTTTTACCGCCTTCGATAGAACTTTTTCAGTGGCCCTTTGAAAAATAAGATTTGAAATCTTAATTCCAAATGGAATACGAGTCCATCTTAGTAAGCCTATCGGGGTATTAATTGTAGTGACTTCTTTAAATTTTCTGTTAATTTCTATTCGGTTATATGCCGATTTCAGGTCAATCTTGGAAAAATATTTAATTCCTGCTAATTAATGACTTGCCGTTTCTATGTTAGGTAAGGGGAATGAATTAGAACATATCTGATGATTTACACCTACTGTGTAATCCCCGCATATCCTCAAATCGCCATTGGGCTTTCGTATCGCAACAACTGGTGAAACCCAACTGCTACCACCTTGGGTAACTTTTTCCAAGATACTTTGTTCTATCATTTTCTTTAGTTTTACAACTACGATGGTTAGAATGTGAATAGGTATTATTCGAGATTCAATATAGATCGGGTGATTTTTATCTTTTAGACGAATACTCGCTTTATATACTTTTAATAGTCCTATGCCAGGTTCTTTTGACTTTATACAGTTTATTAATTTTGCCGTATCAACTTTTAAAACGTCTATTCCCAGGAGTTCATGATATTTTGTCCATTCTACAACAGTGATGGGAATAATCTCAAAATGGTTTTACGTCCCGAAAGTTCCTTCAAAGAACCCTAGAGTTTTTGATGACAGATCCATCAAATTATTTTAAATTAAGATTATTTTTTCTTAATTTAGGTTTGCCAATTTTCCCCAGAAATTCCTTGGGATAAAGGTAACATCGCTACCCTTGTTAACATTCATGGAAAAAGTTATGCCATTCAATTTTACTGCCGATCTAATTTTGCGGGTGTTCTTATCAAACATACTTCTGTATTTTCAGTATGAGGGTTTATATGTTTTGTCCTTTCTATTCTCCTTTTGTATCTGCACACAGATTGGAAATTGTCTTTTCCTGTTTAAAGATAATTAAAGAGCTGGACATTTGTTTCTTATTTCTTTCGTGTTCTTTGTCGCAATATTTGCAATTAAGTAGGATTTCAGTTGTGTCGTACGCTTCCACATTGTTTTTTTACAATTATTAAATTCATTAATTAATTCTAATTGCTGCAAGAATTCTACACTTGCTTCTAAATTCATATAATTCACTTGTAGCCGTTAACGGTATACATGCCTTCGGTTAATCTTAGAAGGATCAATTCGTCTTTTATAAACCCAGTCCGTTTCCAAGTACACATTACACAAATTCATGAATCAAGGCTTTTATCCACTAAGCTGTTGTTCCCGTGAACAATTCTATTTGGAGAGATTAAAACTCATCTACTTCCGGGTGGATGCTATTGCTAGTACTCGTCATGCTTGAATGCACTCATTGAAGCTTCTCTTTTATTACATAGCAAGTAAGCGAGTTCAATCCCAGGGCCGGGTAGTGTGTATTCGTGTTAAGGAACATTTGTCCATTTTTTATTCAATTACGCAATATATTTTATTATAAAATTCATAACGTGTGAGGCTGTGTATCTATTATTAGTAACCACTTTAATGTGGCCACAAAGTGACAGGCCTTTTACTTAAAATGATTAGAGATGTGGGTTCCTACCTTTCTCAAGGATAGCTTCGCAAAGTAAACATAAAGCCTAACCTGACATTACGACTTTGCTTGCGGCTTGCCTTTCCCGTCGTATAATGTAATCTGGGAGTAAATCCCAATATAAAGGCACCTATATTTGCCAAGCCAGTATATGCTAAGGCAACCAAGGACGCAAGCCAATAATTGTAGTTTTGCGTGTGTATACACATCGAAGGTCACTCTGGAAGTAGATCTATTCTTACAACAAATGAACACTGAAGTGAAAACAGACGAAAAAACATGAATATAAAAACATCTTCAAACGATTGTTTACGTAAATCGACTAAGTCCGATATTTTTCTTTAAACTCTGAAGAAATTAAAATTTTTTCCATTCGTTTTCTGAAGTGCAAGAATTCATAAACAGGAAAGCTTTCAGTCAGCACAGCGGAAGTGAAAGATTTGCATTATAAATACAAAGCTGTTTCCTTCTTTGTCAAATGTGACATCGCCATGTTTTTTCCAATATTGTGTTTTATTTTGGGAAATTCTTTTTTTTTTGTCATTTTTAAAGAGTTGGTCATATTTGCTTGTTCTTCAATCACACATATTTACAAACTATGTGTAAACAATCTCGTTTAAACAAATAGACATTTGTGGCTGCCCAACAGAGAGCATTGGATAGCAGGTTCGTCTCACAAATCATAGTCTTATTTTTCACGAAAATTGCAAGAGTTTAAACAACATATACTGATTGTTTTTTTATGGCTGATAAACGTTTTTTAGGTATATTCAAAGCCAGAAACTGCTTTTAGAATCATTTCGAAAAAATAATGATTTACTGATACAAGTACCACTAATTAACCCATAGCTGGAGGGAGAAGATATAGATTCATAGCTGCTTTTCAAAGGTATTAATCTACGCGGAAATGACTATATTGGTTTGATTGATTCATTTTTTACGGTTTATCAACCATTTGTAATTTATTTAAAGCCAGAAAATATTTTCAGATTATAAGAGTGTTTTTAGGTAATTGTTTAGTGATATAAGTCTTACTAAACCATAGTTGGGGAGAAGAGGTGGATTAAAACCATCCCCAAGGTTATTTGCGCGTAATTGGATATAATGAACCTAACTGGAATTAGAACTCGGCTCTCCGATTAAGAATTCCGGGCCGTTATCCATTACACCACCTGTCAAGCTTACCATACCTGATATTCCTAAGCGGTTACCTATCTTGGTACTGACCAGGCTCCACGTTGCTGAACTTAATTTTATTCCTGATTGCCTGTCAAATATGTGATAATTTTAGTTTCCTGTTTTTTGTACGCATAGCTATTTATAAAAAGAACGTTTTATCTTTGCAAATTTCTTTTTATTTAAGAGGTGGGTACGTCGATACAAATATCTCCAGTTAGTGCGCCATCTGTCTCAGGTGGAGAAAGCGATTAAAGAATGATATACATATAAACATACGACGACCAAACTTTTCTACCGTACGGCCAATGATCGTCCCACGTTGCGTTTCAATCCCCAATCTCGTCGGTGTTCACTGGGAAAGGGCGCGATGCATGCTCACAACAAAAGAAAAACGCCACTTCGAGAAATATGAACACGGACCCCGTTTTCCATATTACCTGTCAATGTTGATACTTATCACATTTAATATTGTTGATTCTTTTTGGAATTTTAAATATTAATACATGCATATATATATATATATATATATATATATATATATATATATATATATATATATATATATGCATGTATTAATATTTAATATTATATATATATATATATATATATATATATATATATTTTTTGAACAATAAAATATTAAAAATTAAAATCTTTAGACACACTGGGTTGTAGATTAATATTCTTTCGTGTTTTTTATTATTATTCCATTTAGTTTCCTCGACTAGTTTCGGCCAAAATGGCCATCATCGAGAGGAGAAATATTTCTGCTTGCTGGTAGCACTAAACTACAGAAATGAATGTCTTTTGCTGGAGAAAATGAACTTTTGTCTGTAGTTTTCATTTGTTTTTTTTATTTTTTTATTTTTTATTTTTAACATGAATCTTTTAACAATCCTCGTATTGGTCAAACAGTCTCTTTTAAGTTGTTATTTGAGATAAGAGCTGGATAGATACATGTTGCTATGAATTCTCTGGTCAGTTTGACAGTTTTATTGGACCTGGTGAGGGGATGTGTCTCTGTTTAGTGTTTGTGTGCGTGTTATTTGGTTCTTAGGGAGTGAGTGAGTATGATATGTGTAAGCGTGTGTATTGCTGTGGGTGTGTGTTATCATTTGGCTCATTAGGGAGTGAGTGAATATGATGTGTGTAAGTGTGTGTATTCGTGTGGGTGGGTATATAAGTGTGAGGCCTCCACACCTCCGTAAGCATGTCTGTCTTGTGTGGGTGAGAAATGTTGGTAGGTTTTGATTTGTAAAGTTATATATTAGTACTATCTATATTGTTAAATTTATGGTTTAGCCCGGCTGGATATTTTGTTTTTAGACGTTGTATCCACTTATTTTCATGGGACTCTTAAATCTTTCTAATGTTATCTGCTCTGAACTTTATATATATATATATATATATGAATTAACGGTAAATTGTAAACAGTCTCTATTTACCTTACGATTCAGTTAAACGTTGCAATAGGTCATATTCGATTGATAGATCAGGGTAAAGCCCTCATGCCTTATATTTTTTTAAAAAAAGTGAATATGTATTTTGCTTTCGAAACCAAATTAATCGTTCACTCGACAGTAATTTACAATCGCCTGTGGAGGCGCATCGTTATGTGTTGAAACACGACGGCAATTGTGTAGCGATTTTTATATGTTTTTGTCTTAATTTGCTAAAATAAATAATATTGCCCTACTACATATTAAGCCCTCTTTTAAATTAAATGGTATGAACGTTGGAAGTGTACTCTATTCATTCTCATCGTACCTCTCTCTCTCTCTCTCTCTCTCTCTATATATATATATATATATATATATATATATATATATATATATATATATATATATATAATTATTATAAATTAATTGATTTAAAATATGGTTTTAATTTATAATATTAATGCTCTGTAAATTTAAATCGAGCACTACTTTGTAAAAATAAAATATCTATAAGAACACCGGATTATATATCTTACTGTTCTTTCTTTATATATATATATATATATATATATATATATATATATATACACACACACACATACACACACACACACACACACACACACACGTTCTTTTTATAGATATAAATATTTAAGTAAATTCTATGATTATAATAAACATTATTAACAACATTTGCCGTCCTGAATGTGCGAGAAATTGTCATAAAAAACATGCGTCCTCTGACAGGAATCGAACCCGTATCCTATACGGAACCGTCATATAGCCTGACGTGCTTTTACCGATTGAGGCACAGAGGAGCGTTACGGTTAGCAAGGTCGATTTTACTGTTTTTAAACTACAATTCTCCATGATTTTCTCTCGTACATTCATATCTTCTCAATGCGTATCCAAATGTAAACAAATGACCTCACACATTATGAAATGGACAAAGTCCAACAATTATTTTAAGACATTTTTTATGTTTATACGTTCTTTTTTATAGATACAAATATTTAAGTATCAAGTCATCCCATAAGTTCTTTCCGAATTTTGAATAAAGAAAACAAGTGACCAAATGTTACATTTAATTACAGATTCAATCAACAATGTATTTTCCCTGATTATCTATGACTTCCTTCCATCTATTAACAAGCTTACTAATTCCATTACTGTAAAATTCTTTTGGCTTTGATTCGAAGAACTCACAAGTGTAAGTTTTAACCTCTTCCTGTATTACAAAAGCTGTTTCTTCCAAATGATTCTGTAAGCTACGAAACAAATGGTAATCTGAAGGAGCAAGATCGGGAGAATAAGGTGGATAAGGAATTTTCTCTCAACCAAGTTCTTTGATCTTTTGTGACGTGATTCTTGCTGTGTGGGGTCTCGCATTGTCCTGATGAAACATCACCCCGTTTCGATTCACTAGAGCAGGTCTTTTTTTCATCAAAGCTTGGTTCAAACACTCTAATTGCTGACATTATATTTGAGCATTAATTGTTGCATTAGGTGGTAAGAATTGAAAATGGAATATTCCTTGGCGATCCCACCAGATTGAAAGAAGAACCTTTTGCCCATGAAGTTCCCTTCTCGGCTGTGGCTGGGGTCCTTCCCCTTTACCAAGTCACTGTCTACGACCCTTAACATTTCGATAAAAGATCCATTTTTCTCGCCAGTCACAACTCTATCCTAAAAAAGTGAAAATGGAGAGAAGAGCAGATGTCAACTCGGGATTTGAGGTTGTTTTCAGACAATTCATGAAGCACCCATTTTCCAAGTTTAGGAACTTTTCCAAGTTGTTAAAGATGACGATGAACAGTTGTATGGTTAGAACTGAGAACCACTGCCAATTCCTCAACTGATAAAGCAGGATTTTCTTCAAGGGCTGCTTCAAGAAGCTTTTCATCAAACTCAATTGGACGTCCAGTTCGATCTTCATCTTCAAGGGTGAAATCTCCACCTCAGAATTTTACAAAACATCTTCTGCAAGTTCTTTCATTCACATATTCCTCTCCATAAACTGAGTGAATGTTTCTAGCCACTTCGGCTTTTGAGTTTCCTTTCTTGAACTCATAAAGCATTATGTGACTCAAATGATTCTTGGTTACTTCCATGTTAGCAGGGTTTTACTCAAACAAAATTTAATTTTATTGTTGTCTGAAATAAAATTTGATCAGTTTAAATGCATCTAACCATAAAATATTTTTCAGCTCCATTAGACATTATAAAATACTCTTTAAATTTCGTTCATTTTAACAAAAAGTTAAAATTCGGACAGAACTTATGAGATGACCTGATAAAAGCTCTGTTTATAATAAACAGTTTTAACAACATTTACCAACTCCTCTTGAATTGGCCCTCAGTACACCCGATGTATTTTTGTGCTACTATTTTCACCTTCCAGTTCGGCACAATATACAACACGTTCAATACGGTATAATCCATTTAATGGACAGTTATTTTTTGTCCTGCAATTACATAACGTCGTATTCTCGCCTTTTACGTCATTTAGTAGCTTTAAATTTCTGCTATTCATTATTTTTATGATGTTGGCCATATTGCTTCTGCAGCTATAACTTAATTTTACCGTATTTCGGTTAAATAGCTGATGAGGGAAGTACTTGAAAAACTTCTTCCCTATGTTTGTTAATCACGTTAGTGTTGAAAGGCGTGTTGAACCAAACTATGTTTCTCTTTCTTTTATTATTAATAATAATATCATTTTGGGGGCTCGTCTGTTCTTTGAATTGCAGGTTAGAGTTATGCCCCTTCTTCTCTTAATGATACGTATGTCTTCTCTTTTTCGTTAAATATATTTTCAGTAGAAGAATTTTGCGACTGCTTACATTGCACTCCTGACGGGATTTGTTTAATTATGCTCGTTGGGTGGTTAGACGCCATATTGATATATCTTCGAGTCGCATTCGGTTTCATAAAAGTTGAGATGGTTCCGTTTGACAGGCTTAACTTTTGTTGACTTTTTCGTTGGTTTCTACAATAATATTGAATTTCAGGTCTTTGAATATTTGTTTTTTCCTGATTGAATCACTGTTTCTTTTATTTTCCATTACCGCCATCAGTCCATCATCTCTGTATAATCCATGATATGGACGATCTTATTTAATCTATTTAACATGAAGATTCCAACTAGCACAGCCACTTCTGCCCCGTCAAACGATCCTTTAATACGTACAGTTTTAACAAATATTTCACTATTTGTGTTACTTTAGCATATATATATATATATATATATATATATATATATATATATATATATATATATATATACCGGGTATAAAAGAAAAATTGTGCAATTGTTAGATTAAGCTTTGAGCCGTTGTAGCTTAGAAACGATTAAAGATATCTTACTGGAATTCTCCGAAATTTTTATAACACTACTGGACTTACTTTGAACAATAAGAATTTATTTAAGTCTAAGTTGAATTGATGATCTCTTTCTTTTTTTAAATTTATTCACCGTTCTCTTGAATGGACTTTGAAGACGGAAGCCATAGAATGAATGTTCGTACTATTACTGAAGGCCTGAATCGTCTTTTCCTCTAACCATTGCTCAGTTGGGAAGATATAGCTGGTTTGACACAAAACTATTTTAGCCTGTTCTCTTTGTAGCTGAATAATTCAAAGGGTTTTTCACTGAATCTTATGACAAATGGCATCATAATGTCTAAACGTCGTATCTGAAAACCTGGAAAAAAAAACTCAATTAGTTTAGTGTTTTTTTTTTCTTTTTTTAGATATTAAACATTTTGTTGGACAGACAATTATACCATGCTTTTACACGATTTGGACAATTTTGATGTTACGCCGAGTATAAAAGATTTATCCAGAATTAACTGAACAAAAAACGATGCTGTTGGTCGTATATGACGACGTATAGAAAACGAAATTACTCTGTTGAAAATGAAATCATCTCTCTCTCTGTGTGTGTGTGTGTGTGTGTGTGTGTGTGTGTGTGTGTGTGTGCAGCTAAGCACTCTGGATGACAGATTTTGTATAGCCAACTCTTTGCAATAAATAAACTACTGCGATTAATTAGTATAGCGGAAACTTAGAAAACGAGAAACAGGTGCCTGACTAGCTTACCAATCGGTCGTGATTTCCACATTTATTTTTAAAGCAAATTCTCGTCTTTGTTTATATTTTACTACCAACGTTCCAGCCGACTCATTAGCCGACTTTTTATAGGTGATGCTTTCGAGTACCGAGTTTAATTTTTGCTTAACAGCGATGCATTGTGGGATATCATACATGACTTGCATATTTTCTATTCTTTCCTTGTTTCTTTTTTTTATTTTTTATCTTTGTTAAACACATTCTTCTTCTTCTTCTTCTTCTTCTTCTTCTTCTTCTTCTTCTTCTCATTATTATTATTATTATTATTATTATTATTATTATTGTTACTAGTATACCCATCCCATCAAAATTGACGACAAGAAGGAATGTATTATAAGTAATATGTATTATATTGTAAGTAATTTTCGTTTAATCTAAGTACAGTTTAAAATAGTTTGTTATTAACGTTAATAATTGAACAGTGTACAATTAAGGAACACCTCAGGAATGATATCCGTCTATTATCCTCATAAATATTACATATTTACAACCAAAATTATGTTTACTTCAAAAGTTCCCAAGGCACAATATTTTTTGCGTAACCTTTGGAAGGTCAGAGTAATACTTGACAGTCCGTAGATTCAATCTGTAATTTCAGAGTCTGCTTATTTCTCGTCCTACTAAGAGCAACGTATCATCACATATATTTTTTAATTTATTTTTTTTTTGTTCTTCCCACTCTTTTTTTTTATCATAAATTTTAAAGTTTAAAATGAATTTCTAAAAAAGAACAAAACGTTCTTGAAGAGATATGTGTCTTAATATATATATATATATATATATATATAAGTGAACATCGTCAGGCCTGACGATTGCATATAGCATGAAACAGACTGTCGCCTCTAAGTGTTGACTTTTATGTTCACTTTTATATTTACACACGCTCTATCTCTGATATGGAGCACTTTATCCCATAAATATAGCACACCTTAAGACTATATTTCTTCATATATATATATATATATATATATATATATATATATATATATATATATACGAACCCTCTTCGATAGCGATATCAGTACGCCTCAACGGGACCAAGTTAGCACGGCAACTGATGGGCTATCGTTATTCTGTGCACTGTCCCTCAATTGTTACACACATACACAAAAAACGTATATATATATATACATGCACACAAAACACACACACACACACACACACACACACACATATATATATATATATATATATATATATATATATATATATATAAATGTAGCGTATTATATATATAGATTATTCTTCCCAAACAAGGTGATAAAGCCATAAGGAGCAAAGAGGTTAATTTGAGTGAAAGAAATTGTGAAGGGCAATAAAAGAACAAAATTCAAAAAGACAGAACATGATGACTGACGTTGGATTTCGATTTTTTAACGTCGTAGTCGACAGGAAAGCAAGAAAGGAGGGAGGGGGTTCCATGGGTAAGAACTGCGAGAGAAGAAACTATTTGAATAGAACCTACGGTTACATCTAGCTCTTTCGACAATAAAATGATCATTTTTAGCTGACAGTCTAGCGCCCGCTCACATTCATGAAAATAACTTTTTCTTCCTTCTTCTTCCTCTTCTTCATCTTTTCTTATTCTTTTTCTTCTTTTTTTTCTTCCATTTCTTATTCCTCTTCTTCCTTCTTACTTTTTTCCTCTTCTTTCTTCTTCTTTATTTTTCTTCTTTCTTTTTCTTCCCTCTTTTTCTTATTCCTCTTCTTTCTTTTTCTTCTTTTTCTACTTCCTCTTCTTTCTTTCTTCTTCTTTTTCCTCTTTTTTTCCTTGTTCTTCTTTCTTTTTTTCTTTTCTGTTCTTCTTTCTTTTCTTCTTTTTTCTTCTTTCTTTTTCTTCTTTATTCTTCATCTTTTTTCTTATTCTTTTTTATTCTTTCTTCCTCTTATCGTTCTTCTTTCTTCTTCTTCCTTTTCATACTTCCTCTTCTTTCTTTTTTTCTGCTTTTTTCTCTCTCCTTCCCTCTTTTTTCTACGTTTTTCTTTTCTTTATTCTTCTACTTCTTTCTTTTTCTTTTTTCTTCTTCTTCCTCCTCTTCTTTCTTCTTTCTCCTGCCTCTTTTTTTCGTTCTTTTTTCCCCTTTATTCATCTTATTATTCTTTCTTCTTTCTTCTTCTTCTTTTTCTTCTTCTTTCTTCTTCCTCTTCTTTGATCTTCTTTCTTCTTCCTCTTCTTTCTCTTTTTCTTCCTTTACTTTTTTCTTTTTCTTTCTTCTTTTTCTTATTCCTCTTCTTTCTTTTTCTTCTTACTCTTCTTTATTTCTTCTTCCTCTTTTTTTCTTCCCTGTTCTTCTTTTTTCTTCACCTTTCTTCTTTCTTTTTCTTCTTTTTTCTTCTAAATCTATAAACGATGCGATGATGGAAAAATCTAGATGCGTTTCGCTTAGAACGTCTGCTCTTTCTGGCTTTTTCAGAGTTGAATGAAAAAAAAAAAAAAAAAATATGTGAGAAAAAAATGCGCTACGATCTCTCAGAATAAGTGTGGACCATCAATCAAATTGCCTTATCGCATTCATGTCATATATATATATATATATATATATATATATATATTATGAAATGTACAAAGTCCGACAATTATTTTTTAAGACATTTTTATGTTTATATATATATATATATATATATATATATATATTATATGTATTTAGGCAGCATTTTTCATTGATGCATGTTCATTAAATAATATAGACCAGTGTTGTCTATTTATTTTAGGTAAATTCTTTTCATTTCGTCTGATAAGCTTAATAACATTATCATTAAACGAAGAAAGAAAATCACAATTTTGATACATATTTTTTAATCCTATCTAAGCTTTCGGCTTTACATAAGCCATTAGACGCTGGAAGCGAAAATCGCACCGCAACTCATGACGTCACACATGACCACGCGACAGTGAAAACGAGAAGTATTATATGCACGACTTTGTCTTTGCTTGGAAATCTTGCATGTAAACAGAAACAGACTAGCATCACTGTTTTGTCCGTGTATTGCTTAATATATTGTAATGTAATTGTCATATTAGATAATGGCTTATGTAATGTTTCACGGTAGATATAAAAATAGTTACTAGTGTGTACCCACCATTTAACCGGTAGCTATCTATCTATCCAAATTTGTTCATATCTATCTATCTATCTATCTATCTATCTATCTATCTATCTATCTATCTCAGTCTGTTCATATCTATCTATCTATCTATCTATCTATCTATCTATCTATCTATCTATCTATCCTTCTGTCGGCATTAAATGACCTATTAGTAGCTGATATGTCATTACACAGACAAATCAATCTATCGATAACTCTTTTTCTTAAAACCGTCTTTATAATATTATTAATGTAATGCCTGATGGGATAAGTTTATTTAGATAGATAGATAGATAGATAGATAGATAGATAGATAATTTCTAGAACATTCAGTCCGATAAATGTAATTAATACTATTTAATTAAAAAACAGAGCATTTACTTAAATAAATTGTATCTATTAACATAACGTATAAACAGAAAATATATTAAATAATTGTCGGAGTTAATCCATTTCATTGTATATATATATATATATATATATATATATATATATATATATATATATATATATATATATGATGAACTCTCCCGTCGGTTTCGACGTATGAGGTTCCGACAACTTTGTTTATTTAACCTTGTGTGTGAATCGCAAGTGACATTTCAGTCCTACTAGTGATTTGCAAAGAAGTCCACAGATTGTGCAAGAGTGTGGATTCTTGGAGTATATGGCTGGAACAGCAGCAGATATTTTATTCCTTTCCCTAGTTTGACGAAGCTTGACAATGTTTGATGCTGCCTTGTTCTTGATGCCATTGTAGCATGTAGACTTCCATTCATTACGATCAATTACGATGTTCTCAAAGGTAGTGTGATTTATATTCGCAGCTAAGAGGTTACTCTTCAGCCTGTCCCTGTACCTAAGCAAAGGCCGACCCACATTTCGATGACCATTGTCAAGTTGACCATACATGAGCATTTTTGAAATTCTGTTGTCTTGCATACATAACACATGACCTGTCCAGCGTAGTTGTGATTTCATGAGCAAGGACTCAATACCATCAATATCACACATAGTGAAAAGGTCTGCATTTGCCATTCTGTCGCTTAGGTTTACCCCACAGATTTCCCGAAGACAGCCTTTGTGAAAAATATCTAATTGCTGAATTTGCTTTCTGTATAGTGTCCAGGACTCTGAGCCATACAAAACGGTTGTGAGAACTACAGCCTTGTACACCTGTATTTTGGTTCCAAGCCTAATACCACGATCTTTCCAAAGTCGATGACGATATATATATATATATATATATATATATATATATATATATATATATATATATATATATATATATGCATTGTGTATTTAGGCAGCAGTTCTTCATTCATGCAAGTTTCAATAAATATAACAGACGAGGTGCTTTGATTTTTTATATAATTTCTAATACGATCTTATAATTTTTTTTCTTTTCAGTTGATAAATTATATAAAAACTGTCGAAATGTTGTTTTTTCCGAGCGCTTTCAGTAATACATTTAGCCATTTTCAAGGTTGAAATATACTAACTGTTAACTACAAATAGACAGTTGTATGCATGCATTTATATAATGTTTCATATTCAATATACAGTGAGCAAATTGTGTCTATGTTCATAGTTGATATTATTGAGTGCTGTTATTTTTTGTTTTTATTAGTTTATTGTTTTCCATTATTTTTAGCCATTTTTTACATGTAGACGATGCTATTATATTTGTATTATCAACATGTTACGAATAGGGTCCTGTAGATCTCCATTTTTTAAATGACACTTAACTGAGCTATGGTCAGAAAGATGTAGAGTGAGTCTTCTTGTTAAGCATGTTGTGGTGTGGGCTATATAATTGTTTACGAATTTCGATTTATCAGGAACACAATTCCTTAATGGACATTTCAATTCGTAAATAATATTTCTTCTCTCTCTCTTTCTCTCTCTCTCCATATATATATATATATATATATATATATATATATATATATATATATATATATTTAAGTTATGAAGAATTTGGTAAACCGAATTGGTAAATCCAAGGAGGATGAAATCCTGAGAGCTCAATGTGAAGAACAGAGCTAATATTTAATTTATTTCACCAAAATCCTTTATGATCCAAAATCCTTTCAAAAGGATTTTGGTGAAATAAATTAAATTTTTATATATATATATATATATATATATATATATATATATATATATATATATATTTAATATTAAGTTATGAAGAATTTGGTAAACCGAATTGGTAAATCCAAGGAGGATGAAATCCTGAGAGCTCAATGTGAAGAACAGAGCTAATATTTAATTTATTTCACCAAAATCCTTTATGATCCAAAATCCTTTCAAAAGGATTTTGGTGAAATAAATTAAATTTTTATATATATATATATATATATATATATATATATATATATATATATATATTTAAGTTATGAAGAATTTGGTAAACCCAATTGGTAAATCCAAGGAGGATGAAATCCTGAGAGCTCAATGTGAAGAACAGAGCTAATATTTAATTTATTTCACCAAAATCCTTTATGATCCAAAATCCTTTTCAAAAGGATTTTGGTGAAATAAATTAAATTTATATATATATATATATATATATATATATATATATATATATATATATATTTAAGTTATGAAGAATTTGGTAAACCAATTGGTAAATCCAAGGAGGATGAAATCCTGAGAGCTCAATGTGAAGAACAGAGCTAATATTTAATTTATTTCACCAAAATCCTTTATGATCCAAAAATCCTTTCAAAAGGATTTTGGTGAAATAAATTAAATTTTATATATATATATATATATATATATATATATATATATATATTTTAAGTTATGAAGAATTTGGTAAACCGAATTGGTAAATCCAAGGAGGATGAAATCCTGAGAGCTCAATGTGAAGAACAGAGCTAATATTTAATTTATTTCACCAAAATCCTTTATGATCCAAAATCCTTTCAAAAGGATTTTGGTGAAATAAATTAAATTTATATATATATATATATATATATATATATATATATATATATATATATATTTAAGTTATGAAGAATTTGGTAAACCAATTGGTAAATCCAAGGAGGATGAAATCCTGAGAGCTCAATGTGAAGAACAGAGCTAATATTTAATTTATTTCACCAAAATCCTTTATGATCCAAAATCCTTTCAAAAGGATTTTGGTGAAATAAATTAAATTTATATATATATATATATATATATATATATATATATATATATATATTTTTAAGTTATGAAGAATTTGGTAAACCAATTGGTAAATCCAAGGAGGATGAAATCCTGAGAGCTCAATGTGAAGAACAGAGCTAATATTTAATTTATTTCACCAAAATCCTTTATGATCCAAAATCCTTTCAAAAGGATTTTGGTGAAATAAATTAAATTTTTATATATATATATATATATATATATATATATATATATATATATATATATATTATTTAAGTTATGAAGAATTTGGTAAACCGAATTGGTAAATCCAAGGAGGATGAAATCCTGAGAGCTCAATGTGAAGAACAGAGCTAATATTTAATTTATTTCACCAAAATCCTTTATGATCCAAAATCCTTTCAAAAGGATTTTGGTGAAATAAATTAAATTTATATATATATATATATATATATATATATATATATATATATATTTAAGTTATGAAAATTTGGTAAACCAATTGGTAAATCCAAGGAGGATGAAATCCTGAGAGCTCAATGTGAAGAACAGAGCTAATATTTAATTTATTTCACCAAAATCCTTTATGATCAAAATCCTTTCAAAAGGATTTTGGTGAAATAAATTTTATATATATATATATATATATATATATATATATATATATATATATATATATATATTTTAAGTTATGAAGAATTTGGTAAACCAATTGGTAAATCAAGGAGGATGAAATCCTGAGAGCTCAATGTGAAGAACAGAGCTAATATTTAATTTATTTCACAAAATCCTTTATGATCCAAAATCCTTTCAAAAGGATTTTGGTGAAATAAATTAAATTTTTATATATATATATATATATATATATATATATATATATATATATATATTTAAGTTATGAAGAATTTGGTAAACCAATTGGTAAATTCAAGGAGGATGAAATCCTGAGAGCTCAATGTGAAGAACAGAGCTAATATTTAATTTATTTCACCAAAATCCTTTATGATCCAAAATCCTTTCAAAAGGATTTTGGTGAAATAAATAAATTTTTATATATAAATATATATATATATATATATATATATATATATATATATATATAAATTCTTCTTGTCTAATGTATATATATAAAATCTTCTTGTGTGAATCAACTAGGGAATAAAGCCTACCAATAGGTCAATTCTATTATATTTAAAAGTGTTCAATACCTTTCAAACATATACTGTGTTTTTTCAAAATTTTATTTATAACGTTAAAACAAAATTCACCCTGCCTAATTTTATTCATACACAATGTCTACTCCAATGATAGCTTGAAACTCTCCGCCTGTGAAATTGTATAGAGAAGAATTTATTTGACATTCTTCACATAAACATTTTCTTCTGTTAGCAATGACTGCATCAGTTTTGAACCTCTGACAAACACATCTTTTGTATTGATTTTAATAAAGATAATGGAAAGATAATCAGCATTTTCACCTGGCTCACTCCATAAATGTAATAAAAGAGAAGTGATTTCGTTAAAAGAAACGACATGATGTTCCATCAGGATAATGCTATTTTAATGTTAATTAAATATCAGTTCGACACGCTTTTCTTTGTTTCTAACGACATTTTCCTATCTCTTCATACTTCGGTTAGTGTATGAAAAGCATGTGAGGAGATTGTGTGGTATTCACTACTATATAGGAGATTAGATATTACATTGCAGTTCAGCACTCTTTTCTTTGTTTCTAATGACATTTTTCTATCTTTTAATACTTTGCTTAGTTTATGAAAGGCATGAGGAGATTGTCCAGTATTCTCTGCCATATACGAAATCGGATATTACATAGCAGTTCAGCACTCTTTTCTTCGTTTCTAACGACATTTTCCTATCTCTTAATACTTTGCTTAGTTTATGAAAGGCATGAGGAGATTGTCCAGTATTCGCTGCCATATACGAAATCGGATATTACATAGCAGTTCAGCACTCTTTTCTTCGTTTCTAACGACATTTTCCTATCTCTTAATACTTTGCTTAGTTTATGAAAGGCATGAGGAGATTGTCCAGTATTCTCTGCCATATACGAAATCGGATATTACATAGCAGTTCAGCACTCTTTTCTTCGTTTCTAACGACATTTTCCTATCTCTTAATACTTTTCTTAGTTTATGAAAGGCATGAGGAGATTGTCCAGTATTCGCTGCCATATACGAAATCGGATATTACATAGCAGTTCAGCACTCTTTTCTTTGTTTCTAACGACATTTTCCTATCTCTTAATACTTTGCTTAGTTTATGAAAGGCATGAGGAGATTGTCCAGTATTCTCTGCCATATACGAAATCGGATATTACATAGCAGTTCAGCACTCTTTTCTTTGTTTCTAACGACATTTTCCCTCTCTTAATACTTTGCTTAGTTTAGGAAAGGCATGATGAGATTGTCCAGTATTCACTGCCATATAGGAGATCGGATCTTAAATAGCAGTTCCGCAATCTTTTCTTTGTTACTAATGACATTTTCCTATCTCTTAATATTTTGCTTAGTTTATTAAAGGCATGATGAGATTGTCCAGTATTCACTGTCATATAGGAGATCGGATATTAAATAGCAGTTCAGCATTTTTTCTTTGTTTCTAACGAAATTTTCCTATCTCTTAATACTTTGCTTAGTTTTTGAAAGGCATATGAAGATTGTTCAGCATTCACTGCTATATAGTAGATTAGATATTACATAGCAGTTCACCATTGTCCTCTTTCTTTTCGAATGACATTTTTCTTAATATTTTGTTTAGTATTAAGCATCTTCTGTCTTCCTGATTCTGTTCCTTTATTGTCCTTTCTCCTCACTAAGATCTTCTCATTCTCTTTCAGCAACCCCCTTGCATTATCGTCTTGCCTGCGGGAAATGATTAAAAAAAAGAAGCAATTAGTATTTTAATATGAGAGCGATAAAACACATTTCAAAAGAGGGTGAAAAAATTAATAACAAAAAAAGAGGCTAACAGAAATGGTAATATCCATAGAATAAAATTACCTTGAAATGTTAAGGACGAAATATAACATGATTAACAGTAAAGACAACTGATGTGTTTTGAAATTAGTATACATTTAGTCATACCAGCCATCACTCTGTAAGCAGAAGGAGGGGTTGATGGGCTTTCTGATAAGATCTCTGCGTGTGTAGCCTTGGGGGCCTTCTGAAATCGAGATATATTTACATATGTAGAACTAAGAAACTCTAATCCCTGAATGAAGACAAAAATTGAAAACAGGAAGATATATCAGGTCATCCCATAAGTTCTGTCCGAATTTTAACTTTTTGTTAATTTTCACGAAATTTAAAGAGTATTTTATAATGTCTAATGGAGCTGAAAAATATTTTTATGTTTAGATGCATTTAAACGGATCAAATTTTATTTCAGAGAACAATAAAATTAAATTTTGTTTGATTAAAACCCTGCTAAAATGGAAGTACCCAAGAATCATTTGAGTCACATAATGTTTTATGAGTTCAAGAAAGGAAATTCAGCAGCCGAAGCGGCTAGAAACATTCACTCATGGAGAGGAATGTGTGAATGAAAGAACTTGCAGAAGATGGTTTGCAAAATTCAGAGGTGGAGATTTCCCCCTTGAAGATGAAGATCGAACCGGACGTCCAGTTGAGTTTGATGAAAAGCTTCTTGAAGCAGACCTTGAAGAAAATCCTGCTTTATCAGTTGAGGAATTGGCAGTGGTTCTCAGTTCAAACCATACAACTGTTCATCGTCATCTACAACAACTTGGAAAAGTTCCTAAACTTGGAAAATTGGTGCCTCATGAATTGTCTGAAAACAACCTCAAATCCCGAGTTGGCATCTGCTCTTCTCTCCATTCTCGCCAACTGGTTCACCTTTTTTCGATAGATTTGTGACTGGCGACAAACAATGGATCTTTTATCGAAATGTTAAGCGTCGTAGACAGTCACTTGGTAAAGGGGAAGGACCCCAGCCACAGCTGAGAAGGGAACTTCATAGGCAAAAGGTTCTTCTTTCAATCTGGTGGGATCGCCAAGGAATAATTCACTTTGAATTCTTACCACCTAATGCAACAATTAATTCTCAAATATACTGTCAGCAATTAGAGCGTTTGAACCAAGCTTTGAGGAAAAAAAGACCTGCTCTAGTGAATCTAGTTTCATCAGGACAATGCACAACCCCACACAGCAAGAATCACGTCACAAAAGATCAAAGAACGTGGTTGGGAGAAAATTCCTCATCCACCTTATCCTCCCGATCTTGCTCCTTCAGACTACCATTTGTTACGTAGCTTACAGAATCATTTGGAAGAAACAGGTTTTGTAACGCAGGAAGAGGTTAAAACTGACATTTGTGAGTTTTTCGAATCAAAGTCAAAAGAATTTTACAGTAATGGAATTAATACGCTTGTTAATAGATGGAAGGAAGTCATAGATATTCAGGGAAAATACATTGTTGATTGAATCTGTAATTAAATGTAACATTTGGTCACTTGTTTTCTTTATTCAAAATTCGGACAGAACTTATGGGATGACCTGATATATCTACCTATTTTCGTTTTTTGTCTTCACGTGTGCACATCGTAGCCCAGTTGCATCGACCACCTGTTCCCCCATCCGATTGATATCCTCTGAGGTGCGCATCTGGACAAGCTAAGAGAATATCTCCCAGATCGTCTCTTCGATACACCTGTCTTCCTTGGCGTTGCACTGACCGCCAAATATATTCTCCATTTATCTCCTAGCCACCTGTGATATATTTACGTTACAAGAAAATGTAGATGACAACGTGAAAAAATCAGAAGCAAAAAATAATACTTTAGTTTTGCGATTGTACTTGTGAGATGGGCTGATCTGTTATTCGCCGAAGCCCCATTAGTCACCATGTTTGGTTTTAGGTCTCCATCTCTAATATGTCCTGGTGATATCTCAAAGCATGCTTACGCCAGCCAAATCCTCTGGAAGAATCGAGAATGCAAAACTGCTAATTTAATATTCCATCCGCTGATGTCAGGTTTAAATCGTTATAGTTTTCAGTGTTATGAACCGAACATGTAAGCAATGATGACATTCTATAGACAATGGAAACAAAAGGGATACTTATAATAAACATCAGGTAGGATCAGTTGAAATATGCCTTTCAAAAGCTAAGCAGAGTATTAAGAGACAGAAAAATTTCATTGGAAACAAAGACAAGAGAGCTGAACTGCTATGTGATATCTGCCCTCTTATATGGCAGTAAATGCTGGACAATCTCCTCAAAGATCAAGAAGAGACTCTTAGCAACGGTAATGAATCCTGGGGATACCATGGACAGAATATGTGAGCAACAGAGAGAATGTTCTAGAGACGATGGAAGCAAAAAGGAATACTTATACTTAACAGCATGAAGGAGCAGTTGAAAGATGCGTTCCAAAAGCTAAGCAGAGTATTAAGAGACAGAAAAACTTTGTTAGAAACAAAGAAAAGAGTACTAAACTGTTACGCGATATCTGTCTTCCTGTATGGCAGTGAATGCTGGAAAATCTCCTCAAAGATCAAGAAGAGACTCTTAGCAACAGGAATGGGGTTCTACAGATGGATGCTGAGTTTACCATAGACCGAAGCAACGACGAACTTTTAGAGACAATGGAAACAAAACGTCACTTATACTTAGCATCAGGAAGACACAGTTGAAATTTCTAGTGCACATCATGAGGAAAGAGTGCTTGGGAAAAATCAGTAGCCTGAGAAGGCGTAATGAATTAATCTCCTGGAGGTTAGCATCGGCCATGCGGATGGAAGACAGAAAGGGTTCTCTCAGACGGCTAATAGAGATCATTTTCGTTTTGAAAGCGTTATGATTAACGAGCTGTTCCTCGTTTCAGTTAACATTAGATTGTAGGTCAATTTTGAGATCAGCTGTCAATTTGACCATTTCGAACCGATTAGACTTACATTATTCAAGTGGTTGAAATGTTGAACTGAGCCCTTTATTTCGCTCACTGGGGTAGACTGTTCTATACCTTTTCAATTTCAAAATGATAATAATCAACTTCAAAATGGACTTAATTTCAGATAAAAAAATTAATCAACTTCAAAATGGATTAATCAACTTCAAAATGGATCAATCAACTTCAAAATGGATTAATCAACTTCAAATTGGAAAACAACTTCAAAATGAGAAATAATCAACTTCAAATTGGATTAATCAACTTCAAATTGAGAATTAATATAATACGAATAAATTCAATATTTCTTCTTTTTTTTTTTTTACTTAAAAGGGATATAAAAAAATATAAACGTTCCTATGAAATTTATTTAAAAATTACATTATCTAAGTTAATTACAGAGTGAAGTAATTTCTATTCCAGATACGAAGTTAGTGCAAGTCTCAGGGGAAATATTATTAATTGCCTCGGAGATCATCCCTTCTAATTTGCTGAGGCAGAATTCTTTAGTAGTTAAAGATCCCTGGCCATTACCTCTTAAAATCTCAACAATTGAGTCTGCCATACTTCTTTTTACGTTAGCTTTAATGGCTGACCAAACCTTTTCAATGGGATTTAACATCGGACTATAGGGGGCAAGTCTGAAAATTTAGTATTGCCTAAATTCATCCTCCTTCACAACTTCTTCAATTGAAGTATGACAAGGAGCATTATCAATAACTAAGACAACTCCCCTTTCATAAATTTCATTTGCCTTTCTAAGGCATTCCCTGGTCCATTCTATCGGATCCTCTTTTTTGAAAGAACCTCTTTTAATTTTATGATGAATTAATCCATTATTACTAATACATCTAATATTTCAATTTACCAAAAAAATATCTCAATTTGAAGTTGTTTATTCCAATTTGAAGTTGTTTATTCTCATTTTGAAGTTGATTGTTTTTAGGTTTTTGACATTTTCTCAATTTGAAGTTGATTAATCCATTTTGAAGTTGATTGTTTCATTTTGAAGTTGATTGTTCCATTTTGAAGTTGATTAATCCATTTTGAAGTTGATTAATCCATTTTGGAGTTGATTAATTTTTTTACTTGAAAATAAATCCATTTTGAAGTTGATTATTATCATTTTGAAGTTGAAAAGGTAGAGTTCCACGTGCCATGTTTAATGGATATCAGTTATCAGTTATCTCCTGTTAATTCCCCTTTCCAAGTTCTCCACTGCCTTAACCGGGTATTGAACTCACACTCTTTTGGTCCTGTCACTGGATCTAACTAACACCATTATCCACTGTGCCATGTGTCTTTCAAGAAGGCCATAGCGTACACCATCCGAAACGTTGTAATAAATATGGCAACAAAGATGCGGACAATAGTGCGAATAATGTAAATAGTGTACATAATATCTCATCCCAGAAATATAGACATATACTGAAAGGCCGAAACGTTGTAATAAATATGGCGACAAAGATGAGGACAATAGTCCGAATAATGTAAATAATGTACATAATACCTCATCTCAGAAATATAGACAGATACTGAAGGGACGAAACGTTGTAATAAATATGGCGACAAAGATGGAGACAATAGTCCGAATAATGTAAATAATGTATATAACACCTCAACACAGAAATATAGACGGATACTGAAGGGCCGAAATGTTGTAATAAATATGGCGACAAAGATGAGGACAATAGTTCGAATAATCTAAATAGTGTTCATAATACCTCATCTCAGAAATATAGACAGATACTGAAAGGTCGAAACGTTATAAATATGCCGACGAAGATGAGGACAATGGTTCGAATAATCTAAATAGTGTTTATAATACCTCATCTCAGAAATATAGACTAATTAGATTTAGTATGAAGGCAGTTGTAAATAACTGTCATAATCATACATGTCGAGTTGAGAACTGATTCTACCAGGAAGGCCTCTGAGGAAAATTAAGAAACAACGCATATCCAAGAATCGAGCCCTGGGCGACCCCTGCATTAATGCAAATAGTTTTGTTTTTTAACTTTATAGCCGAACCATTGTCGTGTTTGTACTTGAGTCTATAGGCAATCATTGACCGAGTTTATAATTGAATTTATAGTGAAACATTGTGTCTATAATGTTAGTATAATCTTTATATAATATGGTCGTGTTTGGGTTTCAGTTTCTAAATCAACATCGGTTGGTTTATATTTGAGTCTATAGGTAATCGTCAGGTGGATTAGTATTAGGTCATTGCAAAAGTACCCGATTAGTGAATTAAAAATAATGAAAATCGGTCACGAACCCTTGCAATCATTTGATGCTTGACGTGATGCCTTTTTTAGAGCAAGGTCTTACAACTCTGTAAAATATTCAGTTGGTATTCTAGGTCCTAAAGACAGAGATAATGTCACTATAAAAAGAAAATTATATTCTTTAATTCTATTCTTAAATTCAAACCATTTTTATTCTTTTTTTAAATTCAAATAATTTTTATTCTATTTTTACATTCAAATCAGTTTATTCTATTTTTAAATTCAAATAATTTTTATTCTATTTTTAGATTCAAATAATTTTTATTCTATTTTTAAATTCAAATCATTATTTTATTTTAAAATTCACATCATTTTATTTTGTTTTTAAATTCAAATCATTTATATTGTATTTTTAAATTCAAATTTTTTTATTCTATTTTTAAAATTAAATCTTTTTATTCTATTTTTAAATTCCAGGCGTTTTTATTCTGTTTTAAATTCAAATCATTTTTATACTATTTTTAAATTCAAAACATTTTTGTTCTATATTTAAATTCAAATCATTTTTATTCTATATTTAAATTCAAATTATTTTTATTCTATTTTTATATTTAAATCTTTTTTATTCTATTTTTAAATTCAAATCCTTTTTATTTCTTTAACAAAATCTATATTTTAAAATGACTTTTTTTTTTTTTTATTAAATTTTATTCTGATTTTAGTTTTAAGATTACGTACGTACTTTCATTTCCCTTTTTCTTCTTTAGTAAACGGCAATTCGCTTCTATTTTAGCTCAAAGAAATTCTCCTCCCTAATTGCTTGTGCATCTGTTCAGTCTTTGCCACTCGAGTGGCCCATATGTTTTAATGGCTTTTTACTTGCTGACTTAGTGCTACGCTTCCGTTTTATTTAAATATTTCTCACATTAAAAACACCAAGATATAACTATTTACATAAACCTGCAGTAAATGGTCATTCTTGTCACAGATACACTGAACGAAAAAGGAAATAAAGAAAACAAAATAAGGCGCTTAAGAATAAGGAAATAAGGCGAGAAAAAAGAGACGGGAAATAAGTATGAGAAAAATTAAGAGTGGGAAATAAGATGAAAAAAAAAGAGCGGGAAATATATATTAGAAAAATAGAACGGAAAATAAGACGTGAAAAAATTAGCGAGAAATAAAATGAGAAAAGAGAGCGAGAAATAAGTATGAGAAAAATTAAGAGTGGGAAATAAGATGAAAAAAAAAGAGCGGGAAATATGTATGAGGAAAAAAAAAGAACGGAAAATAAAACGTGAAAAAATTAGCGGGAAATAAGACGAGAAAAAGGTTCGGGAAATACAATGAGAAAAAAAGAGCTAGAAATTAAATGCGAAAAAGAGTGGGAATTAAGACGAGGAACAGAGCTGGAATTAAGATGTGAATAATAATAATAATAATAATAATAATAATAATAATAATAATAATAATAATAATAAAAACAGCGGATAATAATTCCGGAATGAAGACGATAAAAAAGGAGATGGAAATCAAGACGAGATAAAACTAATGGGAAATATGATATGTAAAAGAAAACAGCGGAAAATAAAACTGGAAAAAAAGGCGGGAAATATGATACGAAAAAAGAACGATGAAATAAGATGAGAAAAACAGCTGATCGCTTCGTATTTCAGATAATGCTTAAAGTAAAAATGTCGGATTAAAAAAAATCTGTTCATTCTTTAGATAAAGGAATAAAAAATGCGGAAAAGTTCTCGGCCTGACTCAATAAAATCTAAAAATTGAGAACTGATCACGTTTTCAAAACTCTCTCACATTAAATTTCGCACGAGTATAAATGTGTCTACTCTGATATTTCACCGATAGCTTGAAGGAGAAGAAATGCATTCTTACTTTTTCCAAGGGCGTTAGTGCAAATGAGAATTTAACCGAGTAGTTCGAAATTTGAACTCAACTCGCGAATTCCACTTTCGGCGCCAATAACCGTTACAAAGCCCGCAATTCCATTTATTCTATTTTTAAATTCTAATCATTTTTTCTATTTTTAATTCAAATCATTTATATTCTATTTTTAAATTCAAATAATTTTTATTCTATTTTTAAATTCAAATCATTTTTATTCTATATTTAAATTCAAATCATTTTTATTCTATTTTTAAATTCAAATCATTTTTATTCTATTTTTAAATTCAAATCATTTTTTCTATTTTTGAATTCAAAACATTTATATTCTATTTTTATATTTAAATCTTTTTTATTCTTTTTTAAATTTAAATCTTTATTTTATTTTCAAATTCCAGTCTTTTTTTATTCTATCTTTAAATTCAAATCATTTTTATTCTATATTTAAATTCAAATCATTTTTATTCCATTTTTAAATTCAAATCATTTTTATTCTATTTTTAATAAAATATCCTCATCTTTGTTGTTATCACAATGTTTTGGCTGTTGTGCTCTCCGAACTTCATTAGTTGTATGTCGATCCGTTTAGTCTACAGGGAATATTCTGAACTGAAACATTTATTTAATCTACGGGGGTAGACTTTTTCGTTCCACTGCCAATGTCTAGTAGTATCTCATCTAGTTCTTATATTTCACGAAACAACACTTAATCTCCTGGGACAATAGCCTAGGGCAGGGGGTCAAAATCCCTCGGCACGCGTGCCACTCGCATCACGCCAAGCAATTTCTAATGGCACGCAACCGCAAATGACATCACGAAGTCCGAACCAATAACCATTACAACGAAAAGAAGATATTTAACCGTTTCAATTTTAATATATACTAAAGTATATATACTATATATTATTATATAAAATATATTGTAGAACAGGTATATTGACCTTGATTTGTCTAAAAAAAAAATACGTATGCTGTTGGCCCACTGAATGATTTTAAGTCGGCACATAGCAAAAGGTTGCCGACCCCTGAAATAAAGATTTCATATCCGGCGCGTATCTGTGATAAGATGCACATAATTAAGAATAATTAAGTCAAGCGTAAAGTTACAATAATAAAGAACAGAGCGAGAATGGAACACACGCCCTCCTGACAATGTGCTACAACAGGGGTCGGCAAATGACGGCACGCGTGCCAGACGTGTCACACTAAACAATTTCCAATGGCACGCAACCGAAAATGACATCACGAAATCCGAACCAATAACTACTACAAAGCAAAGAAGATATTTAACGTTTCAATTTTAATATATACTAAAGTATATATACTATATATTACTATATAAAATATATTGTAGAACAGGTATATTGACATTATTTACATTATTCGGACTATTGTCCTCATTTTTGTCGCCATATTTATCACAACGTTTCGGCCGGACACATGGCACAGTGGATAAAGGCGTTGGTTAGATCCCGCGACAGGACGCAAAGAGTGTGAGTTCAATACCTGGTTAAGGCAGTGGAGAACTTTCATAGGGAAAATTAGCAGGAGATAACTGATAACTGACATCCATCAAATTAGCAGGAGATAACTGATAACTGACATCCATCTACCGCAGTGAGCGAAATAAAGCGTTCAGTTCAACATTCCAGCCAGCTGAAGAAGGCCGGAGCGTACAACGACCGAAACGTTGTGACAAATATGGCGACAAAGATGAGGACAATAGTCCGAATAATGTAAATAGTGTACATAATACCTCATCTCAGAAATATAGACAGGTATATTGACCTTGATTTGTATAAAAAATACGTACGCTGTTGGCACACTGAATGATTTTAAAACCCTAGGTCGGCACATTGTTAGCAACATGGTTGTCGACCCCTTAATCTGATGATCATGAAATGTGAAAAATTTCAGGACTAGCATGACCTTGATCGGAAGATTAAAAAGGAAAGCAATATAAGAATATTACTATGAAGTAACAGAACACCAAATTGAATTACTCATCCTTGGATCTAACTGCCATATTTACAAACAATACAAGAGCTTGAAAAAAGGAGTGATGGGGAATTGAAATTTTATATCAAAATATACAAAAACTTAAAAAATAAGACTTAAAACACATCCAGAAATTCGGGGCCTTCTAAAAGCTGAAGCAATAAAAAAACAGATACGACAAGGGGAAAAATCCGTTCACACTCAAAAAAAAAAAAAATTAAAAATGGCTGCCAAAGAACTACGTAACAAGACTCATCTAACTATACTTTTATTGTATCGCGACAGCTATTAGGGAGATATGATGGAATATACTTTAATGCTTAAAAAACTTATTCAGTATTATTATTGTTTAGGTAATAAGCATTATAGCATAGCACAAATAGCTATTTTGTGGAAAAATAAGTGAAATTACCTGAAAATATCATACAGTTTTAAATTTAGAGTTTTCATTGTCTTCTGGATGCTAATCAAGGCTAAAGAACCTAGTCTGTTCTACTATCTAACCTATAGCTGGGGGGATAGATTCATAATTTTCCCAATAGTATTTGCGCCAAAGTGAATATAATGAACTCTATTGAAATTCGAACTCTGCCCTTCCGAATTCTGTAGTAAGAATGTTGGCTTTGGCGCGAGGAATATTGTAGTTTGTTATATATAAGTTTGAATATAAGACAGATGAAAACCAGCCTTTCCCCAATCCCCCTTTTGGCCTTGTGCCAAATTTCTTGTAAAATTACGAGAATAAATATAACTCTTCCGAATTGTCATCCTGAGTTGCTACCCATTAACCCACTCTGCACATACATCAATCTCATGTAAAAATCTCATTTAGTAAAATTATACTTTTGGTTAGTAAAAAAAAAATAAAAAATAAATAAACAGTAATTGAAATGTTATATCAAAATATACAAAAACTTAAAAAATAAGACTTAAAACACATCCAGAAATTCGGGGCCTTCTAAAAGCTGAAGCAATAAAAAAAAAACAGATACGACAAGAGGAAAAACTCGTCCACACTCCAAAATAAAAAAAAATTAAAAATGGCAGCCAAAGAACTACGTAACAAGACTCGTATAACTATACTTTTATTGTATAGAGACAGCTATTATGGAGATATGATGAGATATACTTTAATGCTTAAAAGTATTATTCAGTACTATTATTATATAGGTCAGGGATCGGCCACCTACGGCACGCGTGCCACGCAAAGCAATTTCCAACGGCATGCAGCCGCAAATGACATCACGAAGTCCGAACCAATAACTATTACAACGCAAAGATATTTAGCCGTTTGAATTTTAATAGTGTAGCCTACATGTGGCACAATGCCGAAAGTGTGGAGCAACCATTGAGGATCGAACTCACTATTCAGTCGTAACTGTTCTAGCGAGACAAGCTTGCTAATCATTACACCACCACGCCGTTTCAATTTTAATATATACTAAAGTATATATACTATATATTACTATATAAAATACTAGCAGTAGAGCCCGGCGTTGCCCGGGATATAACAGTAAGAGATAGATCAAGTATCCACCATCATAAAGACTGAAAAATAAAATTGACAAAGATTATTGTTTAAGGTTGACGGACACGCATGTTTTAATTAGTTTTTTTTTTATTTTTTATTTTTTACGAATTGGTCAAACCCAGACTCAAACAAAAACATTGTTTTCAATCGTTATGAGTCTACAGATTGAATAGAATTTTGTTATAAATAATTGTCTTGTAAATGGAATTTTTAAAACATTCTGAATGTTAAAAATAAAGAAAAAGTGTGCAAGAAAATAAGAAACACTACCTGCCAAAAAAAAAAAAAAAGTGAAGTTTTGTTTTATCGGCTGAAAAATATAGGAAATCCGCTCCCCATATTTAAAGTAACCCACACACAAAACAAACCAATGTGAGTTGTCCCCTTCCATTTTCACGGTGTCTCTTAATCGTGTTTTCAAATTGATTTTGTGCAAAAACTATTATATTTTTCCCATTTTTGTGCTGTTAGAACCACCACAAGGTAATTTTATGTAGTCCTGTGAAGTTTTGTTGAAATTGGTTGAAAAATGTAGGAAATCCGATCCAATATATAAACATTACAGACACACACACACACACACACAATCTGCGTTTTATAATAAGTAAGATATTGTCGAAGAGGTATATTGAACTTGACTTGTATAAAAATACGTATTCTGATGGCACACTGAATGATTGGCATATAGTTAGCAAAAGGTTACTGAACCCTGATATGCACTATTTAAAAAAACGGGTCGTCTACTTAAATACGGGTATCAATTATAAATGTTAAAACTTCAGTCGAAGCACGAAGTGATCTTGTAAGAGATTTTTATTGCCTTCCTTCGCTGTCATAAAATTGGGGTTTGAGGTCAGATTTCGTAAAAAAATGTCTACAAAATGATATAAGGTTATAAGATTAAAAGTACTAACAGAAATACAATTTTCGCAGTAGTTACTCTCTTATTAACGTAATAGAATTTCATAGTCTAATGCAGGGGTGAGAAACCTACTACACGCGTCCCGCACGTGACACGCCAAGTAATTTCCAATGGTACGTAGCCGCGAATGACATCAGTCCAAACCAATAACTACTACAACGCAAAGATATTTTGCTGTTTCAATTTTAATATATACTAAAGTATATATACTATATATTACTATATAAAATATATTGTAGAACAGGTATATTGACCTTGACTTGTATAAAAAACACGTATGCTGTTGGCACACGGAATGATTGTAAGTCGTCACATAGCAAAAGGTTATCGAAGAGATTAAGACGTTGGCTTGTGAATTTGGTGACAGAGCAAAAAATTCCATGAAAGAACTTGAGTGACTTTAGATTTTGGAAGATCGTAGTTGATATGGATGAGTGGTAAAAGATATCGTCTTTGGATGAGAAATCGGAGAGCCGAGTTCGAATTCCAGTCAGGTTCGTCACCATCACTTACGCGCAAACACCTTTATGAAATGTATGAATCTATCCTCCCACCCCAGATATGGATTGAATAGCAGGACAGACTGGGTCCTATAGACTTGGCTGGCAACCCGTCTATGGTAGAAAGAAACGTCAATCTACTGAGAGAGAATCTTCTGCCTAGTCAGTCATGAATCGAAAGAAACATGGTCGCCCAATCGTGTATCACACAACTGACTGAATGATCCATTTGTTAAATAATAGTTATTTTTGGTGGAGGAATTGTATCTCAGCTGCAACTTCCGGGGGTTGACCTTCGAGTTCAGATGCAAGCCAAAATAAGGAAGTAAATTTTGATTCCCTGAGCCAGCGTGGGAAAGGAGATAGGAGAAAGATTGCAGAGACTCGAGTCTTAAGTGTTAATGTAGACGTGTTTTCTTTCGTGTCTGAAACGGCTCCCCTCTCTGAAATTTTTCTCCTTTCCCACGCTGGCTCAGCCAATCAAAATCGACTTTCAGTGAGGGAGAACGACCTCCACTGGATAGATAGAACATGTCGACATCAACTTTAACAAAATAGTTATGTTAAAATTCCCTGTGTTGAAGTACTTTTATCTCTGGACTCAAAATAACTAGCAATCACCGGTCCTGAGAGAATTCAACTTTATTATGGAATTGACGCCCAAACCTCCCAGAGCTCACATTGCATTCTTATTAATAATTTTCAATAAAAAGCGGTTTTATCTTGTCTGGAACAGATTAATTAATAGAATATGTTCAAAAATATGTGTCTGCTATGCTCTGAATCCAATTTGTACATTTTACAATATCTTAATATGGCACGGTGGAGTAATGGATAGCGGCTCGGATTGAGGAATCGGAGAGCCGAGTTCAAATTCCAGGCGAATCCATTACATTCATTTACGTGATAATACCCTTTTGAAAGATATGAATCCTCTTCTTCTTCCAGCTATGAGTAAATAGCAGGACAGACCGAGTTCTATAGCCTTGGATAGCAACTGGTCTACCGCAGAGAGAAATGGCCACATACTGCGGGAAAAAAAACATCTGTACGTCAGTCATGTATCGAAAGATACATGATCGCCTACGCGTGTATCACGCATGGCACTTAACTGACTGAATTTAAATAGATTTTTAAAGTTTTTCTTCACAAACACTGTAAGGTGAGGGTATTTTTTAAAGCTTTTCACCCCAAGTAAGGCAAGAGTGTCACTAGCACACGTGGGGTTACAGAGAGTGGGAGCAAGACTAAAGAGGTATGATAGAGGAAAAGGATGAAGAGAAGGATGGGGAATAGATCAAGGCATCTGGAGATGTCGATTGAGATTGCATTTGAATATTTGGAGATTGTAGCTATCAGGAAAGCAAGTAAGAAGAAGGGAGTTCCACAGAAGGGAAGTGCGAGACATGAAGCTATTGGGGTAAAACAGAAAGCTACGTTTAACCGCTTCGACAGTGAAAGGGTGGGACTGAGATGCCGACCTCGTAGCACGTTTAAATTCATGCAGTTTGGGAACTAGCGAAAGTAGCTCGTCGGAGCAGTTACCGTGAAAGTATTTGTAGAAAAGACAGAGGGAAACGACGGCACGTCTGTGAGAGAGCGACTGTAAATGAGATGCCAGATCAGGGCCAACCACATTGCATATCAGTCTCTGGATTTTGTCGAGGACCTTATGATGAACAGCGAGGGCTCCAGACCATATATGACAGCAATATTCCATGCAAGGACGAATGGTTGATTTATAGATTTGAAGGATGGACTCGGGCGAGAAAAAAACTTTCTGTCACGACACAGAGAACCAAGTTTCCTTGCGGTAGATGAAGCTATTGATTCAATGTAATTGCTCCATCTCAGATCAGCGGAGAGTGTGTGACCAAGTTTGTTACTGAGCACTATTTTACTATACACTGTAAGCCCATTTCATGACAGAATGGACGCAACTAATCCATTTACTAGTAAGAAATATATTTGACTTAAGGGCGTTAGTGCAGATGAGAATTTAACAGAGTAGTTCGAAATTTGAACTCAACTCGCGAATTCCACTTTCGGCGTCAATAACCGTTACGAAGCCCGCAATTCCATTTTTAAATTCTAATCTTTTTTTTTCTATTTTTAAATTCATGAAAATGAAAACCTGTGAAAATGAAATGAATTAGGCAAAATCATTTCAGACTTTCATGAAAAAGTTCAATTTTATTATATGGTTATTAAACAAAATTTCTGAAACGAAAAGTTATAATTATTTACACTACTTACATGCTAATTAGTGCTCTCATATTTATTGTTATCATGTTTCGGCCGTTGTGACTTGCGGCCTTCATCAGGTGTGTATCGATTCGGGTAACGTACAGGGAATTCCGAACTGAAGCCTCTATTTAATCTACGGGAGTAGACTATTCTCGTTTCAGTGTGTAGCTAACACAGATCGACATTCACCTTAGCCTAACGTTCGTTAGTGAAGATGTTAACAGTAATTGAGAGTTCAATTCCTGATCCGGGAATGCGTACCCGACTACGATTGGCGGGCAATAACTGATCAATACTGAAATAAGAACGAGACAAAATAGCCTCATGATTGATAGGCGACCACTATGTTTCAGTTTATCGTTAGTCAAATTGTGCCGCGCCAGGAAATTTTTCTCCCCGGAATCGATCCTCCAGATCTACAAATCAAGAATTCGCCCTTGCATGGAGTATTGCTGCCATATATGGTCTGGAGCCCCTTCTGTTTGCCTCGGGGTTCTTGATAAGATCCAGAGGCGGATATGCAATATAATTGGCCCTGTTCTGGCATCTCGTCTACAGTCGCTCTTTCACAGACGCGCTGTCGCCTCTCTCTGTCTGTTTTACAAATACTTTCATGGCAATTGCTCCGAGGAGCTGCATTCGCTGGTTCCCAGACATGAGTTCAAGCACCCTACGAGGCTGGCATCCCGCTCTCACCCTTTCACTGTCGAAACTCCTAAATGTAGCCGTCTCTTCTACTCCAATAGCTTCATGTCTCGCACCTCTCGCCTGTGGAACTCCCTTCCCTATTCCAGTTTCCCTGAGAGCTATAATCTCCAGCTATTCAAATGTAATGTCAATCGACATCTCCAGTTGCCTTGATCTATCCACTACCATTCTCCTCATCCTTTCTTCTATCACTCCTATCTGAATTTTTCTCCAAATTTTCTGTAACCCCTTGCGTCCTAGTGGCTTCTCGCCTTGCTTGGGGTGAAACGCTTAAAAAAAAAAAAAAAAAAAAAAAAACTGAACAAATGTGTAATTAGCGGTCCTTGAAGAAGAAAAAGTTGGTAAATAAAAATTAGAAATAAATAATTTAATAAAAACAGTTGAATTTTGTTCCATTCATCTTTCTACATAAGATAGAGTTGCAGGAAAATTAAACCATTCAACAACATACCATGAACCACATTTTCTCCCGCTTATACACCGTATATACTCGAGAACAGATCGCACTTTTTTGCACTTTTTTTCACCAATATTTCGATAAAAATCAGGAGTATTCGACATCATAGAGAATCTGAAGTAGACTGTTATGTAACAGTAGCATAAGCTAGAGCAAGGGAGAAAAAGAATTTTTCGCGATATCTCGATTTTACGCAAGCGCCCCTTCCAACAGTACCGCGTCACACATCGAATAAAAACGATCGATCTGCACTGTTGATAAATACCATTTATTATCTGTTCTCTGACGAAATAGTATCATTTTCAAATGATTTTAGGACTGAAGAGATTATCAGTATCCACATTTTCATTTAAACAGAGCAGACCCGCATTCGATATTAAATACCACGCAATTAAAACACTTTTCTCGTGTTGCAATATATGTAACCATTTTTTTTAAATGGTGGGGTAAAACGTTGTAATATTACGTGCCAATAGGAATATAGAACGGACAAACACGGTGGGTAAATAATAACAGGTTTAATGTAGAAACCAGTACAACAAGCCAGGAAGAAATAGTTATGCGCACGGTCGTCGCAAGTCAGTACAGCTGTGCGCGTGCTGACGTCGGAAGGTCGCTAGAACAGATCCCAGCGCGACGATATTTAGCAACTGCCCCACGCAGTCACATGGCCGAATTTAATGTGGGGTTTCCCGTAGACTCGGACAAAAAATCCCCATAAACGGGATCGGGTCTGTCTACCTCCCCGGACGAGACTCTGCCCTTCAGCAGAGCCTCGTCCGAGTTCCTCTCTGCCCGAAGGCAGAGAGTTCGACCAGTTTCCTGTCCGCTGTCCTAACGGATACTCAAAGGTGGTTACCACCTATAGTGTCGCCACACATGGGGGTGGCAGGTTATTCCATTACATCAAACGTTAAATCCAGTTCCGACCAAGAGTTAACTCCTGTGCCAATTTACTAGGTGGTGTTCCACCTAGACAGAAATAAAAAAGAAAATAGTAGAAAAAACATAGTCTCAACCATACTGAAAGAAATCGATTCCCAAAGACGTGTGTAACGCCGTATATTCCATAATAAGGCAGCTACCGCATATTATTCAAGGATAGATTGCACTTTTTTTTCACTAAAATTTTGGACCTATCTACTCGACATCATAGAGGATCTGAAGTAGACTGTGACGTATCAGTTGTCCGGGTGAGCTAGAACCAGGAAGAAAATTAATTTTTCGCGACATTTCGGTTTTACGCAAGCGCCTCTTCCGACAGGACCGCGTCACACATCGAATAAAACCGCTCGATCTGCAGTACTCATATTTACAACTAGCAGTAGAGCCCGGCGGTGTAACAGTAAGAGATAGATCAAGTATCGACCATCATAAAGACTGAAAAATAAAATTGACAAAGATTATTGTTTAAGGTTGACTGACACGCATGTCTTAATTAGTTTTTTTTTGTTCCGTTTTTTTTTTTTTTTTTTTTTTGAATTGGTCAAACCCATACTTGTTTTCAATCGTTATGAGTCTACCGATTGAATAGAATTTTATTATGAACAATTGTCTTGTAAATGGAATTTTTAAAGCATTCTGAATGTAAAAATAAAGAAAAAAAAATGCAAGACAATAAGAAACACTACCTGCCAAAAAAAAAAGTGAAGTTTTGTTGAAATCGGTTGAAAAATGTAGGAAATCCGATCCCATATATAAATGAATACACACACACACACACAAACAACCTGGGTTTTATAATAAGTATAACTCGATATGAGTTGTCCCCCTTTCATTCTCGTGATGCCTCTTAATCATGTTTTCAAATTGATTTTGTGCAAAAACAATTGTGTTTTTTCCAATTTTGGGCGCTGTCAGAACCACCGCAAGGTAATTTTACGTAGTCCTGTGAAGTTTTGTTGGAATCGGTTGAAAAATGTAGGAAACCCGATCCAATTTATAAACGTAAAGACACACACACACACACACAATCTGCATTTTATAATAAGTAAGATTTATTATCTGCTTTCCAACGAAAGACTCATTTTCAAGTGATTTTAGGACTGAAGCGATTACCGGATGGCTCTGAAGACGACGTGATGTATAAGGATTTGATTAGTTCAAGCACGTAAATGATAAACAACAAGGATGGAGATGAACACGCCATAACTGAACGACTACAATGACAAGGCCACAGATGAGAACACAGAAACTGATGTAGAAATGAAAAGAATGTTTAACAGTGATGATGGCGAAGAAGAATTTTGAGATTTCAATCCTGATAAAGTTTACAGATCGTGACAGCTATTAGGAAGATGTGATTAAATATATTTCAATGTTTAAAGAAAATTATTCAGTATTATTATTGTTTGGGCAATAAGCATTATAACATAGCACAAATAGTTATATTATGGAAAAATAAGTGAAATTACCAGACAATACAATTCAAGTACCAAGTATCCCACTAATTAATTTATATAATGAATTATAATCTTTATATAATTTCCTTTTATATATATATATATATATATATATATATATATATATATAAAACAGCATAATCACATATTAGGATTTTGTTTGTTTTTTTCAGTATATTTTTTATATATATATATATATATATATATATATATATATATATATATATATATATAGCCTTCCTTTATATATCCTTTTCGGTTTCTTATTCAATTTTTACGGTAGATTAAAGTGACGCTAAATTACATCATTTGATCCCGATTTCTGCTAGTTTTACTGATTAAATATACTTTAATGTTTTTAAAAAATATTCAGTATTATTATTGTTTATGAAATAAGCATTATAACATATCACCAATTTCTGTATTGTAGAAAAAGGAATTTTCGATAATATACGCATTTTTTACGTATTTATGGTTATTTTTTTAACTTTTGTCGAAAACAACATTCTTGTATATGGAGTTATGTATATTAATGTGTATTTAGGCAGAAGTTTTCTGTATATTGAAGCAGCATATTTTCATTCAAACAGGTTTGGTTAAATAATTTAGACACATGTTGATTTGTTTTCGTTGTGATCCTTTCAAGTTCACGAACTAATTTCTTGGTTGCCTTAGAAAATTGATTAAGAAAAATACCAACATTTTCTTTCAAATAGTTTTTATTTTCCCAAGTACTTTCAATCTCATCTGTGACAAGCTTAAGGGGATTAAGTTGTCTGGGAGTATGTATATGTGTTTCTGTTAATTCAAAACATTTCAACTGTTCGTTTTTTTTCTGCCTATGCAGCGTTCTAGATTTCAAAGTTCAAAATTCGAGTTTTTTTTTTTTTTTTTTTTTTCAAATTTTTTTTGAATTTTTAGGTCTGATGAATTGGATCGTATTTACGATTCCAATGGAATAAATTATGACCATGGAATATTAGTGTTTAAGCCTTTTTATTATATATATATATATATGTATATATATTATGCGTTTATTTTTTATGCTTATACGTTCTTTTTATAGATACAAATATTTAAGTAAATGCTCTGTTTATAATAAACAGTATTAACAACATTTACCGGCCTGAATGTCCGAGAAATTTTTATAGAAAATATGCGTCCTCCGACGGGAATCGAACCTGTATCCTATACGGAACCGTCATATAGCCTGACGTGCCTTAACCGTTTCGGCCACAGAGGTGCGTTCGGTTAGCAAGGTCGATTTTACTGTTTTTAAACATAATATCCGACAATTATATTTTAAGACATTTATTAAGATAAATATATATATATATATATATTTTTATATATATATATATATATATGTGTGTGTGTGTGTGTGTGTGTGTGTGTGTGTCGGTGTGTGTCGGTGTGTGTGTGTGTGTAACACCGCGTGGTTATCTACATATATTTACTATTTATTTCTATATTTTAGATTCAAAGACTTCAAAGACTATATAAATATAGACTTTCTAAAACTATTAAAGACAAAATGCAATGGTGATTTTTGCAGTATATATTCAGGTATATATTTACATAAAATTTACACACACACACATATATATATATATATATATATATATATATATATATAGTTATTGTTTCTAGAAGTGTTTTTTTTCGATTTGGGGATAAAATTCTGTTGTTTTAAGCGTCGTTTAAATATGGCACAAGGTCGAATGTATGGGGCGCCCAGGAAGGATCGAATTCATTATTCAACCGTAATTGTTCTAACGGGAGAGGCTCGTTAACCATTACACCTCGTCGTAGTGTCTGATGATTTCATAAGCGTAGCTTAGGTGTGGCACAAGGCCGAAAGTATTGAGCATGCAGTGAGAATCGAACTCACTAGTCAGCCGTAATTGTTCTAACGAGAAAAACTCGCTAACCATAATACCATGTCGAAGTTCATGCGGGTATTGGAGAAGTCCAGAAAACAAAGATACAACATCCACAAATCCCCAAAACTAATCACCAACGATAGAACTTCTAACAACACAAAATTCAGAAACTCATAGCCACTACAAAACTAACTCTCTCTCTCTCTCTCTCTCTCTATATATATATATATATATATATATATATATATATATTTAGTTTGTGGGTTTCACGCTTTTGCTGATCATCAGACAAACTGATTAATTTTTTAAAATTTTGGATTTATATAGATTGTGTGTATTGGTGTTATTGTGGAAGTGGTGGGGGAAACTTCGTCGTTTTGTCATTCATCGTACTAACGCAAACATCGATGTATGCAGAGGCATATACATACTTGGTCGTCCGTCGGGACTCATACATATATAAACATATGTGGGCAGTTTCGGATATGACATATGTATGTATACGGGTGGTGTTGTGTCTATACATACGCATTTCTATGTTGAAATTCAAAGATTGGGAGTGTAGCGAAAATTTTCTCGTGAATTTCTCGTGAATGTATACATGTCATATTTTTATTTTTCCCGTGAATAAATTTCTTCGCATGTGTGTGTATACGTGTGGTGTGGATAGATGTGAGTTTGTGTATTGTGCATATAATATATAAATAATTATACATATATATATTTATTTATATATGTATAATTATTTATATATTGTATATATATATATATATATATATATATATATATATATATATATATATATATATATATATATAGTTTATACGTTATTTATATGTATACAATTGATGCTCTGTTTTTTGTTTTTTTTTAATTAGATTACATTTACTGGCCTGAAAGTCTGAGAAATCTCGTAGAAAATATTTGATCTCCGACAGGTATCGAACTCGTAACCCTTAACGGGCACTATCATTTGACCTGATGTGCTGTTAACCATTCTGCCACAATGAAGCGTCTCTTTAGCAAGGCCCGAATTTCTGTTTATAAACAATCTTCGACGATTTTTTTTCTCGATCAATCATGTCTACTCACGAAACGTATTTTAACGTAAGCAATGACAACATATTTAATTTTTTAATTTCTCAATATTTTTTATTGTTCAAAACACACACACACACTAAATATATATATATATATATATATATATATATATATATATATATATATTAAAAAGTCCAACAATTATTTAAATATATTTACTGATTATACGTTATTTTTATAGATGTAATTTATTTAAGTAAATGCTCTTTTTTAATTGAACATTATTAATTAAATATAAGTGACCTGAATGTTCAAGAAATTTAGTAGAAAATATGTGTTCTCCGACAGGAATCGAATCTGTACGGAAAACTGTCATCTGACCTGACGTGCTGTGCCATATATATATATATATATATATATATATATATATATATATATATATATATATAAAAAAATATAGTTTTAAGGTGTGCTATATTTATAGGATAAAGTGCTCAATATCAAAGATAGAGCGTATGTAAATATATATATATATATATATATATATATATATATATATATATATGTGTGTGTGTGTGTGTGTGTGTGTGTGAAGAAATATATTTTAAGGTGTGCTATATTTATGGTATAAAGTGGTCATTATCAGAGATAGAGTGTATGTAAGTATATATATATATATCTTTTTCTCCATTTCAGTTTACTAGAAATCACGTGAAAGAAGCCGAGGACACCCCAGGACGAATCGTAGTAATTGTCTGTGACGGTTCGCAAGGCTCGTCAGGCAGACTGCTTGGCATAAGTGATGAATGCATACAACATAGTTGCAATACGTATGGAGCCATTGCTACGCTGGATCGAAACAACGAAAAGCAAGAGGTAATTTTTCCTTTTTTTCGTTCGCACCCTAATCATTATTGAACAAACAAAAAAAATATCCCATAGACCTCGATGTGCTATGCTTACCAATCATACGAGAGACGGTCAAAAAATAACGCCTCTTCGATTTTAATTTAAAAACATATAGATTAGACACTATTCTTACGAGCTTTTAAACCAAAAATAATCTCAGATGTTACGTTTTCCTTTCCCATCCATAGACCTTTTTTAAAAGTTCCATTATTAACGTAAATTTCTGCGTCAGGTCGACCTCAAGATTTTTAGCTGAAAATTCGGAGATTTACCTATATATAACTTCATATATTCAAGTATCCTTTAAAATAAAATGCAATTGTTACACAGGGATTATGCTTTTACGGTATACGGTGGAGTAATGGATGTAATGTTTCTCAAGAATCCGCCTCGTACATGCATAAATCTACCATTTGTCCGTGCATTGAATACTGTTGCCACATCTGGTCTGATGCTCCTACATGGATAGCGGATCGGTATGAGGATTCGGAGAGCCGAGTTCGAATTCCAGTCGAATCCATTACATTCACTTACGTGCTAATACCCTTGGAAAAAGTATGAAACCTCTTCTTCTGCCTCCAGCTATGGGTAAATGGCAGGACAGACTGGGATGCCTTTTATGGCAACTGCTCTACCGCAGAAAATAAAGAGTTCCTTTCGACATTCCAACCGCCTGAAGAAACGTTGTAATAAATATGGCGACAAAGATGAGGACAATAGTCCGAATAATGTAAATAGTGTACATAATATCACATCTCAGAAATATAGACAGATACTGAAGGGCCGAAACGTTGTAATAAATATGGCGACAAAGATGAAGACAATAGTCCGAATAATGTAAATAGTGTACATAATACCTCATCTCAGAAATATAGACAGATACTGAAAGGCCGAAACGTTGTAATAAATATGGCGACAAAGATGAGGACAATAGTCTGAATAATGTAAATAGTGTACATAATACCTCATCTCAGAAATATAGACAGATACTGAAAGGCCGAAACGTTGTAATAAATATGGCGACAAAGATGAGGACAATAGTCCGAATAATGTAAATAGTATACATAATACGTCATCTCAGAAATATAAACAGATACTGAAGGGCCGAAACGTTGTAATAAATATGGCGACAAAGAGGAGGACAATAGTCCGAATAATGTAAATAGTGTACATAATACCTCATCTCAGAAATATAGACACATACTGAAGGGCCGAAACGTTGTAATAAATATGGCGACAAAGATGAGGACAATAGTCTGAATAATGTAAATAGTGTACATAATACCTCATCTCAGAAATATAGACAGATACTGAAAGGCCGAAACGTTGTAATAAATATGGCGACAAAGATGAGGGACAATAGTCCGAATAATGTAAATAGTATACATAATACGTCATCTCAAAATATAAACAGATACTGAAGGGCCGAAACGTTGTAATAAATATGGCGACAAAGAGGAGGACAATAGTCCGAATAATGTAAATAGTGTACATAATACCTCATCTCAGAAATATAGACAGATACTGAAGGGCCGAAACGTTGTAATAAATATGGCGACAAAGATGAGGACAATAGTCCGAATAATGTAAATAGTGTACATAATACCTCATCTCAGAAATATAGACAGATACTGAAAGGCCGAAACGTTGTAATAAATATGGCGACAAAGATGAGGACAATAGTCCGAATAATGTAAATAGTATACATAATACGTCATCTCAGAAATATAGACAGATTCTGAAGGGCCGAAACGTTGTAATAAATATGGCGACAAAAGGAGGACAATAGTCCGAATAATGTAAATAGTGTACATAATACCTCATCTCAGAAATATAGACAGATACTGAAGGGCCGAAACGTTGTAATAAATATGGCGACAAAGATGAGGACAATAGTCCGAATAATCTAAAATACCTCATCTCAGAAATATAGACAGATACTGGTATTTTATCGGTTACTCTCGACCAGTCTGTGGGTTTACGGTCCCGAATCATCACCCACCACGCGAATACTACATTCCTCTGCAATGTCTTCGAGAGACTACCGCCTCTCCTCTTAGGTGGCTGTTTATATGTCTGCCTGCCCAACGTTTTCTTCTATCATATCAGATGTAGCCTTGCTTAAAGATGTTCAGCTCTTGTGGTGACTACTGTCAACGGGTAAATCGAGAATCAAGCTTCCTTCAAAACCCTATTCCGGCATAATACCAGAACTCCTCAGTGCCTTTTGCCACCTTCCAAGAAATTAAATATTTTCGTTTTTCACGAAGAGAATTCTTTTGATAACCGAAATAAATATTACTCAAAGTGTGCAATATGCGCTAAAAATGATGGGTAATGAACACCTTTCAGTCAAACTTCTGTAAAAATTTGTTTTCTTTACGTGCCAAAAATGTGCAATTTAGCATTAAGCTGATGGAATATCACATCGTGATACTTTAATTATATTTCGTGATGAAGCCGTTTGAAAAAAATGATGGTTATTTTCGCAATTATCAAAATTAGAATCAATAAATAAAAGTACTCAGATTTTGAAAATCACACTCAAATGCAGAATTACATGTCAGCTGTCATGAACACAGTCAATCTTTTTTGAATGGATTTGTTTAAATTAGAGACTTCTAAGGAAACGGAAAGAACTCCTGGACAAGAAGATGGGACTTAATTTGTTAGATGAGAGAATGTGTGGTTGTCAGCAAAAAAGACAGCCCAAAATGAGAGTTACATATTGGGGGTGTCAACTCTTTAGATAGTGTAGTAACAGACGACTCAAAATGCATTTGTTGTTGATTTTGTTTAACAGCATATCAACCTCTATCTGCAATACAATCGATCCTAACCAGGAATCTCGTCTCCAGTCACATTCTCACTGATGTGACGTGTCTTCCTTCTGTCTGTTCTACAATTTTTTTCATGGCAACTGCAAGGATGAGCTTTTTTCCTGGTCTCCCGTATATATGAACTTAAGGGTGGTACTAGATTGCCAACTAGGTCTCACCGTTTTACTGTTTAACTAGCTAGATACAGTCACCACTTCTACGCTAAGAGTTTTTGTTTTACTCGCACTTCCCATCTGAGGAACTCCCTTCCGATTTCTTGCTTCCTTGATAACTACAATCTTTAAAAATTTAAATGCAATATCAATCGCCTTCTTCTGTCTTCTTGAACCATGTTTCTTTTTTGCCCTTTCCTCAATCCTTGGCATGTTCTAGTTGCACTGTCATATTGCTTCGGGTTAAACGATTAAAAATAATGTTTTTGCTGGTCGACAGACCCGCGTGTGAATGTCCCTTGACGTACCGAATAGAAAACGTCAACAGGGTTCAGCAAAGCGTATTCACCGCTGGCAGATTATTTCTGATATGGCCGGCAGTTGATCGTTTAATTTGCTTCCGTTCGATGCTTTTGCTGTAAGATGTTCAACACAGCTGCGTATCTCATCCAACTTTGACTCAACTTCGACGTGAAAGAAGCTGTATTCATTTTAGTCTTATTGCTCTGTCTCTTAAACCCTGTTCTGCCTTCTTTTTACAGTAGCTTCTTCTTCTTCTTCTTCTTCTTCTTCTATGTGCCATGTCCTTTCAGGACATTAGCGATCATGGCTCTCCACAATTTCCTGTCTTTCGTAACTCTTAATAATTTTTATCTTTTTGTTATCTCTCCTAAACTCTGATCTGCCATCCATTTACACTAACTTATTCTTCTTCGTCATCTATGTGCCATGTCCCTTCAGGCCATTAGCGATCATGGCTCTCCACAATGTCCTCTCTTTCGTAACTGTTAATAATTTCTGTCTTTTTTATATCTATCCAAAACCCTGATCTGCCATCCATTTACACAAGAATATTCTTCTTCATCTATGTGTCATGTCCCTTCAGGACATTAGCGATCATGGCTCTCCACAATTTCCTGTCTTTCCTAACGGTTAATAAGTAGGTTATGGATATGTTGATGTTCTAAGCGTATCTCTGCAAGCATCAAATTCTCCAAGCCCTCTTTCCTCATTATGTACCTATACATTTCAACTATCTCTTCCCGATGTTAAGTATAAGTTTGCTTTTTTTGTTTCGATAGTATCTAAAAGTTGGTTGTTGGTCACATATTCGGTTCATGGTATTCTCAGCATCCTTCTGTAGAACCATATTTCTGTTGCTTCAAGTTTCTTCTTTATCAGTAAGGAGATTTTCTAGCATTCATTCATTCTTCTTCTCTGTGTTGTGTCAATTCCGGACGCGGCCTGTCATGACTCTCCACACATTCCTGTCATTTGTATTTGATATTATTACAACTAATTACTACGACTGAAATTCAAGGATTTTTATGATACTATTCTGATTGTCTGCTTTTTTTCCTTTTGTCTGCAGGTTCCAATGTCTGAAAAACGGATCCATCATCTGACCTTTGACCTGACATCTTACGGCGCCGATTCTCTTGACGAGAAATACACGCCGGGTTTTAGCATGAAACTGTTTGGAAGCAGTCGCCATCGCTACATGACTCTCGTGACTCCAAAATGTGAATCCAAATGTGTTAAGGCGTTACGAGTTATTCTTGATCGATCGGTAAGAGACAATGAAATGTTGTATACATGAAGACACACAGACCCATGCACACATACGCATACAGATCCATAAACACACACACACAGAGAACCATAAACGCATACACACATAGACTCATAAATGAATACACACATAAAACCATGAACACATATACACCTTGAAGCATAAACACACACACAGGTAGAACCATAATTACATACATAGACCCATAAATGCATACACACATAAAACCATGAACACATATAGACCTTGAAGCATTAACACACACACACACACATAGAACCATAATCACATACAAACATAGATCCATAAATGAATACACACATAAAATCATAAACGCATGCACACCTTGAACGATAAACACATATACACTTAGATCCATAAACGCATAAACACATAGACCCATAAATGAATACACACATAAAACCATGAACACATATACACCTTGAACCATAAACACATACACACATAGAACCATAAACGCATACACACACAGACCCATAAATGCATACACACATGAAAGTGTAAGCATAAACATACACATACCCAGTGTTATCTTTCTCTGAGACTATTTTAATTATTATTCCATTTCATTCATATATATATTTTTTAATAAAATGTCTAATTCCCCACCACCCCATTTAAAATACATCTTTTTCTTAAAGATGCAGTATCATCTTGCCGTGAATAGGACCGAACTGGTCTTATTACAATTCTGCGTCTCTATTTCTTCCTTAGTTAGCACGTACACTAATTCCTGCCAATGCTTAATAAATAATGGACTATTCCGTTTTGATCAATAGAGAAGGCATGTCAGAGACGCTAATTCGTTTCAGTGGAAAAATGAAAGAAAAAAGAAAGAAAAAAGAAAGAAAGAAAGAAGTGTTTAAAGTATTCTGCAAATACCACATAAATAATGGACTATTCCGTTTTGATCAATAGAGAAGGCATATCAGAGACGCTAATTCGTTTCAGTGGAAAAATGAAAGAAAAAAGAAAGAAAAAAGAAAGAAAGAAGTGTTTAAAGTATTCTGCAAATACCACATAAATAATGGACTATTCCGTTTTGATCAATAGAGAAGGCATGTCAGAGACGCTAATTCGTTTCAGTGGAAAAATGAAAGAAAAAAGAAAGAAAGAAAGAAAGAAAGAAAGAATGAGAGAAAGATGGAAAGAAAGAAAGAATGAACGAAAGAAAGAAGGAAATAAAGAAAGACGAGAGAAAAGAAAAAAGGAAAGAAAAATGAAGGAAATAACGAAAGAAGGAAAAAAGAAAGAATGAGAGAAAGAAAGAAGGAAAGAAAGAAAAAAGAAAGAAAGAATGAAAGAAAGAAAGAAAGAAAGAAGGTAAGAAAGAAGGAGAGAAAGAAGAATAGAAAGAAAGAAAGAATCAATGAAAAAAAAGAAGGTAAGAAAGAAAGAACATAAAGAAAGAAAGCATGAAAGAAAGAAAGAACATGTGGCCTAGCGTTGCCATGTTGCAAAACCACTTTGTCGCGGCTCTTCTCGTATGGCGGTCGTTTTTTTCTTCCATCATCGGCTCAAACGCATCAGTTGTAGTCGATAGCGATTTCCCGTGATGGTTTCGTTCAACATGAGCAGCTCATAATAAACTATACCCAGTTGACGCCACCAAATGCAGAGCAGAAGTTTCGAACCATGGATATTCGGCGTTGCTACCGATTTTGATGCATGGCTGGTTTTAACCTACGGTCTTTTACGCTTAGGGTTATCGTAGTGTATCTAATTTTCATCGCCGGTCACGATACGATCATCTTCAAACTTTTCTGGTGCGCCAAAGCATTCTTTATCTTTAACATCAAAACCATTATTTTTGAAGCGTCTAAACTAATCTCTGCCTGTTTTTCCCAAAAGAGCATGGTCGCCGTAAGTCTCGACAAGAATTCTCTGTGCTCCAGCTGCTGATTTCTTTTGAATAAAGTAGTGCAGTAAAATTCCCCGCAAATACACTTTGTTTGGCACGAAATCAAACATGTTTAACGCTATGAAAAACAAAGTTATTTACACTTCGGAGAAATGGCATACAATGAATTTCAAGCTTGTTTCTAGTAGTTCCTTACAGATGTGTTACCATCTGAAACTACCCGCATGCGGTTCTGGGAACGCCATCTGTTGGAAAACAGTCAGAACTTATTCAAGGTCCTAATAGTTTGATCAAATTCTTGGCAATATTTCTCGGCTATGATTGTTTCACCAGAACCCAGAAAGGCGTGGTGACTCAATCCAGCTTTAGTTCACCAGTCACCCTAACATTACTAACATTTTTCTCGAAACAATTGAATTATCTCTCCTCTATGGTACATAGATTTTATGCATTTACTAGATTGGCGGCAAGGTCTCATCATTTTACAGTTGAAATGACTAGATGTAATCGTAAGTTCTATACTAACAGTTTCTTAATCTGATAAGTTATGTTCATGGTAATTGTTTTGATGAGCTTTCCTCTTTGGTACCTAGACTTCATGAATTTAAGAGCAGTACTAGATTAGCAGCTAGGTCTCATCATTTTACAGTTGAAATGGCTAGATGTAACCGTAAGTTCTATGTTAACAGTTTCTTAATCTGATAAGTATGTTCATGGTAATTGTTTTTGATGAGCTCTTGTTTGGTACCTGAACTTTATGAATTTAAGAAATTGGCTAGGTCTCATCATTTTTGCAGTTGAAATGGCTAAGTTCCGTAAGTTCTATGTTAACAGTTTCTTAATCTGATAAGTATGTTCATGGTAATTGTTTTGATGAGCTATCTTGTTTGGTACCTAGACTTTATGAATTTAAGAGCAGTACTAGATTGGCAGCTAGGTCTCATCATTTTGCAGTTGAAATGGCTAGATGTAACCGTAAGTTCTATGTTAACAGTTTCTTAATCTGATAAGTATGTTCATGGTAATTGTTTTGATGAGCTATCTTGTTTGGTACCTAGACTTTATGAATTTAAGAGCAGTACTAGATTGGCAGCTAGGTCTCATCATTTTACAGTTGAAATGGCTAGATGTAACCGTAAGTTCTATGTTAACAGTTTCTTAATCTGATAAGTATGTTCATGGTAATTGTTTTGATGAGCTTTCCTCTTTGGTACCTAGACTTTATGAATTTAAGTTCAGTACTAGATTGGCAGCTAGGTCTCATCATTTTACAGTTGAAATGGCTAGATGTAACCGTAAGTGCTATGTTAACAGTTTCTTAATCTGATAAGTATGTTCATGGTAATTGTTTCGATGAGCTTTCCTCTTTGGTACCTAGACTTTATGAATTTAAGAGCAGTACTAGATTGGCAGCTAGGTCTCATCATTTTGCAGTTGAAATGGCTAGATATAACCGTAAGTTCTATGCAAGCGTTTTCTCGCATTTCCTGCCAGTGGAAATTTCTTACGGTCTCTTGCTTTCCAGTCTATTATGATCTTCAAAACTTTAAATGCAATGTCAATTGTTATCCTCTGTTTTCTTAATTCTTGTTCATTTATTGTCATCTCTACGTAAGAGTAGTTTTTCTTCTATTCATGAACACTCATTAATCCCTTGCGTCCTAGTGGCTTTATTGCCTTGCTTGGGGGAAAATTTAAATGCAATGTCAATCTTCTGCCTTCTTAATTGCTGTTCTTTCATTTTTGTAATAATATTTTTCTTATATTCTTTCAGCCTCAGACCTCCTCTGCGTGAATATGTTGGCTTGCTTGGGGTGAAATGATTTTAAAAATAACAATATTTTTAAGTTGTTCAGAAAGTAATGCAGGTTTTTAACCATTATTTTTAAATATGACAGGCCTTATACCAGAGGTATTTTATTAACCAAAATAAGAGTCGACACAAGGTGTCGTTATTCCACTAACAGAGAAGTTAGAAGTTTGGAAGACTAACAAAATCTTCGAAGGCATTCTGGACAGCAATAGAATCGTCGATAACTTTTCATTCTAAGAAGTTTGTCTAAATGTTTGAAAAAAATTGTAATCAGATGGTGAGAGTTCAGGTGAATCAGTTGGATGAGGCAGTGTTTCATTGCCCAAATTCATTCAATTTCTGTAGCGTTCGTTCTGTAACATATGGCTGAGCATTTTCGTGCAAAAGAATTGGACCTTTTAGCTGACTTGTGCTGCACACAGACGCTGCAATTTCTGATGGATTCGAGCGATTTCTTAGCAATATTTCTTAACTGAAATTGTTTTTCACTGCAGTGAAGCCATGAAACTTTAGACAATCAAACATTCAGCATGACCTTCTTTTGGGGCTTAAACGACTATATCATGATGAAACACCGGTTCTCGTACAATCACCGAAGTTAGGCAACGTCGCGCCTGATCAGTACCTAGATGGGTGACCGTATAGAAATACCAAGTGCCGTAAGTTTCGATGTGAAGGTGGGCTAAGGGTTATCGGGTCGAGATTGGAAATCAGTGAGCCATTCCAGTTTGGTTTGTTATATTCATATCATATTAGGAGGCACGGTGGAGTAATGGATAGCGGCTCGGAATGAGGAATCAGAGAGTCGAGTTCGATTTCCAGTCGAATCCATTACATTCACTTACGTGCTAATGCCCTTGGGAAAGGTATTAATCCTCCTCTTCTCCTTCCAGCTATGGGTAAATAGCAGGACAGACCGGGTTCTATAGACTTGGATGGCAACTTGTCTACCGTAGAAAGAAATAGCAACCTACTGCGGAAAAAATCTGCCTCGGCAGTCATGTATCGAAAGATACATGATCGCATAAGCGTATATCACGCATGGCACGTAACTGAATCGGAGAGCCAAGTTTGATTTCCAGTCGAATCCATTACATTCATTTACGTGCTAATAACCTTGGAAAAGCTATGAATCCTCCTCTTCTCCTTCCAGCTATGAGTAAATAGCAGGACAGACCGGGTTCTATAGCGTTTGATGGCAACTGGTCTACTGAAGAAAGAAATGGCATCTTACTGCGGACAAAAAATCTGCCTCGTCAGTCATGCATCGAAAGATACATGATCGCATAAGCGTATATCACGCATAGTAACTGATTGTATATTCAATAAACTGTCATTATGTATCATTAAACTGCCATTACTCTGTTGGAACTCTACAGATGACACACATACCATAACTATTTGTTTGAATGCCCGCCTGAGTTAAACGGCGCTTCGGCCAGGATTCACATTCGCGTATCAGTTCTTGGACACGATGTGTGTTATCGCGTTAATAGAATAATGAATTTTATGTTTGTTGTTCATGATGACGGTCGTCTTTGAGTATAGAATCCAGAGGATATCCCGGTAAAAGTAACAGAGCGTAGTTCTTCCTTCTGTTCCTCTTCGCCTGACAAGCTGTCACTGGACATTCGTATAGAGTAAACAAAATGGCCGCCTTTATACACGACGGGTTGAATATTTTACGTCTTCTGATTTGTTAAGCTTCTATTGGTCAACTATAAAGTGAGTCAAGTCATTTTGACTTGCTCACTAGTAAACATATATACACAAAAAACTGCACCCCCCTCATTTTTGGGTATATTATGGAATCTTCTTTCAAAATATTAGTAAAGTCAATATTAATATGGAACAAATACTTTAGTATTCCGAATTTTTTTTTTAGCATTCATAAAATAAATTTTATTTTTATTTTTTTTGTTTATTTTTTTTAATTTTTTTAAAATTATTTTTTATTTATTTATTTTGTTTAAGAAAATTAATATCCCCTTGTTTTTAATATCATAATTCCTAGTCTGATAGGTTTGAGGGACTGGTTTTCTGAATTTTTTAAATGACATTCTCAGTTGCATTACGTTATTGCCTTGATTTTGGGGTGTACACATTTTTTCAGTTTCTTCATAACTACGTAACGCAATTTTAAACTCAGTGAAAGTTAATTTTTTTTTATCTTTTTGAGTTATGACTGTCATGAATGGTTTGAATATCGGTGGTAAACCCTTTAAGACCATGGCTATTAGCAGCCCATCTGAGATAGTCTCACTTGCCATTTTTAAGGCATTTGTGACATTCTCAGCTCGTATAATATAATCTGTTACAGATTCATTTTCTCGTCTCTTTAACGCGGTTAGTTCAGTATATAAAGCAATAATTTTAGGCTTACCTTTTGACAAGTAGTGTTCACGCAAAATTTGTAGAGCTCGCCGTCCATTGTCCTTGGCCTCTCTCATTATCAAAGACAAACTCCTGTCATCCAGGAATTGTATTAATTCAGCGAACACGTTTTCATTTTTTTCCATAAAATCATCATCCCCCTTCTGGTCCTCTTCGCAAAGGATGATGTCATGGAGCTTTTGTATTCTGAGGTAGCCTAAGAATTTGGATTCCCACAATTCATATCTCGATTCATTCCCGTCAAAATATAGTCGTGGTCTGGGCTCATAACCAATGTTGTTCATGATGACGGTCGTCTTTGAGTATAGAATCCAGAGGTTAGCAGTGAATATTTCGAAGACAGTAGGGAAGCGTTGTTCAGGTTAGCAGTGGATATCCCGGTAAAAGTAGCAGAGCGTAGTTCGTCTTTCTGTTCCTCTTCGCCTGACAAGCTGGTACTGGACATTCGGATAGAGTAAACAAAATGGCCGCCTTTATACACGACGGATTGAATATTCTACGTCTTCTGATTGGTTAACCTTCTATTGGTGGACTATAAAGTGATTCAAGTCATTTTGACTTGCTCACTAGTAAACATATATACACAAAAAACTGCAACAATGTTTCTGTTTTATTATCTTATATTAATTTCTACTTTACTATGCCAAATATATTCGCCAAGCACTTGGGAATGGTATGAATCCTCTTCTTCCCCCAGCTATGGGTAAATAGCAGAATAGATCGGGTTCTATAGCCTTGGATGGAACTGGTCTACCGCAGAAAGAAATGGCGACCTACTGCGGGGAAAATCCGCCTTGTCAGTTATGTATCAAAAGATACATGATCGCCTAAGCGTGTATCACGCATGGCACATAACTGACTGATATTAACTTCCGCGCAATTACCTTTGGTAAAGGTATGAATCCACCTGATTTTGGTGGGACTTCTATATTGTGAAGAGTTTAAAGAGTTTTCTTTCGATTCAACCATTGCCCTGAACATCGTCGTAAGATCGATTTCTCATCACATAGCACAAGGTGATCGAGAAATGAATTATTTTTGTTGCGCAAATGATTAGACTTCATAACGACGTTTCTTTTCGGTTTTATTCTGTTTGTGTGGTACCCATTTGTCCACCTTCTCAGACTTACCAGTTTTGTCGAGAAATTGTTCCCATACTTTTATTTCGCTCTTTGGCAAGCTCTTTGAACAGCGGCGCAACGACTTTCCCCCACTAATGTTTTCAATTTATCACCTTCAGTGGAAGACTGACATCCATGACCTTTCTTATCTTCAAAGCTGGCATCACCTCGACGAAATTTCTGAATCCGACGTTGCACTCTACATTAATTAACAGCTCTCCTTCTCACCAAACTTTATTAATCTTTCCAAAAGACTGGGCTTCACTATGGCCAAGATAATATTCCTAAAAGTAAATTTGTCAAAATTCTTTCTTTTTTTTTTTTTTTTTTTTTTTGTAACATCTCAGGTCTGAAAAAATACATATGCAGTAAATGAAAAAAAAAGGAATGGTTATCAGTCTATGTTTTAAAGTTCCACTTTCCAAATATCATGATAATTTTTCTAAGCGTTGCACAAGACCGAAATTACGGGGCACCCAGTGAGGATCAAATTCTCTACACTGTCGTAACTGTTCTAACAAGACAAGCTTGCAAACCATTACACAACGTGCTCCATGATTTTCTAAGGGTAGCTTAAATGTGGCACAGGGCCGAATGTATGAGGTACCTAGTGAGCATCAAACTCATTGCTCCCTCGTAACTGAGCTAGCGAGACGAGCTTAATAACCATTAAACCACGTCGAGGTGCCCGATTATTTTCTAAGCGTAGCTTAGATGTGGCACAAGGCCTAAAGTATGTGAGGCTCGAACTCACTACTCAGTCGTAATTGTTCTAGCGAGACAAGTTTGTTAACCATTGCACCACGTCGAGGTACCCCACTTTCCGAATATTATGTTATATATTTTGTACGAATAGCCAGTGTTTATTTAATGTCTCGCTGTGATTTGACTGTAATTACCTGAGATTACAACTGATTTCTTTTCAGATGATGCGGAACATTTTCATGAAATGTTTCAACACGTTCAGATCCGACAACGAGGCCAAACTAGCGGAATCAGAAGCCCTCAAGAATATGAAGTTCAGTCCCAGACTCTTTGAGATTAAACTCTTTCAGAGGCACGAGAGTGTGGCCTACTATTCCGACCCGGATATCTTCATTTTGGCAGAAGGTGATGCAGCCAGATGTTATAATTTCAGCACAGGTTAGTCATTTTTCATTTTGTCCGATTCAAAGGCACATTTGGAAGTCGGCAAGGTCTCTTGGATAATGACGATCTGACATTTGTATTGACATACATCGATATAATTTATTAAAATCAACATCAGAGTGTGGTCGTAGGGTCGAAGCGCAGCTGAGCATCTGGCCAATCCCCTTCACGTGTCGGGGCTATTCATACACGCGTAGCGTGTATTAAGCAAGAAGACCTAGCGGAGACCATCCATCCTCAAAGTGAAACCACAGCCAATGTCCTCTGACTCGGAAGGGAACATTTCATCACCGCCAACTCAACACCGCCGACTCAGCACCGACGACTTACCACCGAACAACCGGTGTTGGCTATCATAGTGTGCAGATCTCTTAAACCAGCTTTGAGTCGTAGACATTTTGAAAGTTTGGCTGTTTGTCTTAGTGATTTATAAATTAGAACAGCCTATTTGGCTGACTAGTGTTTAATGTTCAAACTTTTCATCACACCCATAAATGAAATTCTTAGTCAAAGTGGAAAAGAAAAATTTGCAGAAAGATCTCCAACTGAATGCTTGAAGGGAATTGCATACAATTCTCATTAAATTTTTAAATTAAAAATAGTCATGTATTAAAAATGATCCTTAATAAATTACTTTAATTCGGTTTTCAAAAGTTGTTTTAAAAAGGATCCTAAAGAAATTACTTTTATTTGGTTTTAAGAAGTTATCTTTTAAAAATTATTCTTAATAAATTACTTTTATTCGGTTATGTTTTAAAAATAGACCATAATAAGTTACTTTTATTTGGTTTTAAAAAGTCGACGAAAAGATTTCATAGTTTCCATGTCGTTGAGTCGGCGGTGTTGAGTCGGCGGTGATGAGTTGTCCTGCACCCTGTCCAACTTGTTCACTTGGCTGTTGATTCCATCAGCGAAATCTGGCTGTTAAATTTAGTCTAGGTCACCAAGTCATGACATCACTGCACTGACTGTATATCTAACCATAGAGCCGCGAATATCAGGTATATAAATGTATAGAATTTACCATGGCCATAAAGTGGGGGTTCAGCTTATATATTGATTGTTATACAGAATGTATCCCCTATTTTGTAACCACATTACGATTTCGTGTTTGTTTATCAAATTCTGATTAGTATCCACTTTTTTCCTCTTGTGCTAAATTAGTAAGATTTGTATCACTAAACTACTAATATCTAAAAAAAAAATCTTACAATCTAAATAATATTTTCTAGCTTTAAATAGCCTGCAAAGGGTTGATAAGCCGTAAGAAATGAATGAATCAATTACATTGCAACTTCAATCGATTTCTTATCAGAGATATGTATAATTTTGTGACGTTCCACAGACTTACGAACGTATTCTATCATCTCACGACTTCAAATCCAATAGTCACTTATTTTAAAAAAAATAACTTCATAATTATATTCAACAAAGTAAGTTCAATTTAGCCGCACGCTGTCGAACCAATTCAAAGACTTCAGTCGATTGCAATTTTTATTTGTTGTTGCTTTTTTTAATTCTGTCCTTTAGAAGTGAGACGGTATAGAATCTGTTTTGATCTTCAAAGATACTTGATTGCCTATCAAAATGTTATCATAATGTCGACCTTTCAAGCAAAACAAATGAAGCATGAGTCAAACATTGAAACTAGGTGGCGAATCCATTTTGAACATTTATAAATCTACCATTCGTCAGTATATTGAACACTGCTGCCATATCTTGGTCTGGTGCAGCTATTATATATTTAAAGATTTTCGACAAAATACAAAGAAAGGTGTTGTTCCTAATCTGGCATCTCGACTTCAGTCACTTTCCCAATACTCTTCCTTCTGTCTTTTCTACAAATATTTTCATGTCAACTCTTCTTTTTACCTTAGTGACACGACAACATGAATTTAAGTCAGCAAATAAATCTCACCGTTTTACTTCTGAACTAGCTAGATGCAACCACCAGTTCTATTCTAACAGTTACTTTCCCCAAACTTCTCACCTGGGAGAGTCCCTACCGATTTCTTGCCTCCCTGCCAACTGCAATCTTAAAATAAATGAATGCAACGCCAATAGCCATCTTCTATCTTCCCGAACCCTGTCCCTTTATTGCCCTTTCTTCTCTTCTCCTCACTAAAGTCTTCTCATTCTCTTTCACTCCCTGTAACCTCCTGCGTTCTAGTGGTATTATCGCCTTGCTTGGAATGAAATTATTAAAAAAAGATTAATTCGTCTCGTGAAGGTGTGAAATGGCTACATTGTTTCCAAAACTGAATATGTTTGTTTATTTAAAAACTTAACGACCCATCGATCAGCAAGAGATCATTTAAGGTCAAACAGTTGTTTTTGTTTTTTTCTTTTTCTGTAAATAAGGTTGAAATGCTTTCAAGAAGACTTTCCCTTTCCTTTCCTTCTTTTTCGATGTTGTCTTGCTTTACTTTTTTTTTTTTAAAATTCACTGTTTTCGGATTGTCACAAATGAGATGTAAAGTACTAGGGAAAATAAAAACTATTTGAAAGATAATGTTGGTATTTTTCTTAATCAATTTTCTAAGGCAACCAAAAAATTAATCCGCGACCTGGAAAGGATCACAACGAAAACTAATCGACATGATATGTCTAAATTATTTAATCAAACCTGTTTGAATATATATATATATAGTCGACTCTCCCGTCGAATTCGATGTATGAGGGTCAAGCAGATCAGTTTCCAGGAAACCGACTGCCCGACACCAGCACATGAGATTTGATTATAGTGGTGAAGGCCTCGTGCAGGACCATCCACACTTTTTGAAGGGACGAATACAGAGACCTGGTGCACCAAATGCCACAAGGTTCCCAAACGACACGCCGCAGGTTTTGAATTCAGAGTTGTCCTTCTCCTAGACCAGTTGCTATCCAAGGCTATAGAACCCAGTCTCTCCTGCTATTTTACCCATAGCTGGAGGGAAGAAGAGAATTCATACCTTTCCCAAGAGTATTAGCACGTAAGTAAATGTAATGGATTCGACTGGAATTCGAACTCAGCTCTGCGATTCCACAATCCAAGCCGCTATCCATTACTCCACCGTGCCTTCTCTCTCTCTCTGTCTCTCTCTCTCTCTCTCTCTCTCTCTCTATATATATATATATATATATATATATATATATATATATATATATATATATATATATATATCTAAAGAGTCAGAGTAACCTACCTAGGAACCATCTAAACGGTTCTTCAGGGTAAGCTGGAAGATCCGTTTAGCTGAAACCTAGGTTGGTTACTTTGGCTCTTTGGATTTATTATATATATATATATATATATAGTGAGCCAGACAACCCTATCCAGGTTTCACCTAAGCGGATCGTCAGGGAAAGCTTTCCTGACGATCCCTAGGGTAGGTTTGTCTGTCTCACTAGGTTTATCTAGATCTGCTCTACGGTTGTATCGAGCTCTTTTTTTAGTTGTTTACTCGTATCGGTTGTTTTTTCTTTGGGCTTCAAACCTGTATCTGTGCGATTTTTTTCGACAGACTTTCATGTTTCTAGCTCTTTCTTTTTTTAAAACCTTTTTTTCCCTCGAGATTGATTTGATTATTGGCAAATCAAAAATTCGAGGGTTTTCCGAAACGAGTATAGTTACTTTATTATAATTATATATATATATATATATATATATATATATATATATATATATATATGGAGAGAGCCTTTTTGTAAACATGTTTCGTCGAATAAAAAAAGCAAAATTTGATTAATTTTTTATATAGTTTTCCAACATTCTAACATTTTCCCGTTTCGTGGCAGGAAAGGAGTGCAAAAATTGTATTGTCCATTGACCCGAGCGCTTTCGAAAATTTCTGTAGCTATTTTCAAAGGCGGGTGTCTTTTTAGGTGTTGTTAATTTCTTTTCATGTTTGATTCTTTAAAATCTATTTTTTCTCCTGTATGAATACTAGTTTATTTAAAAAAAACCTTTCAACCCACTTGGTCAAGAGGGTGGCTGCTGGAAGATCCTATGCCTGGCAACAAGGTTTTGTACCATGCCAGACAAGCAGGAGAAGCCAGTCATGACTGTCAATTAATTTCTACAACCACATCAACCCCTTACATCTAGCTATCTTACTCCCTAGACTGCAACCCCCTTGATTATTGTGTGGGGGGCTCAGTTGAGAGAAAGACCAACAAAACTCCTTGTAACACCAAAGATGAACTGAAGGCAAGGATTATGGGAGAATTCACCGACTTAAACAAGGAGACCATCCAGAAGTGATGCAGGAGATTCTGAAGTCGTCTTGAGGCCATCGTTGAAGCCAATGGCGATTTTATTGAATAAATTTACTCTTTCGTATTTCAAGTAATTTTGGTAAATAGATATGTTAAAACGAGATGTCAGTGTTATTTTTATTTTTGCATAATTTAGACGAGAATTTATTAATTGCACCCTGTATATACAAGCTACTGCTATTTGGAATCGTATGAATCCATCTTATATCTTATATATCTTATATCATATAGAGCAAATAGATAGATAGATAGATAGATAGATATGAACAGAATGAGATAGATAGATAGATAGATAGATAGATAGATAGATAGATAGATAGATAGATAGATAGATAGGAACAGACTGAATATAGATAAATAACAGAGAGAGACAGGTGGGAAGTGTTCAGAAAGTAATTACGTTTTATCAGAGAAGATGCAAAGATAAATGGAAATTCTTTAAAATATTATCTATGAAGAACGTGATCACCTTTTCAACAACTGCTTATAAACGAGATGGCAGATTTTCGATTCCACGTCTAATTTCATCGTCTTTTCATTTATTTTCTCTTACTTTTCTTCCACTTATACCGCGCTACATGTCTTCTTCAGCTGCTCGGCTTATCATGTGCTTTGTTGTATTCTCCAACATGCTTTAGATGTCTGCCTGCTATTCAGAACAGCATTATTACCATGATAGACTGAAAAAGGTGCGGTTGTTGCACACTTCATCCTTCTTCAGGTGTCTGTCTTAACTGGTTTGCTATTCAGACCAACTTCCTTACCATGATAGACTCACAAAGTTTCGATTGTTGTACACTACAACCTTCTTCAGATATCTGTCTATCTGCTTTGCTATTCAGACCAGATTCCTTACCATGATAGACTCACAAAGCTTCGATTGTTGAACACCAACCTTCTTCAGGTGTCTGTAGTATCTGCTTTGCTATTCCGACCAGCTTCCTCATCATGATAGACTCACAAAGCTTCGATTGCTGTACACTACAACATTCTTCAGTGTCTCTCTTATCTGCTTTGCTATTCCGGCCAGCTTTCTTACCATGATAGACTCACAAAGCTTCGATTCACAACCTTCTTCGGATATCTATCTTATTATAAGTCTTGCTATTTAATCTAGCATGCTCGAATTGATCGCTATTCTCACAATGTTTTGGATTCTTACTCGCCGGCCTTCATTAGGTGTTTGTATGTCTGCTTTCATATTCGTCTTATCATGTTCACCTTGCTATTAGCTACGTGGTCGTTTTCTGATGTTGTGAAGTCGTTTTGTATTGACGAACTAAAATTAAATTGAATTGACTCACAAAATAAATGAAATTAAAGATTCAAACAAAATGAGATATAAATTATCTTTATATCGTGAACATTTTCATGTAGAGATGATTTCCGGAACAGTTCCTGTAAGAAAGTGCCAATTCAAATAATATTCTTAAATATGTTTCTGAAAAATGGAAAACAATTTAAACTTACTCTGTTGAGGGATTCAGTAGTGAGTGAGGAGTGTTGTCTGTGCTATGTACGTCTATTGCACGGAGCGCTAATTTTAGCGTCCTATCCCGATCTCGACCTGAAGTGAAAAAGAGAGAATTATTATATTTCGGTTAATAACACGCATAGCTCCATCTTTCCTACGCATGCTCAGAGGCTGATAAAGGGATATTACTGCTTATTGGGATATCAATGCATGCGTGTCTCGCAAAATGTTTTAATGTCTGCTACACACATCTTGGTTATTATACCCACAATGTTTTAGCTGTTGTATCCAAAGTCCTTCTTCGGGTATCTGTTTCGTTATATACATTGCTATTCGATAAACAACTTGGTCGTTTTAACCAGAACGTTTCGGCTTTTATTCTCCGCCCTTCTTCAGGCATCTTAAGAACCAACTTGGAATTTTGACCCAAATTTGAAACAATTTGATGATCATAACAAATCTGTTAGTGTTAAACTGGATGAGTATGGCGAACGTGGAAAAGTTTCCCTTTCTTTATCAATGCAGGATACTTTCGAAGTAATATATTGTATACCTGATCAAGTTGATGACAACAAACATGTGTAATGATCATCCTTCTATGCTCCAGGAGCTCGTAATGGACGACACCATGCATGTTCCACCAGACACAAAGCAAGGACTTCTCCGAATGGAGTTCCGCTTTTAATGTTAGCACTGGTTTTGTGATAACCATTGTCTTTTTCGATTTTCTGACGAAATGAACAATGCGATGTGATGTGATACAAAAATAAAATGATGACATTCCTGATTAAAAGAACGATATAAAAAAGTGTTATTTTGTTTTCTCCAGCGAAAGCTCATGAGAAGCGCAAATTCTTTCTTTGTAGGTTTTCTCACTTAAACTACTGGAAAGATGGTAAACCAATTCTTGACACAATTCCCTGCCATTTAACTTCGATTCTGCTTTCGTTGGTTGACTCATAATTCACAACGGCGAAAAAGCAATTATATTCAAATAATCTAATAAAAGAATGGAAACCATTCTTGTTAATTCCCTACCATTAACTTCGATTCTGCTTTCGTTGGTTGACTCATAATTCATAACTGCGAAAACAGAATTATATTCAAATAATCTAATAAAAGAGATGGTAAACCAATTCTTGACACATTCCCTGCCATTTAACTTCGATTCTGCTTTCGTTGGTTGACTCATAATTCATAACGGCGAAAAAATTATATTCAAATAATCTAATAAAAGAGATGGTAAACAAATTCTTGACAAATTCCCTGCCATTTATTCGATTCTGCTTTCGTTGGTTGACTCATAATTCATATGCTAAAGGCATTATATTCCAAATAATCTAATAAAATAGATGGTAAACCAATTCTTGACCAATTACCTGCCATTTAACCGATTCTGCTTTCGTTGGTTGACTCATAATTCGCAACGGCGAAAGGCAGAATTATATTCAAATAATCTTAAAGATATGGTAAACCAATTCTTGATTTTTGCCATTTAACTTCGATTCTTTTCGTTGGTTGACTCGCAATTCCTTAACGTTGAGATGGTAAGCTTTTCTTTGTAATAATTCGAACGAAAGGCAGAATTATATTCAAATAATCTAATAAAATAGATGGTAAACCAATTACTTGACACAATTCCTGCCATTTAACTTCGATTCTGCTTTCGTTGGTTGACTCATAAATCGGCTAAAAGGCATTAATTCAAATAATCTAATAAAATAGATGGTAAACCAATTCTTGACCCAATTCCCATTTAACTTCGATTCTGCTTTCGTTGGTTGACTCATTTCATAACGGCTAAAAGGCAGAATTATATTCCAAATAATCTAATAAAAAAGATGGTAAACCAATTTCTTGACACAATTCCCTGCTTTCGTTGGTTGACTCATTTAACTTCGATTCTAAGCTCAATTCTAAAAAAGAGATGCTTTCGTTGGTTGACTTCAAATAATCTAATAAAGAGATGGTATTTCTTGATAATTCCCTGCCAAAACTTCGATTCTGCTTTCGTTGGTTGACTCATAATTCAAACAGCTAAAGGCAAATTATATTCAAATAACCTAATAAAAGAGATGGTAAACTAATTCTTGACACAATTCCCTGCCATTTAACTTCGATTCTGCTTTCGTTGGTTGACTCATAATTCATAACGCAAAAGCAGAATTATATTCAAATAATCTAATAAAAGAGATGGTAAACCAATTCTTGACCCAATTCCCTGCCATTTAACTTCGTTGGTTGATTCTGCTTTCAAATAATTGGTTTCCTTGACACAATTCCCTGACTCATAATTCATAATTCATAACGAAAAGGCAGAATTATATTCAAATAATCTAATAAAGAGATGGTAAACCAATTCTTGAAATTCCTGCCATTTAACTTCGATTCTGCTTTCGTTGGTTGACTCATAATTCATAACGGCGAAAAGGCCAGAAGCTATATTCAAATAATCTAATAAAGAGATGGTAAACTAATTCTTGACTGCCATTTAACCGATTCTGCTTTCGTTGGTTGACTCATAATTCCCAACGGTTGATATTCCAAATCAATAAAAGATTCTAATTCCTTAAACTTCGATTCTGCTTTCGTTGGCAGAATTCATATTATATTCAAATAATCTAATAAAAGAGATAAACTAATTCTTACCCCTTTGTTTTAACTTCGATTCGGCTTTCGTTGATTATCATAATTCATAACGGCGAAAGGCATTATATTCAAATAATCTAATAAAGAGATGGTAAACCAATTCTTGACTTCCCTGCCATTTAAGTTCGATTCTGCTTTCGTTGGTTGACTCATAATTCATAACGGCGAAAGGCAGAATTATATTCCAAATAATCTAATAAAATTGGTAAATTCTTGACACAATTCCTGCCATTTAACTGATTCTGCTTTCGTTGGTTGAATCATAATTCATAACGGCGAAAGGCAAATTATATTCAAATAATCTAATAAAGAATGGTAAACTAATTCTTGTAATTCCCTGCCATTTAAATTCTGCTTTCGTTGGTTGACTCATGGTCATAACGGCTAAAAGGCAGAATTATATTCCAAATAATCTAATAAAAGAGATGGTAAACTAATTCTTGACACAATTCCCTGCCATTTAACTTCGATTCTGCTTTCGTTGGTTGACTCATAATTCATAACGGCGAAAGGCAGAATTATATTCCAAATAATCTAATAAAAGAGATGGTAAACTAATTCTTGACACAATTCCCTGCCATTTAACTTCGATTCTGCTTTCGTTGGTTGACTCATAATTCATAACGGCGAAAGGCAGAATTATATTCAAATAATCCAATAAAAAAGATGGTAAACTAATTCTTGATTCCCTGCCATTTAATTCGATTCTGCTTTCGTTGGTTGACTCATAATTCATAACGGCGAAAGGCAGAATTATATTCAAATAATCTAATAAAAGAGATGGTAATTCTTATTCCCTGCCATTTAACTGATTCTGCTTTCGTTGGTTGACACATCATGTGGTAAACTAATTCTTGACATTTAATTATTCTGCTTTCTTGGTTGACTCATAATTCACAGAAATTATATTCAAATAATCTAATAAAATAGATGGTAAAATTCTTGACGCAATTCCCTCCTTCTGCTTTCGTTGGTTGACTCATAATTCATAACGGCGAAAAGGCAGCCAATATTCTAATTCTTGAAAAATTCCTGCCATTTAACAGGGTTGGAAGCATTCAATAACGGCGAAAGGCAGAATTATATTCAAATAATCTAATAAAAGAGATGGTAAACTAATTCAACACGTAAATTCCTACCATTCAAGATTGTTTCTATCTTGATTGTTTGATTCCTTATTCATAGCGGTGAAATATGTAATTATTCACTGTCAGATCCAAGAGATTATAAAGTAATACTTGACGCAATTTCCTACTGTTCAACTTGTATTCTGCTTTTATTCGTTAAGCACTTGAGAAACTCAACACTGAGTCTGTCTGAAATGTAATGGAAAATAGGTTAGGTTTAAAAACGTCGATGTCCAGGCCTCAAATGAAAACTTTGAAAGGATTAAAAGTCATTCCCTTTGCTTTCTAGACATAAGCAATATCATACTGATCAATTTAATCATTGCATGGCCGGGGGCTTCCGTCCACATCATGTTGAAACGCCGGCTTCTGTACGATCACCGAAGTTAAGCAACAGCAAGCCTATTTAGTACCTAGATGGGTGACCGCTTTCGAATATCAGGGATATAAATGTATAGAAACTACCGTGACCATAAAGTGGGGTTTCAGTTTATATATTGATCATTATACAGAATTGATCTCCCGTTTTATAAAGCGGTGGAGAACTTGGAGAGGTGAATTAACAGGAATTAACTGATAACTGACATCCATTAGACATGGCACGTGGAACTAGAACAGTCTACCCCAGCGAGCGAAATAAAGGGTTGTTAAACGTTGTGATAGATATGGCAACAAAGATGAGGATGATAGTCCGAGCAATGTAAATAGTGTACATAATACCTCATCTCAGAAATAGAGACTGAGACTTTTATTATATGTTATTTTCAAAAAAAGTTGTTTACAAGTGTATGTACCTCCAAATGTTATCATTTTCGCGTTTTATTCAATAGGCTTTTATACTTTTCACTTGGCAAAATATATTTCTTGTAGATGTCAGCAGTGTATACGGAATGCAATGTTGATTTTAAAAGTCCGTTGCATTGTAAGTCGTTTACATATGTCATAGGCTAAGTTTCAATAAGAAGAAATAAAGAAAATGGTTGTAAATGTTTTAGGACATGTTGATATTTATTTGAGAAATATATTTGGAGGAATAATATTTTTTCCAAGAAGACAGGCATCGTTCTAGCATGTTTCGAGTTTGAATTACAAACTCGTGCATACGAGACGCTGGAAGCGAAAATCGCACAGCGGCTCATGACGTAACACATGATTGTGTATTGTTCGATATATTGTATTTGTCATCTTTGATGATGGCTAATGTAAGCCGAAAGCTTAAATAGGATTAAAAAACGCATCAATATGGTGATTTTCTTTCGTCTTTCAATGATAATGTTATTAAGCTTACCAGACGATATGAAAGAAATTTCCATAAAATAAATAGACAAAACGTGTCTATATTATTTAATGAAACATGCATCAATAAATATATATATATATATATATATATATATATATATATATATATAGTCATCCACAGACAGACTGTTTCGCTGTATCACAGCTCAACAATGTGGCTAGACGTCCGGTTGCCTCTAACCAGGATCGAAACCCGACTGAATTGGCGTCAGTTGGAGATTCTACCACTAATCTGTTGGTGCACGGCAGGGATGAAGGTGAATTTAAGTGTATTTATTTTTAGATAAACACACAGTGACTGAGAGAACTCAATTCAATTCAACGAAGAGTCTTGCATTATTAGCCGTAATAGTCACTGTTTGCAAACCCACACTTACAACATTCATTCTAAGAGATATCAAAGTAAGCTTTGTAATCGGTATCACATTAAAATGTCAAAAATGCTAGTACCTCATAGTGTTTACTTAGAAGATAACCTCGGAAACTCCAAATGCTGAATCGGGCCTTAAAAGATGATAGATACAATAAACATAAACAAGAAAGCGAAAACTGCAGAGTTTAGGATATACACACGCGCGACAACCGGATGATCTGAAGTTATATAAACGCCCGATCACCTTGCGAGAAAAAGATCGAAATAATTCTCCAGAAACCATATACCCTCGAAGATCGACGTTAATTTAACGGCCTCCCGAAGTGTATAAAGAATTACGTTAGTGTGAAAGATTTAGTTTCAAATTTTTAGATGATACTAATATAGCAATGAGAAAGATGGAGACAGGTGCAAAGAAAGTTGAAGAAATGAGAAATTGCTTACACCTGGAGAAGTTTGCGGACGTTAACATTAAAAAGATAAAACAAAACTAACAAACTCCATCAGAAAATAAAATATTAGCACCTCCGTTTTTCTTGCTGTTTTGATAGATTGCCCGTGTGATGTTTTTATCAAACCTTCATACTACAACTGTCATACATTTATTAAAATTATAAAACATATATATATATATTAAAATTATAAAACATATGAATATAGTTGTCTGTATATATATATATATATATATATATATATATATATATATATATACAGATAACTCAAAAAGTATTGGAACAGCAAGGCCAATTCGTTTGTTTTTGTTTTTCTGTGAAGATATTTAGATTCAATATTCAAAACATAGATTAGAGATATGAGTTCATAATTTCAGCTTTTATTTCCGCGTATTTACATTTAGATGTATAGAACATCTTAGGATATATATATATATATATATATATATATATATATATATATATATATATATATATATATATATAAGAAAAGAACAGCAAGATATATAATCCAGTGTTCTTATTAATATTTTGATATTTTTTTTACAAATCAGTGCTCAATGCAAATCTACAGAGCATAAATATTACAAATTTGCTAATTTAAAAATATGGTTCCATCGCTACACAGGAATTACCATGTTTCAAAAACAGAAGCTAAAAACTTCAGATTCAATTACAGAATTAAATTAAAGTCCCTAATCCTGCTTCATTTTCAACCGAATTTTGGGATAACATATTTTGAAATTTATTAAGTTTTATAAGTACAAACATTCGTAATATTAGTTTCTATGGATATGGGGAAATCCAATCATTTTAACAAGCATCGGTAGATTATTCATTTTCACTTACAACTATTGTACCAAAATATGAGTTACTTTCGGAAAGAGGTTAAGTCAAGGTAGGGTAGGGGTGCCTTTTCAACGAATGATGGCATCCGTTTAACGCATGTCGTCTGGTCTTTTTCAACGACAAAACGTTTTTCGGCACTTCTGTTTCGTAGTTAAATTTTTACTTGTATGCATAAAGATTTTTTTTCTAAAAGATCTGTTTGTATATGAATGCATCGTATTATACTACAATTTTAAAATATTATTCTTAATTTTATTTACTAATAGACTATACATCTTTTGAAATAAATAAATGCAATAGAATTTCTTTAATTATTTAAAAATCATTATTAAATATCAAATATAAATGTGTATTTTTCATTTATCAGATTTTTTTGTGTTTTTTTTAATTAAACATTAAGGAAAAATTTTGACAGTGTCGGCAAAGAATAGCTATTTCGTTTCTTTAAGTAAATTTTTATAAACCTGGTAATATATAGTTTTTCATGTATGCACAAAGGACATGGGCCATTTAATGACCTACATATTGTAGCTTTTTTTTAATTAATTTCCATTTCACACTATGTGTTTTATTGATTTCTTTTAAGTGCCAGAAATATTTCGATAGGGACGTCCTATTTCGGTATTTATTTATCCTAAAAGAACTTTGATGTTGGTGAAACCGTTTTTTGAACTCATGTCTTTTGCATCTAATGTATACTTTTACATTGTTTGGATCCTCACTAGATGAGATATTTGTATTGGTATACTAATGATTCAGTGCAATATTTATTATTAAGAGGACAGTTTTGAGGATTTCTGCAGTTCCATAATTTTTGTTTATCTTCATCTCATTATTATTATAGTGTCTAATTTTTTTTGTTTTGGTCTATGTGTTTATTCAAGGTATAAGCATTATGTTTCTTAATAATTTTTTCTAAGTTTTCAGTACAGCTTTAACTTAATTTTAGGGTATTTTTATTGAAAATAGTATTGAGTTTACTATCTTTAAGAAAATGTTTAATGGCGTTCCTTCGGAGGATTGGCGCGATTGCGTCTCGATTAAGGGACGAGTCTCACGAAACAGAGTGGCTCTTGCAGCGTGTCTCACTCGCGATGGTTCGAGGTAATACTTTCTCCATTATTGCGGCTGGCAGAGGATAGAAAAAAATTTGTTTGTAGTTACTTTGTTCAAACTTTTTTTTTTCAGTAAATAAATTTCTCTTTGAATAAAAAAAATTTCAGATTTTAAAACAGCTAAGAGTAAAATGCAAGGATGTTTTTGTCCTGATTTGTTCTTTACCATCTGGTTGTAATGGGGGTGTATACCAAATTATTTTTCCACTTCTGTTTTTTTCTATACTTTCCATTTTCATATTTTCTCAATTGACACCTCCCTTCTTTTCTGTTTATTTTATATATATATATATATATATATATATATATATATATATATATATATATATTATATATACACATACATCTATATATATATATATATATATATATATATATATACTGATAAAAAAGAACGTTAAACATAAAAATGTCTTTAATAAATAAATTGTCGGACTTTGTCCATTTCTTAATATATGACATCATTTGTTTATATTTGATACGCCAGAGCAGTTATGAATGTACGAGATTCATGGAAGATTGAAGTTTATAAGCAGTAAATTCTACCTTGCCTACCGAACGCTCCTTTGTGGCCGAGTCGGTTAAGGCACGTCAGCGTAAATGACGGTTCCGTATAGGATGCAGGTTCGAATCCTGTCAAAGGACGAATATTTTCTATGAAAATTTCTCGGACATTCAGGCCGGTAAATGTTATTTAATACTGTTTAACAGTATTAAATAACATTAACAGAGCATTTACTTAAATACTTGTATCTATAAAAAAAGAACGTTAAACATAAAAATGTCTTTAATAAATACATATATATATATCTAAATACATATACATACATACACAAGCATATATATATATATATATATATATATATATATATATATATATATATATATATGTAAATAAAATTTCCAAGAGGATAGAATCCAGGTAGAACTTAATGTCTAGGACAGAGTAAGAATGTAATAAAAAAAGCTTAAACACTAATATTCCATGGTTATAATTTATTACATTGGAATGGTAATTACGATCCAATTAATCAGACTTACAAATTCAAAATAGATAGATAGATAGATATAATCTGTTTATATCTAACATTGTCCATATCTATCTGATATGGACAATGTTAGATATAAACAGATTTGTATATGTTTAGATAGATAGATAGATAGATATGGACAATGTTAGATATAAACAGATTTGTATATGCTTAGATAGATAGATAGATAGATAACTGCGACCTATTGACATAACCAAATTGTTGTATTCTTTATTTGTGATGCTTTTTCAGACTTTTAACACAACCTCTTTCAATTTTTGTTTGTTTCGGTGGGTTTCTTTCTTCAGTCTCCTTTTCAGATCAAATGCCTGCTCTGATGAGTTAAGGTCCTGTAATTGACTTGGCCATTCTAGAACCCTGATGAAGTCTTTTGTTGTGTTGGCAGTATGCTTTCGGTTATTCTCCAGTTGGATGATAAACCTCCTCCTGGTGAGTTTGGAAGCATTTCTCTGTAAATTAAGACAAAATGTTTCTGTAGACTTCTGAAATGATCCTGTTGCTACCATAATGAGTTACATCATCAATAAACATGAATGAGTCTGTTCTAGTAAGCCGCACCAAGACACAGCCCGCACCATGTTTCACAGATGAATTCGTATGCTTTGGATCATAAGCAGATCCTTTCTTTCTCCACACTTTGGTCTTTCTATCACTATATATACACCCCTGGTCAAAATCTTAAGACCAGATACAAAAGGGTTAATATATATATATATATATATATATATATATGTGTGTGTGTGTGTGTGTAAAATACTTTTACTTTAACCAAAATATATTTGCGAAACATTTAATTAGAAAATGTAGTTTATCAACAAACAAGTGAAAATTTTAATCTTTTAATTGATTAATTTAAACAAACATTGAAAAAAGGATTTTTTGGGGGCGGGGGGTGGTCATAAAGATAAGACCATGTGTAAAAAAAACAAATTACTGGACAAAAATTATAGAACTAGACAGTGTACTTATAGCTTCAGGAGTGTAGATATCTACGTAGCTCCTGTGGCAGTGGAGACTTCTGTGGTTATTGGCCCTCGTTCGATGGCGTTCCTTCGGAGGATTGGCGCGACTGCGTCTCGATTAAGTGACGAGCCTCGCGAAATGGAGTGGCCCTTGCAGCTTGTCTCACTGGCGATGGTTCGAGGTAATGCTTTCTCCATCATTGCGGCTGGCAGAGGATAGAAAAAATGTTTATAGTTACTTTGTTCAAATTTTCAGTAAATAAATTTCTCTTTGTTTAAACAAATTTTCAGATTTTAAAACGGGGGAGGATTGCTGAACTTCAATGACTTGGTCTTTCGCAACGAGCCATTGCAAATGAAATTGGCCGTAGCAGAACTGTCATTGCTGACTTCATTAAAAACCCGGATGCGTATGCTACTAAAAAATCAAGCGGTCGCCCCAATAATACCTCACCATCTCTAGACAGACGCATTAGGCGAGAAGTTAAGAGAGATTCAAGCCCAACATCAAAGGAGATAAAAGTGAGTACAGATGCTGAATGCAGACCTCGAACATAAATAAAAAGAAAAATTGTCCAACATTTGGATATCTTTTTATTTAGTTGGTCGTAAGCTTTCGCATGAGCCATCCTTAGAGTGGTTATACAGACATGAAACAAAGATATCCACCGTCAAAGACGATATTATACATTATTCATATATATATATATATATATATATATATATATATATATATATATATATATATGCAGCGTGGTCCAAAAAGTAGGTGGACAGTAAATAATTACATTTATTTTGAGATTACACATGCATACAATTATATTTACTAACACAATTATTACATTGACAATTAAATTTTGTGAACAATAATAAGAAAGCCCTTAAATTTTATTGTGAACAATAATACAAAAGTCCTTAAATTTTATCAAAGCAGGTTCTCAAACTGTTTTTCATTACAATTTACCCAGCTTTGAAGTCTACCTCTAACGCTTCGACAAACTTTTTTGCACAAGTCTTTTTGGGTATTAATTTCTTGAAATGTATCTCTTACTTAATTTTTCAAATCACCGATACTTCTTAGTTTTCGACTATAAACTTTGTCCTTGAGTACTCCCCAAAAGAAGAAATCCATTGGGGTCAAGTCTGGTGAACTTGCCGGCGAATCAATTGGACCTCTTCGGCCAATCTATTTCTCAGGAAATGTTTCATAAAAGATACTCAGTTGTAATAATATAACCAATACATAAACCTATTCCATATACAGTCCACCTACTTTTAGACCATCCTGTATATATATATATATATATATATATATATATATATATATATATATATATATATATATATATATAAAACGGCTTACACTAATATTCCATGGTTATAATTTATTACTTTGGAATCGTAATTACGATCCAATTCATCAGACCTACAAATTCAAAAAACCACCAATAATATATATATATATATATATATATATATATATATATATATATATATAATAATAATGATAATAATAATAATAAACAGAAAAGGAGAGGTGTCAATTGAGAAAATTACCGATATAAAAGAAATATGACGAGATACAGCTAACAATAAATAATATCTATCTATCTATCTAAGCATATACAAATCTGTTTATATCTAACATTGTCCATATCTATCTATCTATCTATCTATTTTTTTTGAATTTGTAGGTCTGATGAATTGGATCGTAATTACGATTCCAATGTAATAAATTATAACCATGGAATATTAGTGTTTAAGCCTTTTTATTATAAGTTCTACCTGGATTCTATCCTCTTGAAATTTCATATATATATATATATATATATATATATATATATATATATATATATATATATATATGTGTATGTATGTATAGGTATTTATATATATATATATATATATATATATATATATATATATATATATATATATATGGATGTATGTGTATATTAACCACTAATATTATATATATATATATATATATATATATATATATATATATATATAAACAGAAAAGAAGGAGAGGTGTGAGTCAATTGCTTCGTCCACCGCAAGGAAAGTTGGCTCCCTGTGCCGCGCCAGGAAATTTTTCTCCCCGTAATCGATCCTCCAGATCTACAAATCAACCATTCGCCCTTGCATGGAGTATTGCTGCCATATATGGTCTGGAGCCCCTTCTGTTTGCCTCGGGGTTCTTGATAGGCTCCAGAGGCGGATATGCAATATAATTGGTCCTGTTCTGGCATCTCGTCTACAGTCACTTTCTCACAGACGCGCCGTCGCCTCTCTCTGTCTGTTTTACAAATACTTTCATGGCAATTGCTCCGAGGAGCTGCATTCGCTGGTTCCCAGACTTCATGAATTCAAGCGCCCTACAAGGCTGGCATCTCGCTATCACCCTTTCACTGTCGAAACTTCTAAATGTAGCCGTCTCTTCTACTCCAATAGCTTCATGTCTCGCACCTCTCGCCTGTGGAACTCCCTTCCCTATTCCAGTTTCCCTGAGAGCTATAATCTCCAACTATTCATATGTAATGTCAATCGACATCTCCAGTTGCCTTGATCTATCCACTATCCTTCTCCTCATCCTTTCCTCTATCATTCCTATCTGATCTTGCTCCAGATTTTCTGTAACCCCTTCCGTCCTAGTGGCTTCCCGCTTTGCTTGGGGTGAAACGCTTAAAAAAGAAAAAAATTGAGAAAATTACCGATATAAAAGAAACATGACGAGATACAATAAATAACAATAAATAACAATAAATAATAGACAGATTGACTTACTAGATCAAGTACGACTGAGTAGTGAGTTCGTTCCTCACTGTCTGCTCCATACTTACGGCCTTGTGCCAGATCGAAGCTAATTTCTTTCAAGTTCTTCGAAATCAACATGTGTTTGTATTTTCTGTCTTTTAGCCGATGTACAATCTTTTATTATGGGATTCGGACTTGGTAAGTTTTCCAAGATTCTATATTTATATATTTTGCCAAAGTTTTTCTTGGCCTTCCACTGAATTTCTTCTCGTCTAATTTTCTTTTAATTAAAACTTAATCGCTTTATTTGCCGAGATATAGTTGTTTAGTCTGTGAAGGTAGGCCAACAGCTTCCATCTTTGAAATGATTTTTGATAACGGTTTTCTTGGCATGTTTTCCATAATTTACTATCTATTATTTTTTTTTTACATTTGGATAGCATTAGCTGAGATGTTTTCTCGGTAGTTTTCTACAGAATATGTTCCATCTGGTTTCATCGATCTCCTACAAACCACAGGTATTATTGCTGCAAACCAGAATTCTTATTTTAAATTTAAGGTGATACTGAAGGGAGTGAATGTTTGATGTAACTCAATATCCAATTCAGGGTCTTTTAGACTTGCTTCGCTGTAAACTTTTCTCCAGTTATCTAATTTCGTTTTGTAAATGGTTATTTACATAGATGGATTTTAATAGAACTTAAGATATTCTATCTATCTATCTATCTATCTATCTATCTATCTATCTATCTATCTATCTATCTATCTAAGCATATGCAAATCTGTTTATATCTTACATTGTCCATATCTATCTATGTATTTACATATATATCTGAGCATAAGTAAATCTACTTATATCTAGCATTGTCCATATCTATCTATCTATCTATCTATATATATATATATATATTTGAGCATTTGTAAATCTGTTTATCTAAAATTGTCCATCTCTCTCTGTCTCTCTCTCAATATATATATATATATATATATATATATATATATATATATATATATATATATATGATGGACAATTTTAGATTAAATTCACTTTTTTTTTTGTTTCAATAAATTCATTTCGTTTTTTTGCCTTGAAAAAGTTCACATTGGACGAAAGGCTAAAAAATACAGTTTTCTTATATTCTTTTTTTTCACATTATACATACATACATACATGCATACATACATATATATATATATATATATATATATATATTTGTGTGTATATACACATATATATATATTTGTGTATATATATATATATATATATAGATAGATACCTAGATACTAGATACATATATATCTGTGTGTATACACATATATATGTATATATATATTTTATTTGGGTATATATATATATATTTGTGTGGGTATATATATATATATTTGTGTTTATACATTATATATATATGTGTATATATATATTTGTAGGTATATATATATATATATATTTTTGTGCATATATATATATATATATATATATATATATATATATATATATATATATTATTGCTGTGCAAAAAATAAGTGAACCCTTCAGATAATATTTAAAAATAATTGTCTCTTTTTTCCAGGTAATCAACAATTATTAATTAAATTATTTATTCATTAAGAAAAAATTTTATTCGACGACTTCCAGCTGCTTTCAATTTTTTTTTATCAAGCTGAACTAAAAATATTAATTAAAATTATCTGTGTATCAATCTATCTCAATTCATATGACAGTCTGTTCATTTTAGACGTTTTATGTCTGTATATCTGTTTTTGTCTTCCTCAGTATGCTTCACTCTATTTTTTCTGTCTATCTATCAATCTATCTATCTATCTATCTATCTATCTCATTTCATATGTATCACATTCTGTTTTTATCTCTCCATCTGAGGAGTTTTATATCTATATATCTAAATGTGTTCTTCATCATTCTGCTTATATCTATCTATCTATCTATCTATCTATCTATCTATCTATCTATCTATCTATCTATCGCACTGTGTCTGTCTTGTCTGTCTATCTGTTTATCAATCTATCTTATTTCATATCTATCACTTTGATGCGTTTCATACGTATATATCTGTGTGTGCCTTCCTCAGTCTGCTTCTATCTATCTATCTATCTATCTATCTATCTATCTATCTATCTATCTATCTATCTATCTATTTATTTTCTGTTTGTCTATCAGTCTCATTTCATATCTGTCTGCTTGTATCTACCCATCTAAGGCGTTTTATATCTGTGTTCTTGTCTTCCTCTGTCAGCTTCTATCTATCTATCTATCTATCTATCTATCTATCTATCTATCTATCTATCGCACTGTGTCTGTCATGTCTGTCTTTCTGTATATCAATCTTTCTTATTTCATATCTATCAGTCTGTTCATATCTGTCATTTTAAGGCGTTTTATACCTATATATCTGTGTGTTTGTCTTCCTCAGTCTTCTTCTATCTATCTATCTATCTATCTATCTATCTCACTTTCTTCATACCTTTCTATCTATCTATCTATCTATCTATCTATCTATCTATCTCAGCCTGTTCATATCTATCTATCTATCTATCTATCTATCTATCTATTTTCTGTTTGTCTATCAGTCTCATTTCATATCTGGCACAGTCTATTCCTATCTACCCATCTAAGGCGTTTTATATCTAACTGTGTTCTTGCCTTCCTCTGCCTGCTTCTATCTATCTATCTATCTATCTATCTATCTATCTATCTATATATATATATATATATATATATATATATATATATATATATATATATAGCTCGCTAGCTAGCTAGATAGCTAACTATTATCTGTTTATATCGTCTTTGTCTCCCAAAGTGATCAAACCTTGTTTTTCCTCGATTATTCATCTCTCTCATCTTCTTGTTTTGTTTACTTTCATCCTGTTTTATCTTAAGCCTGTTTTCTTTTTATGCGTGTATTTTTTTTTTTAGTCAAGCCCCTAACGCATCTTCGGATTTATTGTCGAAAAAAAAACAAAAAAAAACTTTAATTTAATATTCGGGACTTAACATCAATAAGAAAACATCATCTCGCTGTAGACATGGAAGCATACATTTCCGATAGCATCTGGCTTCAAGAAACTAAAACCTATTATTAACAGAAAAAAAAGGAACCAGATACGCCAACGAAGAGTTTGTTTGAAATATTGCTGCCATTCTCTGCTCATCTGTTTTGCTTTCACTTCTATGTTTTTCTTGCCAGCCATGAAAGTCGAGGTCGTGCAGATTTTAATGGCATCAGATTTGTTAATAAGATTTCTTTTTTTTTTCCTTTATTTCCTATTTCTTGGAATTCGAAAACAGCATTTGCGTTCCAACGATAATCAGCCATTATTTATTCCCTCCAAATCTCACGAGAGCAAATACAATTTGCTGACACGTGGTAACAAATGTTTTGCTACTCGGATAAGACCGTGTGTTTTTATATGAATGTATATATGCATGTATGTGAAGACGATGAGACAAAGTGGAAAATTTATTAACGACGCGTTTCACCGAGAAACGTATACTCTCTTTGTATCCCTCAGGCTAGAACAACGTTTCTCAACCGGTGCACCCGTGTACAGTAATGCGCCTTGAAACGTAGTCAGGTCGGCCCCAAGTTAGCAGAAGAGTACTTTATGAATTATATTTATATTTCAAAAAATACAGTTCACATATTAACATATTCAGTTAAACAAATAAAATCCGTGATAATAGCTAATAGATTAGTTGGAAAAACTTTCAGACGCAGTGGTAGCACCTGTTGGGGGTCCCAACTATGGGCAAATAGGGACCCTCTAAACTGGGGTCAAAACCTGAAAATATTAAGACACATTAGAAAAGATTACCAGCAATATTTTCTCATAGTAAAAAAAAAAAAAAAAAAATACCAGAGCACACAAGAAAATTTCGGCAACTTAAAGGTCAACTTAAACAATAACTAGCTGAAAATCACCTAACACAGAGTTTATACTTTTCACTTTTTCTGTCAGATGCTAGGCATGAGACAGGGGTCAAGGACGGTGGTAGGTAGCTATCTTAAAGGAAAAAAGTTTTATTTTTAAAAAAATTTAAAAAAAAAGCAGGATCGTAACTTTATATAATTAGGGGTATTAAAAGAATTAAATTTGAAATTAAAGAATAAATTAAAAACGAGCCCAAAAATAAATTTTATATATATATATATATATATATATATATATATATATATATATATATATATATATATATATTAGTAGTAGTAGTACTAATCTTATAAGTATAAGAAATTATACTCGCCCGGAAAAGCTTCGGTGTCTTGATTTGCAAATAATCAAACCAATATCAAAGGGAAAACAAGGTATAAAATAAAAGAAAGAACCAAGAACATGTACCTTAGCCGAAAATAATCGTCTAGCATCCAAGTCCAAAGTCCAAAAAAAAAACCCGATACGAGTAAGCAAAATAACTAAATAAAGTGCTCAATACGCTAAGTAGAGCAGACCTAATTAAACCTAAAGAGCCAGACAGGTTTAATTATATATATATATATATATATAATCGACTCTCCCGTCGAGATTCGACGTATGAGGGTCAAGCAGATCAGTTTCCAGGAAACCGACACCGGCACATGAGATTTGATTATAGTGGTGAAGGCCTCGTGCAGGCCCATCCACACTTTTTGAAGGGACGAATACAGAGACCTGGTGCTACAGGAGGATGCTGAGAATACCAGAGACTGAACTTGTGAGCAACGACGAATTTTTAGAGAAAATGGAAACAAAAAGGACACTCATACTTAACATCAGAAAGAAACAGTTAAAAATTTCTATGACACATAATGAGGAAAGAGGGCTTGGAAAATTTGACACTCTGTTGTAGTATGGTTTCACAGTGGAGGCTTGTATTTGTACTCAGTCGGTCCTAAAATAGGTTCGACGTACAAAGACGTTAGGAACTTGATATAATAGGTAATGACACAGAGAAATCTAGTGGTGGTCGCTGATACTTTTAGTATCTGACTAACGGTCGTCCGACATCGACTGACTAACCAACTCACTGAGCGACTTAGCGACTGGTTGTTACTCTTACTACTTCTACTTATTATAGGTGGGAGAGTCTATTAACTATAGAATAGGTGTGTTCCACTATAACACACTCAGAAGATATACTGAAAGCAAGAGAGATTAAAGAAAACAACCTACGAGCTTATGTAATTGGATGGCAAAACAGAGCTTAGGGAAGATTACAAAGACTAAATTTACTGAGCGCTATTTAAAGACAGGAAGCTATGGAGAGCCATGTTCGCTGGAGTTCTGAAGTGACATAGAATATTTCTGTTGCCTGAAGGCTATTTTTCCTCCTTGAGGAACGGTTATAACACAAAACTGATGTACAAAGAAAATTATTATGCGTACAGAGCGGGACTGGCTTTAGTAATAAATAAATAAATAAATAAATAAAAATAAATAAATAAAAATAAAAAAAATAAAAAAAAAATAAATAAAATGAATAAATAAATTAAAAATAAATAAATAAATAAATAAATAAAATAAAATAAACTAAACATCCCAGCAGCAAAATATTTGTTATTAGGTGTTATTAACAACAACCACCCACCCTTTCGTATAAAGTCAAACTGGATTTTAATTTGAAACCCTTTAAATGAATAAAAAAAATAATAAAAAGTGCAAAATTATCGGTTAATATTGATTGCAAGTAAAAAATGTATTAGCAGGCTAACAATGACATGTCACTTATTTCTTTATTTTTTTTATGTCACTACGATTATCATAATTTTAATTGTATTGAAGTTTTCATTTCAGTAATCAGTTTCATAATGGCAGGTTTGATTGACTCTCCCCCAATCACGTTTGCTTCGTTTCAATAAGGATTAGTTATTACTATTTTTATTTTTAATATTATTCTAAAAATTGAAATAATTTTCTTCGGGCCTCCAGATATTTTAATAACTTTAATTATAATTTCAGATTTTAATCTTTTTAAATCTTTAATTCTATTAAAATCTGTTTCTTTCTAACAAATTCGATTTGAAATGAAACCGCCATTCGCGTACAATACCAACCGTGAAATAGCGTTCAGTGCAGCACAATGGTTAGCAAGTTGGTCTAGTTTAATGGGTTTGATCATCAGCGGGTACCTTACCTTGCGCCATTTACCTGTCAGACTAAATTCATCTGAGTAAATAATTAGTCAATAGTGATTCGAATCTGGTTACCGAAACAGTTCATCATCATCATTCTCAGTCACATGGTTAAAGTGTGGTCATAGAGTCACTGCGCAGATCTTTACCTGACCAGTTCCCTCCAGATATTTGGGTTGAAAGCCGGTGAGGTATACATTCATGTATTCTGGGCAAGGAGACCCGGCGGAGACCATCCCTCTTTAGGTCGAACCATAACAAACGTTCTCTAGCTTGAGGCTGGCCTTGATCACGGACATGTGACCTTTGATTCTATGAAGGGAACCCTTCGTCTTGACAGTTGACTTGGTTCTAAGAAGCCATTCACTCTGCAGAAAACGCTTAAAATTTATGGATGCCTTAACAAAAAAAAAAGAAAGAAAAAAAAGAACGAAAAGCAAGCTCTTAATAATATCAGTTATGAACACGGCCACAATATCCGGACTGTGTTAAAGAATTAAAACATTTCTATTGCTAAAATATCGACATATTCAGACCGAAATATATCACTGACAATGGAAAGTACAATTACTTTGTTTGGACACTACATGTAAAAATATTCTCTTCAAACATAAAATAATTGACGTAATTTTTCAGTTGACCATATGAATATACAATTTCATTTCTATAGTCTTCTAGTTGCTAACGACATTTTGTTTGGTGTTTCTGGACATAAATGTAAGAAAAAAGCTAAAAATAATGGAATAATTAATAACACAAAAAAAATAAAAAGCCAACATTCAATAATGCTGACTATGAACACGGTCAGAACGTTCTGACCGTATTTGGAAAAAAAACTTTCCCATCTCTATAGATACACATATATAAAATTCTACATATTCAGTTATGAATTAAAAAAAAAAAAAAACTTGCTTGATAATGGCTAAAAGAATAGCCGAAAGCGCTCGGATATATAGAATAGTTTGACAGATTTTACACACTTTATATCCATAAAAGAATATATTGAATAAAAAGATTAATCGAAATACCTTGTTGGCTTTAATGAAACTTGCATATACACCCCAGGTCAAAATCTTAAGACCAGATACAAAAGGTTTAAAAAAAATACTGTGTATCTATAGTGATGGGAAAGTTTTGTTTTATATATATATATATATATATATATATATATATATATATATATATATATATATATATGCAATTTTATATGTATTATTTATATATTATATATTTATATATATATATATATATTTATATATATATTATTTATATATTATATATTTATATATATATATTATATTTTTTATATACATTTATATATATATATATATTATTTATATATTTATTTAATTATTTCTATCACTTGTATATCTTTGCTTGAACCGGCTTCTAATGTTCTGGACTGAACGGCCTGGGGATAGTAGCCGTGACTCGTAGAGGCGCAGTCCTATGGTTAAAGAGAAATTCGGATGAATTCCACCACGGAATATATGATCGAGCAGCGCTATATCGAGTTTAATTCGTTACCTCTTCGTCACCGAGGCCCGTTGGTACAGTTGGTATGCCTCCTATCTTTAATTGTTCGGGTTTCAATTCTCGGTAGTGGATGCGCACTACTGATGAGTCCCAAATATAGTACGAAACGGCCGTCCAGTGCCTTCTGCATTCTGTATATTACTTGTATATTACATATTCAAAGTACCTATTGGAAAACGCTCAATATCAGCGATAGAGCTAATATATTTACTTGAGTTGATGTTAGTTTGTGACCCTAATCAGTTTGCCTGACGATTGCAAAGTGAAACCCAGGTCACAACCAACGCAAACAAATATATATATATATATATATATATATATATATATATATATATATATACGGTGGAGTGACGGATAGTGGCTCGGATTGAGGAATTAGTATTCCAGTCGAATCCATTATAGTCACTTTTACGTACTAATACCCTTGGGAAAGGTATTAATCCTCTTCATCTTCCCCTAGCTATGGGTAAATAGCAGGACAGACCGGGTAACTGGTATACCACAGAAAGAAATGGCATCCTACTGCGGGAGAAAATATCTACCGCATCAGTCATGTATCGAAAGATACATGATCGCCTAAGCCTGTATCAGACTGATATTCACTTACGTGCTAATAAGGTGTGAATCCTCTTTTTCGCCCCCAGCTATGGATAAATAGCAGGACAGACCGGGTTCTATAGCAGAAAGAAATGGCAACCTACTGCGGGAAAAAATCTACCTCGTCAGTCATGTATCGAAAGATATTTCGGTATTCAGGCGATTTGTTCTCAGTATTTCTGGACTATTCTAATAATTTTCACAAATTGACAAAGCTTACTGGCAGAAACTTTATGTTCTTAAGTTTACTCCCTTAAACAAAAAAATAATTAATTGAAGTATGACCCAAACTAAAATAAATACATAAAATAAAAATATTTAGTGAAATAGAAATTAATAAAAATTAAAACATTTTTTTGATATTTTGAAGGGATGATTTTGCAAAGATGTTAATGATGAAACAAAATTAAAAGTGAAATAATGCAGTGCATCAGACGATACTTAAATCACGTGACTTTTTTAAGGATTATGTCATGTATAGATTCCCATAGGTAGAAATTATGAACGTTTTTTCACTAAAAATTATTTTAAAAATATTCGGGTACAAAGGACTGTTATCAGTTTTTCAAATTTTGATTCGTAAATTTACTTTTCACTTAACGATATCCTCAAATTGCATTCTTGAAAGCAATGAAGAATTTTAAACTATTATTTTATTATAATTAAAATTTAAAAAATGAAAAAATTCTGGTAAAAATTTAATATTCATCGAAAATTTTTTATTTCTTCAGACAATAGTGTTCTTAATATAACTTATTTACAGAAGCAATTAAAAGCTCTTCTAATTAAATAATGTCATAGATTTATTGCATTTTTTATTTTACAATTCAGAGCAGATTTCCGATGAAACGGGTAACTGTTTTACAAAAAAAAATAGATGATTTACTTTCTCCAAAAAGTCCTGTTTTTAACTAATAAAAAAAAAAATCCCGCTCTTAAAAATTTAATTTCTCGAAATTTAATAAAATTACGTAAGTGGGTTGTAACGTATGTAAAAAAAATATTTTTTACCAAGATTTTCTAAAATAAATTTCAAAAGTAATTTCATTCATTTCTGAATATTTTCTGAAAGTTTCATTAAAATCCGACAATTATTTGAATTTTGCAAGAATTTCCAAATCAATGTGTGTTTTCCTCGGAAAAAGCGCAAAATAAAACAAACCCTCCATCTCTAGTTCGCCGCTGTCGTAAAAAAAAAAAAAAACAAGTTTTTTACCCAAAATTTGAACGTCCTAGAAAAGAGTAAATAATTTCAAAATTAATAAAAAAGTATTTTGGTCTTTCCTCTTAATAATAACATAAACATTTTGATGACAAAACTTTGTTTTTATTGAGTTTGGGTCCTTTTTTCATCATGCTATGCTGTTTTTTACGCAACCTATTGGAGGTACCTACTTTTGTATAATCTGTAAAACATATGTATATATCTTTTGCATTTGTATTGACCTTTCTGATATTCTGAGCATAAATATCGCTTGAGTAAACATGCCCTATTTTATGTGCCGTATCCCTTCAGGACGTAGACAATCATGGGTCTCCACTTCCTCCTATCCCTTGTAGCTCTCAATAAGTTTTGTCCTTTTCCCAGACCACGTTCTGTCGTCCACTTGCTTAAGACCGCTATGTATGTCACGCGTTGCTTTCTCTTGGCTCTCTTTCCCTCTACCCTCCCTGTGAGTATCAGATTCTCCAAGCCCCTCTTTCTCATTACGTATCACAGAAATTTCATTTGATGTTAAAGTATAAGCTTCATCCTTGTTTGCATCCTATCCAAAACCTCATCGTTCCTCACATGTTCGGTCCATGGTATCCTTAGCATCCTTCTGTAGAACCATACCTCCGTTGCCTTGAGCCTTCATCTTTGAGGAGACCGTCCAACATTCGCTCCACCAGTTTTTTTTTCTAAGAATAACAAAGATGGAGCATGTGAACAATGCGGAAGGAAAATAGGGACGAAAAAGATACTTAGAATCAGAGACACTCGAAATATATTGGGGGCATAATGAGAAAAGAGGGCTCCAAAAATTTGACCTCCACTGGGCGTATTGAAGTCAAGAGGAACGGGAGGAAACACACAGTTTTGTCATATTTTTTTTTCTAAGGGTATTTTCATATCTATTACTATTTTGCTTAGTTTCTAAAAGGCATCTTTCGCAGTTCCTACACACCTTTTAAAACAAATTCCTTAAACAGCGAAAAATGCCGCTTCCAGAAAATTTCGGACTTTGGTGTCGCACTTTCCGTTCTCTGCTGAGTTCAGACTAATTGGAGTTATTTATTTTCCTGCGAATCATTTCAAGTTGCTTCTTATGAATTCTGTCATTCCTTCGCTATATTTTCTCCATACTTACTTAGAGACAACAAACAGCGTATATCATTTAAGGACGTCGGGAATATCAGCTTTCAGATGGAAATGGATCTTACGTGTTGGCAATATGATATCGCAGCCTGTTGGATAGTAATTTATCTCACTTGAAACGTCATGCAGGCCAGTTTTTTCAGACTACTGACTGTTAGAGAGCGAGAGTGAAATGAGTTTGCTGTATCTAATTCAAGTTGCTTTTCTACCCCAGACAAATTATTAATAATAATAATAATAACACACCATTTAAAGATGTGCACAATTTAAGAATAGAAAAAAAAAAGACGTAGGTTTGTAATGTTCAACAATTTTTCGACAGTGTGTCTGTCTTCTGCAAGTTAGGCTCAGAAATCGGATACAAGTATAAAAATATTTAAAAAATCTACAAAAAATTATAAGTCTTTGTACAAACGTCGCTTGCCTTGAGAAAAACGGATGTAGTGGTAATCAATGTGACAAAACGAATAAAACGCAACCAGCATGAATGGCAAACAACTGCAGCTTTCATAATATGATGGTGATCTTGTTCATCTTGAATATTTTAAAGCAAAATTATTATTATTATTATTATTATTATTGGGTATTACTATTTTATTATTATTAACAAACAAAATTATTGATTTGATTTCTTTCTTTAGCGGAATATCAGCTTCTTATGGGTCATTTAATACTGAGATTTAATTTTCTTGGAAGCTTTAAAGTAATAAAAATGTCATTCTGCTTTCACAATTGAATACATGGTAGATGATACTCAGCTTTTGTGCATATACATGTTTGTATGGACATAATTACTAGAGGCGATGATATGTGTGTTTTATGTTGTAGTTTTGTTATTCTGCTTTCACAATTGAATACATGGTAGATGATACTCAGCTTTTGTGAATATACATGTTTGTGTGGACATAATTACTAGAGGCGGTGATATGTGTGTTTTATGTTGTAGTTTTGTTATTCTGCTTTCACAATTGAATACATGGTAGATGATACTCAGCTTTTGTGAATATACATGTTTGTGTGGACATAATTACTAGAGGCGGTGATATGTGTGTTTTATGTTTTGTAGTTTTGTTATTCTGCTTTCACAATTGAATACATGGTAGATGATACTCAGCTTTTGTGAATATACATGTTTGTGTGGACATAATTACTAGAGGCGGTGATATGTGTGTTTTTATGTTGTAGTTTTGTTATTCTGCTTTCACAATTGAATACATGGTAGATGATACTCAGCTTTTGTGAATATACATGTTTGTGTGGACATAATTACTAGAGGCGGTAATATGTGTGTTTTATGTTGTAGTTTTGTTATTCTGCTTTCACAATTGAATACATGGTAGATGATACTCAGCTTTTATGCATATACATGTTTGTGTGGACATAATTACTAGAGGTGGTGATATGTGTGTTTTATGTTGTAGTTTTGTTATTCTGCTTTCACAATTGAATACATGGTAGATGATACTCAGCTTTTGTGAATATACATGTTTGTGTGGACATAATTACTAGAGGCGGTGATATGTGTGTTTTATGTTGTAGTTTTGTTATTCTGCTTTCACAATTGAATACATGGTAGATGATACTCAGCTTTTGTGTATATACATGTTTGTGTGGACATAATTACTAGAGGCAGTGATATGTGTGTTTTATGTTGTGGTTTTGTTAAAGTTATATTTTGGAATACAGTTTGATTTAAGAAATTGTAGGATATAGATCAGAATTGTAGAATATGGATCAATGTCATGAAAGGGTTCCTTTATGTTGGTTGTTTGGTTGATTTTGTTTAATGGCATATCAACACCTCTATGGGTTATTTAATGCCGAAATCTAAATATTTTGAACACAATTTTATGGCTTCAACTAAATATATTTTGAGCGCAATTGTATGCCTTCATTGTTGGTCATTTTTTTATATAAAAACGTAGTGCCGGTAATTTTACTATAAAAATATGTTTTTATACTTTCATGGTGTTTTGTTTGGAGAGTTCAGTATTTTCCCAAGGTAAGGACCCTAACAGGTGTTAACACCTCGGATCAGGGTGGACCTTAGAACAACAGCAATTAATAGGTGGTTCCACGCTCCTCAAAACCTCCAATCTCCCGATCAGAGGTTTTGCTGTCGGATGTAGTTTATCGTCATACCCAGAACTTATTTTAAAAAATGATTGACGTAACTCAATCTTTCAAGACTTAGAGAAGTGCACAATTTAAGAAGAGAAAAAGAAAAGACAGTGATTGTAATGTTCAACAATATTTTGTGTCTGTCTCCTTCAAGTTAGGCTCAAAAATCATATACAAGCATAAAAATATTTAATATGGACAGACAATAATAATAATAAAGAAAATGATTGATGTAAATCTTCCAATATTTTTCAACACTTAAGAAAAAAGTGCAATTTAAGAAAAGAAATAGAAAAGACTTTGACAATATTCAGCAATATTTCGACAGTGTGTCTGTTTTGTTCCAGTTAGGCTCAAAAATCGCATATAAGTATAAAAATATTTTTAAAAATCCACAAAAAATTATAAGTCTTTGTACAAACGTAGCTTGTCTTGAGAAAAACGGATATAGTGGTAATCAATGTGTCAAAACGAATGAAACGCAGCCAGCATGAACGGCAATCAACTGAAAAGTTCATAATATGATGATGATCGTGCTCATCTTGAATATTTTAAAGAAAAATTATTATTATTATTATTATTACTGGGCATTATCATAATAATAATAATAATAATAATAATAACAATTATTATTATTATTATTATTTTTATTTTTATTTTCTTTGATTTCTGGCGTTTACACATTTCTTTCCGGGACCCGCCCAGGGACCTAAGTATGACACTTTCCACTGACAAAAAAAAAACAAAAAAAAACAAAGAAATTACATAGATAAAGCCCTTCGTAAAGTGTGGGCTGTACTTGTCAGAACAATTTTTTGTATCTCCTTGAGGCATGGACTTCCAGGAATCCCTTCAATTAGTCTACTGCAATCTTTTCCAACTAGTCCTAGGGCTCCAACTACAACAGGGATTGTTGATGTTCCCATATGCCACATTTTCGAGATTTCTATTTCAAGGTCCTTGTATTTTGACAGCTTTTTGAATATCTTCAAAGATACATTGCAGCCAGCAGGGACTGCCATATCAATAAGGAGGCACTTTTTTTTGTTTGTGGTCTTTAATAACAATGTCTGGGCGGTTGGCTTTGGTTGTTCTGTCAGTGTGTATTGTGTAGTCCCATAGAATTGTAACAGGTCCTATCTCCGTAACCGGGTCTGGGTGGTGTTCATACTAGTTTCTTTCAGTTTCCTTTCCGTAGAAGTTGTAGATTTTCCAGTGCAGATATTGGCCCACTCTGTCATGTCGGGTTTTATATTCAGTGGGTGCCAACATCGTGCAACCTGATACAAGATGATCAATCGTTTCTGGATATTTATCACAGAATCTGCATTTTGGGCTGACACAATATTTTAGTATATGTGCTTGATAATTCCTAGTTAGCAAGCGTTGGTCCTGCGCAGCAAGGATAAAACCTTCAGTTTCCGCTTTCAACCCTGCACTGCGTAGCCACTGATGGGTACGTCAGCTTGTTTGGTACGGGCAAAGTATTGGCCATGAAGTGGTTTATTTTGCCATCGCTTCTGGTCGGTTGCATTCGTCTTTGCTGTCTTTTTAAGTATTTTGCAGTTTCAGCCGGTGTATTGTGCTGTAGTTGCATCTCTACGCCCATTTGAAACTCCATTTTGAATTTGTTGGCTTCTTTCATTACGGAGTAAAGACGCTTACTACTTTCATGTTCCTTGACGCATGCTATCATTCAGTCTTCTGTAGTTTCCAAGTATCTTTGGAGGCCAATTGTTGTAGTTTTGTAGGACAGTTCTAGTTGAACTAATCCTCTGCCTCCTTCGGATCTGGGCACATACAGATGATCAACATCAGCCTTGGGATGATTCATGCGATAGCAAGTGAGAAGCTTTCTCGTTTTGGCGTCCATTCGCTTAATTTCAGCTATGGTCCAGTTAAGGACATTAAAGCTGTATTGCACCATAGGGACAGCCAATGTGTTTATGGCTGATATTCTGTTTTTTGAGTATAGCTCAGTATTTAGTACCAGACGTACACGCCTTTAGTATTCTTTTCTTATTTTTTCCTTCATTTGGGGGTGTTGTATGCCATCTCCTTCGCTAATTTCTAGGTACTTATACGCTTCATCATGCTCCAGTTCCCTAATCTTTGTGACAAAATCTAAATCTATTAAGGATGTTTCTGTAATTCTACCTTTCTTGAATGCTACTTTTGCACATTTATCTAATCCGAAGTCCATACCTATGTCGTCACTGAAGTATTTTACAATATTGAGGAGGCCTTTCAACTCATTGTTGTCTTTGGCAAAGAGTTTGAGATCATCCATGTAGAGTAGGTGATTGAATATTTTCTTATTTATTTTCTAACCATAGCTACTGTTGTTCAGTTCATGTGTAAGAGGGATTAAGGATAAACAAAACAGAAGGGGTGACAGAGAGTCTCCTTGAAAGATTCCACGTCGGATATTCAGACGGTTGGATATGGCAGTGCCCCCGGTGTGACTAAGGTATAGTTTGATGTTCCACATTCCCATGCTGTGCTTAAGGAAATTTAATACCACAGGGGAGACTTTGTACATTTCCAAAGTCCTAAGGATCCAAGAATGTGGAACACTATCAAAGGCTTTACGATAATCAATCCACGCTGCACTAAGATTTCTGCGTCGTCTCCTGCAATTTTCCAGGATCATTTTATTTATCAGAAGTTGATCTTTGCAGCCATATGAACCTCTTCTACATCCCTTCTGTTCCAGCGGGAGAATGCTGTTTGTTTCGAAAAAGGAATAAGTACGGTTCGTCAGTACAGACGTGATCAACTTATACGTTGTGGAGAGACATGTTATCGGTCTATAATTTTTCGAGTCGTCTGTTTCAGTTGTTTTTGGTATGAGGTATGTAACACCTTCAGTAATCCATTCCGGGATTTTATTGGGATTATTTACAAGCGTTGATAATGTTTTTGCAAGAATTTCATGGGTAGATGAGAGATGATACAGCCAGAAATTGGGCAACTTGTCATTTCCTGGGGATTTCCATTTTTGGGATTTCGTTAGAGCTTGCCTAACATCATCTGTGGATATATTTTCTCATTCTTGCAGAGGTGTATCCAGAAGTCGTTCTTCTTCACGCCGTATCCATTCTGCATTTGGGTTATATTCCTTTGGGCTGCTCCAAATATTTTCCCAAAATGTCTGTACATTATCAATCGATGGTGGCCTTTCGACATGTATAGGTGTTTTTCCAATTTCCGTGTAAAATTTCTTAAGATCTGTTCGGAATATTTTATTTGGGCGATAGAACCTACAACGTTTTTCGTATCGTCTTGTTCTCTGCGCCTTTAGCTGAAGTTTCTGCTTCAGCATTTCCTTGATTGATGGAATGTCATTTAGGGATTTAATGTTATATTTCCGCTTGATCTTTTTGCATTTAAATGGAAATATTAGGGTTTCTGGTGAGCTCATCTAATATAGAAAGCTCACATCTGATTTGCTTTATTTCTCGTATCAGTTTGGTTTTCCAAGCTGGTTCTCTGTGTCTGCTAATTTTATTTATTTATTGTCTTGACCCCAAGCTTCCGAGTCGCTGCTAAAGCTGTTGCGTATATGACGTTGTTAACTTCTGTGATGTTTCCCGGTGGTTTATCTGTTAACAGTGTTTCCCGAGCAGCATTGTATATTTTCACGATGTGCTTGTTGGAATTCGTCATATGGATTTTCGGGAGCTGGTCTCTGTCTGACAATTGTATGAAAGTTACTCTGATGAGTACTTGGATGACGTCATTTTTCGCTTCGGTGATTTCAGCTTCCTGGTTTTCAAGGAATTCTAACTTATTGTCACTGAAGATGACTCCAGATACATTTTCTGGAGAACTACTGGTTGTGTTTAAGGTAGAGTCTTGGGTTTCATTTCCTGGGAGATTATTTCGTATTTCATTCGCTTTAGCGTCCACCTCATCCACTGTCGCTTTCCTTATTTCTACATTCATCTCAATAGAGTTTGAGTGATGGGTCATAGTATTTTGTCTTATATCTAATTTTATCTTATCTATTTCTGCCTTTGAGAGTCTATTGTTTTGCATGATGTCTCTACGGACATTGGCAAGCATGTTTGTATTGAGGTTAGGTCTTATATCATTTCCCACCGTACTTCTCCATATTTGTTATGTTTGATTGGTGGTGTTCTTTGCTGGGTTTTCGAGTGCAGTGAAGAAGGATGCCATGACTTGTCGATACTCTTCGCGGCTCCATTTCGTTCGTTTACTTTTTATTAGTCGATTTGGTATTGAGTCACTTGGGCCAAGGTTGGCAATAATCCGGGTTTGGTGACCTAGTGTCTCTTCGTGTGTGGAAGAGTTTGTTCCAGTGACAGACTTTTCGTCCTCAGACTGGTTCTTCTCTGAGGGACGCGGCCCTTGTTGTCCCGGTTGACAGCCGATCCGGTATGAAATATTCGTATTCATTGAAATTGGTAGAGATGCGTTTTAACCTTGACCGCCAAGGGGTAATTATGTTCAGGTTACCAGCTTTAGGACGAGTCTCGAAGAAGATCCAAGAGCACGCCCAGACAATGAGATTGTGGATTTATTAATATATCGAAGGTAGAACAGTTCATTTATTATTATTATTATTATTATTATTATTTTATTTCCTTTGATTTCTGGTGTGTACACATTACTTTCCGGGTCCCGCCCAGAGACCTAAGGTTAGGAAAGGCATCATAACATTTTCCACTGACAGAAAATTATTATTATTATTATTATTATTTTCTTTGATTTCTGGCGTTTACACATTTCTTTCCGGGTCCCGCCCAAGGACCTAAGGTTAGAAATGGCGTCATGACACTTTCCACTGACAAAAAAAAAAAAAAAAATTAAATTACATAGATAAAGCCCTTCGTAAAGTGTGGGCTGTACTTGTCAGAACAATTTTTTGTATCTCCTTGAGGCATGGACTTCCAGGAATCCCTTCAATTAGTCTACTGCAATCTTTTCCAACCAGTCCTAGGGCTCCAACTACAACAGGGATTGTTGATGTTCCCATATGCCACATTATTATTATTATTATTATTATTATTATTATTATTTCCTTTGATTTCTGGTGTGTACACATTTCGTTCCGGGTCCCGCCCAGAGACCTAAGGTTAGGAAAGGCATCATGACATTTTCCACTGACAGAAAATTATTATTATTATTATTAATTTATTTCCTTTGATTCCTGGTGTGTACACATTACTTTCCGGGTCCCAACCAGAGACCTAAGGTCAGAAATGGCATCATGACATTTTCCACTGACCAATTAAACACACACACACACAAACACACACACACACACACACACACACACACACACACATTTTACATAGATAAAGCCCTTCGTAAGGTGTGGGCTGTACCCGTGAGAACAATTTTTTGTATTTCTTTTATTATTAATATTATTATTACCATTATTATTCTTAGGCATTATTATTATTATTATTATGCATTATTATTACTACTATTATTTTTCATTATCAAACAAAATGATTGACGTAACTCCAATATTTTTCAACACTTAGAGAAGCGCGCGATTTAAAAAAAAAAAAAGAAAAAAGAAAAGACACATTGTTGGACAGTGTTTAACAATATTTCGACAGTATGTTTGTATTCTTCAAGTTAATGTTTGAAAATTGTATACAAATATAAAAAAAATTACAAAATCTATAAGTCTTGGCAAAAACACCGCTTGTCTTGAGAAAAAAAACACTGATGTAGTGGTAATCAACGCGTCAAAAAAAAATCAAACGCAGTCAGCGTGAATGGCATGCAACTGAAACGTGGCAATTCCCAATGGTGCCAGACACTGGAATAGTCTTTCCCGACAGATATTTTCAAGAAGTCACCGCCTTGACAAATCGATCAAAATATTCGAACCTGGGTTTGATCGCTAATGTTCTAATCACAAGACTACGCGCTCAAACTGAATGTAAAATGACGAAACAATTAATTTACCGATGTTTAATGGTAAGGGTAATATTAACCGTATCCTTATAAGGAAACATTCGACGTTCACTAACCGAGCAGCTTGTGATAATCGAGTAACGCTTTTCTTCATTCACTGGCCATCGGGATGGGATCAAAGTGTAGTATCTGCTTTCAAGCAGACAAACTACATTTTGTCTCTCTATTGTGATTTTGACTTCGGATAGAGCACAACAAATAAATGAGGGATGTCTAATTCCGAGGATTCCAATCCTCTATCAGTACCTCCCGCATTGTATCAAAGAGAGAGGGTCGATAGCGGCGGCTGGGTTATTTTTGAACCTGACCCAGGTGCATAAAATCTTTCTTTTAAAAAAATTTCAGTACATGGGAAACCTATATATCTATATATATATTCTCATTCAGAGGCAGACTCTTTCGCTGTATCACAGTTCACCAGTGTGGCTAGACGTCCGGTTGCTTCTAGCTAGGATCGAAACCCAGCTGAATTGGCCTAAGTCAGAAATTCTACCCCTAAGCCGTTGAAGCACGGCAGGGATGAAGGTGAATTTGAGCGTATTCATTTTTAGATAAACACACACTGATTGAGAGAACTCGATTCACTTTAGTGAAGAGTCTTACATTATTAGTCTTAATGGTCACTGTTTACAAACTCACACTTCCTCCCCAGAGAACTCAACAGAAATAAATTTTTCAGCAGCATGTATATTGTCATCCACAGACAGACTGTTTCGCTGTATCACAGCTCATCAGTGTGGCTAGACGTCCGGTTGCCTCTAGCTAGGAACGAAACCCAGCTGAATTGGCCTCAGTCAGAAATTCTACCCCTAAGCCGTTGGCGCACGGCAGGGGGAAGGTGAATTAAACCGTATTTATTTTTAGATAAACACACAGTGACTCAGAGGACTGAATATATATATATATATATATATATATATATATATATATATATATATATATATATATCGAAAAAAAAGTATAAAACTATTAAGTTTTTATACTTTTATTTCGATCATTAAATTTTGTACCTACAAAAATATCTTTATATATATATATATATATATATATATATATATGAATGTATTAAATAAAAAATAAAACCATTGGTGGAACGAATAGCTTGCTAAAAACCTATATACTCTTAAACAAATGAAAACATCAAACAAGGATAGCAATAGGCAAAAAAAAAAAACCTAAAGGCAGACACCAACCTACTCAGTATAGTGCTTAATGACTAGATTACCTAGACTGAGAAAAAAACGCTTGACAATGCTAATTCCGATGAAACGTTAGCCCTTGTCCTATACATACATACATATATATATATATATATATATATATATATATATATATATATATATATATATATATATATATATATATAAAGTTACCTTAAATACAACTGACAAAATATTGCCGTTAAGCTTTTTATTTAATTTTTTACTTTGTATGAGTTTGTCCGAATGTTTTTGTATATCCGAGCGATTGCTTTCGGCTATTTTATTTTTTTTTTTACTGAAACGTGTATTGCTGTCCAAATAAAAGAATTTTATATATATATATATATATATATATATATATATATATATATATAGTGTAACCCGGATATAAGTGAGGTGTCGGGACCGGAGAAGAAGTCTCTTATATCCGGGTTTCTCTATATCCGGGTTTGGTCTATATGTATACATTAACACAGGCTCTAATTTGGGACCAGAGAAAGTCTCTCTTATATCCGGGTTTCTCTTATATCCGGGTCTCTTATATCCGGGTTACACTATATATATATATATATATATATATATATATATATATATATATATATACACACGTTCTTTTTGTTCCGTATAGGATACAGGTTCGATTCCTGTCGTAGGACGCATATATTCTATGAAGATTTCTCGGACATTCAGGCCGGTAAATGTTGTTAATACTGTTTATTATAAGCAGAGAATTTATTTAATTATTTGTAAAGAACTTATAAACATAAAAATGTCTTAATATATATATATATATATATATATGAACCTTTGGGTACACATAATAATTATATCACTTTTTTCTTCTTTTTTTGCTAGGAATGGACGTTAATATTGGAATTAAAGGCCTCGTGTCCTTGCCGCCATTTTTGGACATGGTCAGCTGGGCGGAAACGGAAAACCATATTACCTCTGCGCTTGCGTACAAAGCTCGTCATGCTGATAGAGTATGTCGTGAAATTGTTAAGCACGGCTTAAGGGAGTACATGTTCACATGAAGAGCACTCACATTTCTTCGTCCATGTCATATCATTTACAAACATGAACAAAATATATATATATATATATATATATATATATATATATATATATATATATATAATAAAAAGATAAAAACATATTGATCAGATTTTAATAAAATTTACAAAAAAAAAAAGAAAAAAAAAAATGAAGAGACGCTTACTACGGTTCCAACCGATTGAAACGAACCGATGGTAAAGACATTTGTCTTTCTTTAAATTAATAATAAATAAATGTAATAAAATATACGAGTATTGCATCTTTGGCATAAATTCTCAGGCTGTTTCGTCGCTCGAATAATGGCACTGAAATGCTTGGACAACTATTGGTTTTCGATAATTTCAAAGAAAACATGTTCTGCCTACCTATAAAAAGTCATTATAAAAGAAAAAATATTAAGAGAAAAAGTATTGAAATAATATACCAATATTTTATAAGCCAGACTGTCATGTGTCACCCTCAAGTACTGAATATAGTGTAAACTGGTTCCAAACAATGGTTTCAAATGGTAGATCGGTTTCAAATAGCATATAGCTTATTGGTGTAACCTTGTACTCTGAAGATTCTCTATTTGCTCGCTTAAAAGAAGATTTCACTAAATTATTTATATATATATATATATATATATATATATATATATATATATATATTGGATATTACATCTAAAACATGTCAAAATTGCTACACAATCTCTTGTGTTTCGATGCGTATCAAGTGCATCTCATGAGGCGATTATAAATTACTGGCGGGTGAACAATTTGTTTAGATCTAAGTAAATCGTTCAGTCTCCAGTAATATACATTAATATTACTGGCGACTGAACGATTTACGCCAGCAATTTGCAATCGCCTTATGAAATGCCTTTGATACGCATCGAAACACAACTGCAATTATGTAGCGATTTTAACATGTTTTCGCTGTAATATCCTAAAATAAAGAATATTGCTCTACTTTGTAGTGAGCCCTCTCTTAAATTAAATGTCACGAACGTTGCAATTTTACTCATCTTAACTGTATATATATATATATATATATATATATATATATATATATATATATATATATATATATATATATATATTTTTCATGTTTATACCTTCTTTTTTATAGATACAAATATTTAAGTAAATGATCTGTTTATAATAAACAGTATTAACGACATTTACCGGCCTGAATGTCCGAGAAATTTTCATAGAAAATATTCATCCTCCGACAGGAATCGAACCTGTATCCTATAAGGAAGCATCATATAGCCTGACATGCTTTACCGGAGGACGCATATTTTCTCGGGCATTCAGGCCGGTAAATGTCGTTAATACTGTTTATTATAAACAGACATTTTACTTAAATATTTGTATCTATAAAAGGACGTAAAACATAAAAAAAATGGACGAATGAACATAAAAATGTCTTTAAATAATTGTCAGACTTTGGCTTTTTCCTATTATATATATATATATATATATATATATATATATATATATATATATATATATATATATATATATATATATATATATATATATATATATCTCATAGAATAGAAATCTAAATTAACTATAGCTATTTCAACCAACAAGTCAATTTTGGCACACACACATATATATATATATATATATATGTGTGTGTGTGTGTGTGTGTGTGTGTGTGTGTGTGTGTGTGTGTGTGTGTGTGAAAATATATAGAAAATAGGAAAGAACTGGTTAGGTAAATAATCCAAAGTTCCTTAGTATTTTTTATTATTTTTTTTTTTAAAATAGTGCTCGATACAAAAGTAGAGCATAAATATAATTATTTATTTAAAAATATGATTCCAACTCGCGACATAAGAGGTCTCATGTTTCAAAACAAGAGCCGAAATATATATATATATATATATATATATATATATATATATATATATATATATATATAAAAATTTCAATTGAGAAATGACCGACCATAACTGCCAGTTTCATGCGATTTTGTGCAATCATCGGGCGGTCGGAAGCTGTAGTTTATGAAAATAGATACTCTGATAGCACCAGACAACTCCAAGATGGTAATCTTGATGAGTTTGGCAGTCGTGGTTGGTCACTGTCCACTTGAAATTTGACTTAAAATATATTAAATCTTTGCCATTTATTATGGCTCTGACCATTTCTTTCCTGTGTGAAATCTTCGGCAGAATCTTTTTGGGAGCTGCTTATTCTTATTTCGAATTATATATATATATATATATATATATATATATATATATATATATATATATATATATAAAGTGAACATTGAAGTCAACTCTCAGAGTCGACAGATTGTTTCATGCTAAACGCAATCATCAGGCATGGTGTTTGCGTTTAGCATGAAACAGTCGCCTGTAAGTGCTGATTTCAATGTTCACTTTTATATTTACATACGCTCTATCTCTGATATTGAGTAATTCATCCTATAAATATAGAACTCCTTAAAATATATTTATTCATATACATATATATATGCGTGTGTGTGTCTGTGTGTGTGTTTGTGTGTGTGTGTGGCAAAATTTCAGAGACAATATATCTGTAAAAGGACAATATGGATATATATATATATATATATATATATATATATATATATATATATATATATATATATATATATATATACAGATAGATAGATAGATAGATAAATAGATAGATAGATAGATAGATAGATAGATAGATAGATATCCTTTCACCGTAAGCAAAGAGATAATGCCACTATGATGCAATTGAGTGTCAGAGAATATGAGAAGCCGAAAACATTATATATGAGAGGACAATAAAAGAACAGGAATTAAGAAGACAAAAAATGACGATTTGCATTGCGTTTAAATTTTTTAAGATAAAATTTGATTAGAATTCAAGAAGCCGGAAGAGAGTTTCCAAACGGAAAAAAAATTAATGACGCCTTTCGCCGAAAGCATCTTCTCTCTTTGGCTTCCTCGGGTTTGAATGAAAGGAAGCCAAAATTCTATGCAAGTATATGTGTATAATAAAAAATACTCTTTAGTTTGAGCGGACTGATTTAAAATCTAACAACACCAAACGCCGCTGATAAACAAACACACAAACAAACGGGAGGGCAGACACTCTCTGTTTGAACATTGAAGTCGATAAGATATCTAAGTTAATTTAATTTATTGTTACTACTTAAACTTAACCCTAAGGCATTTTCCTCACATATAGTTTTGTCTTTCTTTCATTCTAAACCGAGAAGCCAATATATATATATATATATATATATATATATATATATATTAATGCATGTTTCATTAAATAATATAGACAAGTTTTGTCCCATTTATTTTAAGTAAGTTCCTTTCATATTGTCTGATAAGTTTAATAACATTATCATTGAAAGACGAAAGGAAATCACCATATTGATACATGTTTAAATATAATCTAAGCTTTCGGCTCACATAAGCCATTATCAAAGATGACAATTACATTTCAATTTATCAAACAATACACAGACGAAACAATAATGATAGTCTGTTTTTGTTACATGAAAAATTTCGAAGCAACGACAAACCCGTCTATACGTAGTAGCTCATGACCGCGTGAGAGTGAAAACGAGTAGTATTAAGTATATATATGTATTAATTAGTACATATACGCGTATCTACGTTTTGGGCGTGCGACTATAGTTTCGCTGGGTGGTGTTCCAGTTCGTAAGGCATGCGTATCTATACTAATTAATACATATCTTTGCTCTGTATGACCGCATTTAGCACTATTACGTTTACATCTCATGCATAAATTTAACGATTATTTATTTGCTTGCCAGCGTATGCACACCAGCACACGCGTACACGCCTGCTTATATTTGGCCGTTTCATTTATCCACTTTACAACTATATATATATATACCTATATCTATCTATCTATCTATCTATCTATCTATCTATCTATCTATCTATCTATCTATCTATCTCTCTCTCTCTCTCTCTCTATATATATATATATATATATATATATAGTAATTCATCGAGTCTAGGAGAATCCTCAACAGAATGCAGAAAGCAGTAGATGGCCATTTCGTCCTATTTGGGACTCATCAGCAGTGTGAATCCACTATCGAGATTCGAACTCCTTACAACAGAAGCGTCATACCAACTGTTCCAACGGGCTCCGGCGACAAAAAAAAAAGAAACTGAACTGAATCGATATCGCGCCGCTACTCACAAATTCCGTGGTGATATTCATCCAAATATGCATAAGCCAACGCCCCAAGAGCCACGTGTTTCCTTTCCTTTCCCACGAACCGCTCCATCGCAGAACATTAGCTGGGTCAAGCAAGGATATACAAGTAATAGAATTTGGGAGATTTAGGCAAATCTTTATAGTATTTCATCGAGTCTAGAAAAATCCTCAACAGAATGGCGAAAGCACTAGACGGCCGTTTCGTCCTATTTTAGGACTCATCAGCAGTGCGCATCCACTACCGATATTCGAACCCGAACCATTTCGGTACAACGGAAGCGTCACGCCAACTGTACCAACGGGCCTCGATGATAAAGAAGAAACTGAATAGACTTGATATAGCGCCGCTACTAACAAATTCGTGGTGATATTCATCCAAGTATGCATAAGCCAACGCATTGTGCCCCCAAGAGCCACGTGTTTCCTTTCCCACAAACCGCTCCATCGCAGAACATTAGTTGGGTCAAGCAAGGATATACAAGTAATAGAATTTTGGTGATTTAGGCAAATCTTTATCGTATTTCATCGAGTCCAGAAAAATCCTCAACAGAATGCAGAATGAGGATTATTCTAACAGTGCGTAAGTGAATGATAAAATGGAAAAACGTATTTCGTTCCAAGAAGGAATTTTGCAATTTTAAAGCAATTCCTTTTCAAAACAAAACGCGTCACTGATAGATTGTTTTTCATTATGACATTCGCTTACATAAATGATATTTCACAAAATTCTTGTCGAGTTAACCAAAAATGTCATTGCAAAACACGAATCTGGGAGAACCGTCTTGATAATTGAAAGTAGAAATTAGGCATTGACTCGAGATCAATCATCTTATCTGTGTCAATGCTGGTAAACATTGTCTCATGCCTGTCGGTATGACATACGTTATTCTGAAACTGATCTATATTCGACGCTCTTCTTGCTTCAGTTTGTGACCTGGCGATCAGCAACATCTTTCAAACATCAGATTTCACGCACCATAGTCTCTAAGAAAATCAGTTTTTAAGTGTTTTGTTTAAGGGCTGAATTTTTTGTTGGAATCATCAGATTTTGCCGAAAGCGTCGCATCCCCCTTCCGGGGAACGCGTACATAATCCATGATAGACAAAAGTTAGTTAAACAGTTTAGATAAGGAATTTTTATAAAGCTTTTTTTTCTTTTTTTTTTTTTTTTTTTTTGCTGGCCTTGAAAATATATATACAGTGTAACACGGATATAAGAGAGTTGTCGGGACCGGAGAAGAAGCCTCTTATATCCGGGTTTCTCTTATATCCGGGTTTGGTCTATTTTATATACATTAACACAGGCTCTAATTTGGGACCAGAGAAAATCTCTCTTATATCCGGGTTTCTCTTATATCCGGGCCTCTTATATCCGGGTTACACTGTACAAAAATAAAAAAAAATCATATTAAATTATCTTGAATATGATTTGGAATTGATAATTATACGACAATTCTTTCTTTTGCGCGATTATAAAAGGCAAGGTTGCAAAAAGTCACACTACCATTTCAGAACTTTCATCATACTCCGCTTGAGGAGGACACCTCAGCAAGGTGGAATGGTTAGAAAGCTTGTCTTGCTAGATCAGTTACTACTGAAAAGTGAGTTCGATCGTCACTGGGTGTCCCATATTTTCGGTCTTGTGCCACATCTAAGCTAAGCTTGGAAAATCGCTATTCTGCTTGAGGTTAGCATCAGCCATACGAATGGAAAGGAAAAAAGATTTTCTAATACGATTAAAAGAGAGTTTCCCTTTGGAGGCGTAAAAATATTTTTTTAAAATAATGATGTTAAAGGCAATACATTTTTAAATAGTATACTCGTTTTTTTTAAAATATGGGCGCATTAGAAAAAGATGTGAAAATTGGCAAGGCTAAAGCCTAGGCCACCATGAATAAAATGGATGTAATCTGGAAATCTGATCTACAAGACAACCAGCCAGTTTTGCGCCACTGTAGAGTCGGTTTTAATGGCTGATGCAACTGCTTGGACATTAACTACAGCCATAGAGTCGAAGCTAGATAGAACCTACATTCGGATGCTGAGAGGTATATTGAACATCTCTTGGAAATAATATCCAACTAAATCACACCTCTACCGACCAATCCCTAATATTTCTACAACCTTAAACCCTAGAGTCTAAGCTTGATGAAGTGAACACTTGGATAATGAGAGCTATACTTAACATCTCTCGGAGACAACATCCAACTAAATCACAGCTCTACGGACTAATCTCTAATATTTCTACAACCTTAAACCCTAGAGTCTAAGCTTCATGGAATCAACACTTGGATAATGAGACCTATACTTAACATCTGTTGGAGACAACATCCAACTAAATCACAGCTCCACGGACCACTCCCTAATATTTCTACAACCTTGAACCATAGATTCTAAGCTTGATAGAGCCAACACTTGGACACTGAGAGCTATACTTAACATCTCTTGGAGACAACATCGAAATAAAACTCACAACTCTTTGGTTCCTGTCACTGGATCTAACCAACACCTTTATCCACTGTGCCATGTGTCCTTAAGGACATCTGTGTATGAATTTCTGGGACTTATAAACTTAATCAAAGATTTGTGAGTTCAATACCTGGTTATGGCAGTGGAGAACTTGGAGAGGTGAACTAACAGGAGATAACTGATAACTGACATCCATTACGCATGGAACGTGGAACTAGAACAGTCTACCCCAGTGAGCGAAATAAATGGTTCAGTTCGACATTCCAACCACTATAAGAAGGATGGAGTGTACAACGGCTGAAACGTTGTGATAAATATGGCAACAAAGATGAGGACAATAGTCGGAATAATGTAAATAGTGTACATAATACCTCATCACAGAAATATACACAGAAATTAAATGTTTTTAATATATGATGATAAATATTGAGTAGATCGACATTCCAACCACCTGAAGAAGCCCGGAGCGTACAACGGCCGAAACGTTGTAATAAATATGGCGTCAAAGATGAGGACAATAGTCCGAATAATGTAAATAGTGTCCATAATACCTCATCTCAGAAATATAGACAGAAATGAAATATTTTTAATGTATGATGATAAATACTGAGTAGTAGGCTTTTAAACTTAGATTCGTTTTACCTACCGTTCGTATGTCGAATGTTTTGTTGTTCGGTTACGATGTCGTTCATAACTTTGTAAGTGATCAAGCAATTCGAAATAAAACCGATAACGCTATCAACCCTAGAATAACATGTTATGTTTATATTGAACATTACGAACAAGGCTTGTTCATATGTCCTTTTATTTAACACATGAATACATGTATTTGTGACCGAAGGAGGAGTGTGAACAGGCAGGTTGACACTGTCTCTCCTACTTGCTAATCTGACTCATGACCCATTCACTCTAACAATTGACGCAATCTACACAAGAACCAATCCTTTTTCATCTAATCCCAACATGTACTATAATACTACATTTTGAGAGTGGAAACTAATAAAACCCTTATGATGATAAAGATTTCTGAATATGTATATTTTTTTAAATAAAAATATATACAGAGTGTCCATAAAGTTCGTGTGCACTTTAAAAAAATTATAACTTTATTTGGATTTGCGATAGAAATAATTTGTAAAAAGGATTAGAAAGAAGTAAATCTATATTTTTTAAGGTTTTACTGAAATTTTATTTAAGTTTCCACATGCCCTCCATCATTAGCAATACAAAGGGTAATACGATTTTGCAGTTCACGGAAAACATTTGCCAACTGATTTACAGTAAGGCCTGAAATCACATTAGTTATTTTAGCTATACTTAAAACTTTATAACATTTTTTACAGATTATTTCTATCGCAAATACAAATATAGTTATAAATTTTTTAAAGTGCACACGAACGTTATGGACACCCTGTATAAAAAGTTTTTCTATCAGGTGGTGGGAGAGAACCCATTAATTCAAAATAAAACAAAACAAAATAAAACCGTGTTAATATGGTACCGTCCAGCCCACAAAAATAAAAGTGGCCGCTGTATCCTGCCGATAAAAAGAAGCTGCCTCGCTAGTGACCGGGCGGAAATCATTTTAAGAGTGGGGAAGTATAACAAGCTGGTTCAATCAAGATGAGCAAAACTGGGATGATCGAGTATCTTGATCAGGATCATGAGAAAAGTCGGGACGAGGCTGCGAACGACAGTCACCCAAGTTAACTAGAACAAAAGATACTACCATAATCAGGGATGAAATCCGCTGGGAATCCGTCTCTTCTTGGGACTAAAAAGGAAATCAATATTGGCCAGATTCACGCGAACCAGCCTAGCAACTCGCACGCACCTTTCGGTGAAATCCGCGGAAACCAAACGTTTTCTATCAGTTCTGATCTTCATACTGAGATGATACCCAAAGAATCCAATCACATCCTGATGAGACTAGTGTCCGTTTCGTAAGATTCCCTCGGCTCGCCTCACTCACACTACCATTCTTGCCACGGACAGCTGTCTGATAAACGCCAACCATTTCACCACAGGCCATGAGTCGACACATTGTGGCACAAGTACGCGAGTTCAATGATCACAAGCTGCCCGGAATCGATACGCGCTGTCAACTCACCGACGTGGTCCCAGCGAAGAGTGGGAGAAGGCGTGCTCGGCCGTCTCCTCTAACACATGATCACACCGGTGACAATCAAGCATATCTGACAAGCCTACCTTGAAATATACATCAATGAGAGGCAGCGCATTGCCAGCCAATCGCCAGCTAAGCGAAAACATAGGTTTACTGAGATAATCTACCGCTGCCGCCCAAAACCAGAAAGAGTGCAAATCATCTACCAACAACCCAAGCCGATCTCAGAGCGGGTTCGCCACGACCCCCTCCACAAATGCCAATTTTACTAATAATCAGCATTTCCTAGTAAGAAATGGGGCCAGAATTGCTGGGCATCACAAGAAATCACTTTTAAGAAAAATTGAGATTGAGCCGAAGTAGATTTTTTAAAATTATTTCACCCCAAGCAAGGCGGGAATGTCACTAGTACCCAGGGATTTAAATCTCAATTTTTGAACATTGTAGTTATCAGGGAAGCAAGTAAACAGAATGGATTTCCACAGGTGGGAAGTGCGAGATAAAAGCATCAGTTGACTGTGATTGTATAATATATTGTTGAAAAGGGCAATAAAAGTTACGTCTACTTTACATTTTGCTAACTCGATATTAACAGATTGAGATAGATAGATAGATAGATAGATAGATAGATATGAAGAAACTAGATGCAGATAGATAGATAGATAGATAGATAGATAGATAGATAGATAGATAGATATGAAGAAAAAGAAAGATATATAGATATGAAGAAAAAGATAGATAGATAGAGAGAGAGATAGATATGAAGAAACAGATAGATAGATAGATAGATAGATAGATAGATATGAAGAAAAAGAAAAATATATAGATATGAAGAAAAAGATAGATAGATAGAGAGAGAGATAGATATGAAGAAACAGATAGATAGATAGATAGATAGATAGATAGATAGATATGAAGAAAAAGAAAAATATATAGATATGAAGAAAAAGATAGATAGATAGATAGATAGATAGATAGATAGATAGAATATATCTTAAACTGTTCAAGGCAGTTTGGTTTTAAGATAGAAAAATACAAACATATATATATATATACAGACATAGGCATTAATATAATGTGAACAAACATAGATCGATGTCGGCACAAGTTCGCATCTGATTGTCATCCTGTCTCCTTATTCTTCCCCCCCCTTTCGTGAGCAGGAGTCACAGAGGAGTGTGGGTTGTGAATGTGTTTGGGGGAGTCAGGCTCTCCTTAAATCATATCGCAGATCTCCTTCATGCCGACTAGTGTACTCTGAAGTCTCAGGTCGCCAACCAACTCCCTCGGTGGCGCTCCTATGCCAGGAAGATCGATACGTTGAAAAAGTTTCCCAGGTTTTCAGGGTCAATGCTGGCTTGTGCGAGCGATGTCTTCAACTGATCCTTGAAGCGTCGTTTTGGGTCTCCGCGTGGCTTCTTGCCGCTGGCGAGTTCTCCAAACAGGATGGTAAAAGGGAGTTGGGAGATAGATAGATAGATAGATAGATAGATAGATAGATAGATAGATAGATAACATGAACTGAATGAGATATATAATAAATTAAGATATATATATATATATATATATATATATATATATATATATATATATATATACATATATATATATATAGAGAGAGAGAGAGAGAGAGAGAGAGAGATAGATAGAGATAGGTATATACCGACTTAGAAAATAATAAATTAGATAGATAACGTGAACTGAGATAATAATAGATTAAGATCGCGAGATAGATAACATGAACTGAATGAGTTATATAATAATAAAGATTGATATATATATATATATATATATATATATATATATATATATATATATGTGTGTGAAAAGTGAATATAAATATAAATAAATATATATATATATAATTATTTATATATTATATGCGGTAATTAGAAAGCGCTCAATATCAGAGATAGAGCTAACATATTTGGTTGATAGATGTGAGTTTGGACCCTGGGTTTCACGCTTTAGCGATCGTCAGACAAACTGATTAATGTTTTAAAAAATTTGGGTTTATGTAGATTGCATGTATTGGTGTTATTGTGAAGTGGTGGGGAAATTTCGTCATTTGTCATTCATCGTACTAACGCAAGCATCGATGTATGCAGACACATATATTTGATTACATATATATAAACATATGTAGACAGTTTCGGCTATGACACATGATACCTGTTATGTCTATACATACGCATTTGTTGTTAAAATGTTGAAATTTAAACATTGAAGTGTGGCGGAAATCGTTATTGTCTCGTGAATGTATCCAATATTATGAAATTTTTTTTTTTTTTTTTTTTTTTCCGTTGAAAAATATTTGAAAAATATTTTCTCGCACGTATGTATATATGTGTGGTGGGTTTGTGTAAATTATGATAGGTAAAAATTATAATTAAATTTATTCTTAAATTTTTGAAAAAATGGGGTTTATTTGTTATATTTATTGCACCGTGTATTAGTGTGTTGTTTGTACAACAACACTATGCACATCATCGGTGCCATGAGTAACAATCACAACCTTTCATTCAACAACAGGAAATATTCGAACAGCAACTTTCTACATACATATGGCAGCAAAAAGACAAAAACATCACATTTGGGAAATCATTTTGCCTACATCAATAATATCTTGCTAAACAAAAATCAGAGATAATCTCCAAATCATGAGAACAAGTATTATTATCCAATTGTAAAACGGATAAAACAGACAAACCACCAACAATCACAAATTAATTTCAAGATACCATATCAAAATAATTGCACCTATCATTATTATAATTGCACCATTAGTAATCACTTTTACCACCTTACCTATTAACTATCAATATTATCATTACCACCTACACACACCATCACTTACACATCACACCACTATTAACATATAATCCACTACAATCTTTATTACCCCCCAGCATATTTAATACTTTAAAACAATATGATCAGATATAATTTCCATATGTAACCATGAGAACAAACACCTATTACCAGGCAGCTTTAATATAATAATAATTTTTGTAATTAAAATTATAGCAATCTTCAACTACCATAATTTTACATAGAATACCTATTATCAGGATTTATACCAAAATAAATTAATACATATAACAAAATAAAACAAAAATAAAACACCAACAACAACTTTTTAGTTCAAACTACCACCACTATAACTACATTCATGGTTTTATCATTCTCCCACCACCGTTACTAATCATTTCTACCAATCTGCAATTTCTTCCAGTTTACAATAACTATTAGCTAAAACCTAAATAGCATTGTCTCCAATCCTTTGAAACATTACTATCACATCATATCATATAAACCCGTTATTAAATTATACATCACCATATAAATTAAACAATAAGGATTACAATTTTTTTACCTGTTACATATACACAGTCACCAAAAAACAAACAAAATAACAAATAAACATTTTTAAATATTTTAACAAATAAACCCCATTTTTTATTTTCAAATATTTTCAACGGGTCATTCAAACTCATTTCATCTATCCAACATAAAATATATATATATATATATATGTATGTATGTATATATATATATCCCGACGGACGACCAAGTATGTATCTGTATATGTCTGATACATCGATGTTTGCGTTAGTACGATAATGATGACGAAATAATTTAAAAACCCAAATAGATAGATATATATATATATATATATATATATATATAGTTTGGTAATAATATATAGATAGATAGATTAGATATATAAAATAGATAGATAGATAGATAATATATCACGAACTGACTGAGTTAGATAATAATAAATTAGATAACATAAACTGAGTTAGATAATAATAAATTAAGATAGATAGATAGATAGATAGATCTAATCAATTCTCTATATACGAAGTGGACAACGTAATTAACAGACTGATATATTGCGCTCAGACTAAAACCTATAATCAATCGTAAGTCTGATTATTTTCTGAATTTGATAATGATCTCCCATTATAGCTGATTTATTTGGAATCATTGATATAATCAATGTTAGATTAATAAAAAGATTTAAGAATATTAGAATAGTGAGCATGACTGTCTCCACTTATCTTTCCTTATGCTTCTGTTGCTGCTGCTGTTGAGGCCTTACTGTCATGTCTCGTTCTATATTTATGAACAACTCCGATATTGTATTTCTTGATAAGTTCGGCCAAACTCAGTAATAACTGAGCAGGAATACATAATATTAACACAAGTTATCCACAGTCATAGAAAGCGGAACGAGAACAATCTAAAGCCGTAATAAAATTAGTTAAGTAAAATCTACAAGTTGAAATAATAAAAATTAAGTACAAGTCTTAGTTAAGTCTCGTACTATCGAGGATTATTCTATTATTTAAAGTTAATGTCATACTATTGTTCGCAACATCAACAATTGATTCAAGAAGTCTATTTTTTTTTAATTACCGTATAGTGCGGCGTACAAGTCGAGTTTTCAAGCCTAAAAAATATTTCCGGGTTGCACCTTTTGGGCCACCGTATGTTTGAGGTGGGAGGCAACCTATAAGCCTAACTCAGAATTATGGGCTAAAAATCTTGAGGTCGACTTATACGTCGCAATTTACGATAGATATGACATGTGCACACATTGCCAAGAGGACAGGCTACTTCGACGTGGTGTAATGGTTAACAAGCTTGTCTCGCTAGATCAGTTACGACTGAATATATTCGATCCTCACTGGGTGCCCTAAACTTTCTAGGTTTTTTCTAAGCGTAGCTTAAATGTAGCACAAGGCCGAAAGTATGGGGCACCCAGTGAGGATCGAATTCACTACTGAGTTGTAATTGTTCTAGCGAGACAATCTTGCTAAACATTACATCACGTCGAGAACACCGATTATATATCTTACTGTTCTTTCTTTTTATTATAATATATATATATATATATATATATATATATATATATATATATATATATATATATATCAGGTTAATTCTAGAAGATAACGTTTCTCTTTGTAATTATGTTGCTCAAAACTAAACTAGTGATGTTCCATAATCACCGAGCAGACACTGAAGTTTCACCCATCACGATGAACGGACGTTCTCTTAAGGAGGCCCCTTTGCCTCGAGCGTCTATTGGGATTTAATCTCAACTCAGACCTCAAGTGGAATTCGTTCATACGATCCATCGCTAAAGGTTCTCCTGTAATTACCTGACATCTCCTTCTATCCTTTACTTTTACAAGAGACAGATCTGGACGAAAATGAGACACTGCTACCATATATGGACATGAGCTGGTCATTTGTCACTTTCCAGTCTCGATGGGTTCCAGAAACGTCTCCACGTCCTTGGGGGTGATGAAATATTTCCCACCCTATAACCCCTTTCTCGCAGACGGAACATCGAAAGCCTCTTGTTGCTCTATCACTTTTTCTATGGAAAGTATACAAACCAACTATATTCCTAAGTTTCCCAGTTCTATGATTCACAACTAAGACCCACCATGCCACGCCCATTGTAACAAACTACCCTCATTCCTTTCATATTCCATTGATGACATGTAAGTTCCAATCGATCAGTTTCTTCCCACGACCCACTGTTTTGTAGAATCGACTCCCTAGAGGATTCTTCCTCGATCTCTACAATCTTAACCTGTTCAAGTCTCGGGTTAACAGTTATACATCTTTCTCTGTAAATTTCAACCTGGAGTGGCTCTTGGGCCTTGTACAGGGTGAACATCATTGTAAAAAATATCAATTAACAGATCAGTAATAAGAATAAATAAAATTAAATATGTTCACTTATGACTGTATATATTATGAGATTCATGGAATCAAACCCAGTCTTCAGGAGACGGTAATGGTAATTTGGAATTATTTTCAGAAATCATATTTTCCTTAAAAGACGTTGTTATATGGCGTAAACCTCTTTGAATCTAATGTGGACATATACCTTATGTTTAATCTACTTTTACATCATAATGTCAAGGAAATGGTAATAGTAATATTAACTGTATCCTTATAAACAGATGGTAATGGTAATATTAAACGTTTCATAATAGGGAGATGGTAATGATAATATTAACCATTTCCTTATCAGGAAATGGTATGGGCAATATTAAGCGTATCCTCATAAGGAAATGGCAATGGTAATTTTAACGATTTCTTCATAAGGAAATGGTAATGGTAATATTAACTGTTTCCTCATAAGGAAATGGTAAGTGCAATTTTAACCATTTCCTTATAAGTAAGTGGTATGGGCAATATTAAACGTTTCCTCATAAGGATATGGTAATGGTAATATTAACCATTTCCTTATGAGGAAATGGTAATTGTAATATTAACTATTTCTTTATAAGGAAATGGTAACGGTAATTTTAACCAGTTCCTTATAAGGGGATGATAACGGTAATATTAACCGGTTCCTTATATAGAAATGGTAACGGTAATATTAACCGGTTCCTTATAAGGAAAAGACAACGGCAATATTAACCAGTTCCTTATAAGGAAATGGTAATGGTAATATTAACTATTTCTTCATAAGAAAAGGGTAACGGTAATATTAACCGATTCCTTATATAGAAATGCTAACGGTAATATTAACCGGTTCCTTATAAGGAAAAAGTAACGGTAATATTAACCGGTTCTTCATAAGGAAATGGTAACTGTAATATTAACCGGTTCCTTATAAGGAAATGGTAATATTAACCAGTTCCTCATAAGGAAATGCTAATAGTAATATTAACCATTTCTTCATAAGGAAATAGTAACGGTGAAATTAACTGTTTCCTCATAAGGCAACATTTGATGTTCATTGAACGAGCTCCCAGGAAACTTGTGAAATCGTTTTATTAAAACAATTTTTCAGTCAATTAGACTTTCTCAAGTTCATTGTTATTACTCGTTCTAGTATTTGTTTGATGTCGTATGGAATATTAACATTTTCTTTCGTACAGTTTTATCTCTACGACTTACATGTGCCATCAATTTTAATTTTTCCTGTTGAATATCTTTAAGTAATATGGTTATTTATATATGTTATTTAGTTAAGTTCACTGGGATTCTGTAGCGCAAGTCCACGATGTTCGAATGAGGATTGTCCTCGCTAAGACCTACAGGCTTCATTCCCTTGAAGGCTTTTTTTAATTATTAATCTAAGAAAGTGGTTGTATACAGCTGATAGTTTAGATAATTCTGGACATCCATATGAAGGTTTCGATCTGACATATCGATTTAAGAACATGGCTCGACCTTTTAGTTTGATGTTTTGCTTTTGTAGCAACGTGCGGGATTGTGCGAAACTATCCTTAGCGCACAGCCTAATGTTGACTTTACCATCAAATCTTCTGAAGAGTGGATGCGAATCCCCGAAACTCAGAGTAGACACAGACATGAGAAAAGTGAACGAATTTAAATTATTATTATTATTATTATTATTATTATTATTATCATAGTAATTGCAGTTGGGGATTCGTCTCTAGATGTGCAGGTCAAATTCTTTGCTTCCGGGCAGAGATGACGAGGCTATATCGAAAGGTAGAGTCTGATCTCGGGAAACAGCTACCCGTCCCCGTTTTATAAGAGATCTACGGGGAATTTATGGCCGAGCCTACATTAAATTTGTCCTTGGGCATTTGGTAGATATCATGCAGTTGGAGATTCATTGTGGAATTCACTTGACTCACTTCTACGCGCCGCTGGCAAATCTTATATGCGTTGTTCTTGTCCTAAGCATTATCGTTCATTATCAACCTTCGTGTGATTATTTTCTTCAGTAACTTTTCGGCTTACAACAATCATTATTATTATTATTATTATTATTATTATTATTATTATATGAAGATTAATACTCTTAAGTCTACCACGCTAATCTTTGATGCGTTGGCAGTGGATTTAAATTCAGAGTTAGCTTTCTCGTAGATAGATTACCCTGCCAAAGTTAGTGAGCCCAGCCTGCTCTACTATTTTACTTATAGCTGACGAAGTGAAGACACGTGACGGTCTCGGCTGGAATTGGAACTCATTCGGCTGATTCCAGTTTACGCGACAATAATCGCTACACTGACCCTGAACAGTTCTAAAACGGACCAAAAAATGCTCTTCCTAAAAGATTCTGAGATTTGGTAGGTCGGTTTCTGTTCACTAATAGCCTAGGGAAAGGGTATAACTCCATATTTCGGCGTTTTGTTCATTCATATCCATTGAAAAAAAAATCTTGTCTCCTGCATGTCACGATTATCGACGAAGTGGGCGATTGATCTCTCAGGAAAAGCATTCTGCCATAACTACAGTCCAAGAAGATACACTCTTAGTTTATTACTACATCGATTATTAATTTTATCCGTTAACCACATATTTGATTTGAAAGAACTGATCCGACGTGCAAATTTTCGGCTGAGATATTACTCTATTTATTGATTGAAAAACTTCTCAAATTGCCATATTAGTAAAAAACGCACTCTCTTAAATTTTCAAAAAAATTCAACCTTGGCGTTGCAACTACACGCTCCAAAGGTTTGTATCCGTTAACAATAACACATTTCTAAAAAAACCATATTTCGATTCGCACTACTTTCGTCCCAGCTACTACCTGGATTTAGTAAAAACAAAATACTTTCTATGCATGAGGATGGCTGTATGTACAGCTGAAAGTACTTGCAGATTAAAAAAAAAAAGACATTATACAAATTATAGTTATTAAAAACAAGGATCATAACATTCATCGAGTGATTCGTAGGTTAATACAATTTTAAAAATTTTGCTTACAAAGAAGTTTTCGCCATTTTATATCATTAACTTTACTAATCTACTTTTTGTATTAATGATTCATGTAATATATATATATATATATATATATATATATATATATATATATATATATCAAATATGTGGTGCAGTTCAATTTATACATACTTCGATTCGTATTTAATCTTTCCTCTTAGCTACTACCTGGATTTACTAAAAACAAAATACTTTCTATGCATGAGGATGGCTGTATGTACAGCTGAAAGTAGTAGCAGATTAAAAAAAAAGACATTATACAACTTATAGTTATGAAAAACAAGGATCATAACATTCATCGTGTGATTCGTAGGTTAATGCAACTTTAAAAATTTGTTTGCGATGATCTGTTCGCCATTTTATATCATTAACTTTACTAATCTACTTTTTGTATGAATGATTCATGTAATAAAAATTGAACTGCACCATATTTTATATATATATATATATATATATATATATATATATATATATATACACGTTTCATTAAATAATATAGACAAGTGTTGTCTATTTATTTTATGTAAAATTTTTTCGTATCTTCTGATAAGTTTGATAACATTATCATTAAACGAAGAAAGAAATTCACAATATTTATCCATTATTTTTTTAATATAATCTAAGCTTTCGGCTCACTTAAACCATTATCAAAGATATAAATCACAAAACATATTAAACAATATACGGACACGACAGTGATGATAGTCTGTCATTGTTTACATAGTGTATCACTAAGCAACGATAAACACGCGCATATAAGACGCTAGAAGCGAAAATCGCACCGCATCTCATGACGTCACACATGACTACACGAGAGTGAATTGTAGAATGAAATATACTACACTAAATCTAGTATATCCAACTTAATACTTCGCAATGATTCTTCTCCCCCGGTTAGTGATTTGCAAAAAACCAACATAGTTTATAAATTCAAGTGCCCTTTGGGAGAGTGTATCTCCAACGAATTAAATAATATTTATGTTGGTCACACCACAAACTCGCTTTCACGACGCTTGACACTACATTTTAATGAAAACTCTAACATTTTTAGGCATTTAAAACAACATGCCTGCCCGCACACACAATTCCGTAAAATACTTGTCGAAAACACAACTATACTTCGACATGAAAAAACAATAGACAAAAACTAAAAAATACTTGAAGCATTATACATCAAACAGTTAAAACCCAACCTAAACAAAATCAATTATGGCATGTCTACAAATATTCTTAAATGTCTATAATTTCTATAATTGGTAACAGAGGCCGTTGGTTTGTACCAACGGCTTTCCTTATTTCATTCTACAATTCACTCTCGTGTAGTCATGTGTGACGTCATGAGATGCGGTGCGATTTTCGCTTCTAGCGTCTTATATGCGCGTGTTTATCGTTTGCTTAGTGATACACTATGTAAAACAATGACAGACTATCATCACTGTCGTGTCCGTATATTGTTTAATATGTTTTGTGATTTATATCTTTGATAATGGCTTAAGTAAGCCGAAAGCTTAGATTATATTAAAAAACAATGGATAAATATTGTGAATTTCTTTCGTTTAATGATAATGTTATCAAACTTATCAGAAGATACGAAAAAAAAATTTTACATAAAAATAAATAGACAACACTTGTCTATATTATTTAATGAAACGTGTATAAATGAAAATATGCTGCCTAAATACACACAATATATATATATATATATATATATAATTCGCCTACTTATCTTATGCCCGCTTCTTAATTATATATATATATGTAATAAAAAAGGTAATGGTCAGAGTTGAATTAGACCAGGAAACAGTAGTATTAAAAAGTGCTCAATACACATATAAAAACATAAAAGTAGAGCTTTTAAATATAGAAAATTAAGAGATCAGTCCAATCGGTATTTAAAAAAAAAAGAAGATTATGAACGTTATACTATTTACTATCGTCCTCATCTTTGTTGCTATATTTATCACAACGTTTCAGCCGTTGTACGTTCCGGCCTTCTTCAGGTGGTTGGAATATCGAACTGAACCCATTATTTCGCTCGCTAGGGTAGACTATTCTAGTTCCACGTGCCATGTTTAATGGATGTCAGTTATCAATTATCACCTGTTCATTCCCCTCGTCAAGTTCGCCATTGCCTTAACCGGGTATTGAACTCACACTCTTTGTGTCCTGTCACTGGATCTAACTAATGTCTTTATCCCCTATGCCATATGTCAATGAGGTCATCTGTGTAGGAATTTCTGGGTATTATAAACCTAATGTCTTCAGCAATATTTTTTTTATCAGTGTGAGTTCAATACCTGGTAGAATTTTTTTTTGTTGTCTGAGAAAAATCAAATCATGATCAGTTGAGACTTCTTAGCGTAGTCTTACCCCCTGTCCTTCAAGGTTTGGAATAAAGATTGACTCTTTCTCGTCTTGTATAAGAAATATCGAATGTCTTCATGCACTACCTCCCTGTTAAGAAACTCAGGCACTCTTGTATGTCTGGCTATGGACCTGATTTGCTTGGAGGGATCCTTGTCAATCATGGCCTGGATCTCACCAACACATTCAGTTCTTTTCTTATCAGAACAATCAGAATGAGTTCCCTAAGCTGCCGTACCTTCGTAATCACCATTAGACTCATCCAACTCTTTCTGAATCCCCTGCACTGTCCTTAGATTGAAAAACACTCTGAAATGTTCGTATTGAAGCTTCCAACGCGACTACCGAGCAGTACAGCATACCATTTCTAAATTTCTGGCGATGTGAATTGTGTCATGATTCTCTTTTTCTTACAGACGTTGCCCAACTGACCCTACTATACTGTGCAGTCGACAAAATCAAAAACAAACAACGCGCATGCGCGAAATTTAAAATATAAAATAGCGACAATTTACCCATCGCACTCTGTATGTATATTTATACAGGATTAAAACAAATAAAATGAATACAAATAAGATGTGTTCCATGGATATTTTCAAGATAACAGTTAACCCTGAACTTGAGGTGTTTAAGATTATAGTGATTGGAAAAGCGTCCTGTTATGCCTCTGTTCCATAAATTGTCAGTTCTTGGGAAGATTCTGTCCGTTTGGAACTTCCTCCTTATTAATGGAATACAAAAAATAAGGACGATTTTGGGAATTTTTGAGAGTCTGACTGAAGAAGGCTATAGATGTCGGCGAAACTTTGTGCTAACAACAAGAAATAAACAAATAATAAATTCAAAATTCTGTACATGGCTTTCGAATGATACCCCCCTAATGCCACGCCTTCTTTTTTTCCTTACATTATGACCCTTGTGCTTATATATTGTGAGCATTTAGCTTAAAATTATTTTTCCAACATATTCCATTGATATTTTAACCATCACAAATTATATTTTATATTCACAGTTTACATATACAGAAGGATAAGGGATAATGATTGTTTTAGAATTAAGCAAATACTTTCATGGCAATTGTTCGAATAAGCTCTTCAATATGGCGCCTAGACTTTATGGATTTAAAGGCAGTACTAGATTGGCAACAAGGTCTCATCAATTTACAGCTGAATTGACTAGATGCAACTGTAAGTTCTATGCTAAAAGTTTGTTTTTTTTCACGCACTTCTCGCTTGTGGAATTCTCGTTCGGCTTCTTGTTTTCCAGCCAACTTTGATCTTGAAAAATTTAAATCCAATGTCAATCGTTATCAACTGTCTTATTCATGCTACCTCTTTATTGTTTTCGGTCCTTAATAATGTTTTCTTTTTCTTGTTTCACACTTAGTAACCCCCTTGCGTCTTAGTGACTTTTGTGCCTTGCTTGGTTTGAAATGATTAAGAAAGGTAAAAAAAGAAAGATATATGTGAAAGGAACTTCACAATCGATCTTACATATTCCTAAGTCTACCATTCATCCTTGCTTTGAATATTGTTCCCAAATATGGTCTGGTGTTACTATAGTATATATAGAGATTCTTCCAAAATCCAAGGAAGAATCAGTAATTTTATGGGTCCTGAAATAGCATCTCGGCTTCCGTAATGTAGCCTCCATGTGCCATTTCTATAAGTACTTTCATGGTAATTATTCCGCTATGGTACCTAGACTTTATGAATTTAAGTGCAGTACTAGATTAGTAACAGGATTTCACCAATTTGCAGTTAAAATGTCTAGATGAAACCATAAGTTTCATGTTAACATTTTCTAATCTCGCACATCTCGCTTTCGGCTTCTTGTTTTTCAGCCAACTTTGATCTTCAAACATATACCGGGTGTAACAGCAAAATTGTCCAATTGTTAGATTAAGATTAAGATATCTTACTGAAATTCTGGGACATTTTTATAACATTCTACATTGAGCAATAATAATGTCTAATTACTATCGAAGCTTAACAAAAGAATCGTAATGAAATCGATCATAAACAAAAATGACATACTCATCATTAATTAATCATAGCCAAAGATCAGAAACTCATGAAGGATTGAAATAAATTCAAATCTCTACATATTACAGGAACATTTCCTAAATTATTTAAGATAATCTTCGCCCTCTCTTACCTTCTAACTTTCTGTCCTGGATTAACAAGTTGCCTCACACACTTCACATACGATTTCATTATCACGTCTTTTTGTTTTTTTCACTGCTCTTTGGACTGTCATAGCTGAAAATCCTCTCTCAAACATGTTCGCGCCAAATATCTTATGGATTGAGTTGGATCTTTTCTAATTGATCTCTTTAACTCTAAGTTGAAAGAATGATCCCTCTTCCTGTTGTCACCGTCTGATCCAGTTTTACTCTCTACTAGTCAATCTTTGTTAAACTTATTCAAAGTTCTTTTGATGGTTCTTGAATGGACTTTAAAGATGGTAGCCAGAGGATGAATGTTGGTACCATTACAGAAGGCCTGAATGATAATTTTCCTCTCAACATTTCTCATTATGAGAAGACGGTAGAGCTGACACAAAACGATTTTAACCTGTTCTCTTTCTAGCTGAATAACTCAAAGTGTTTTTCAGTGATTCTTACCACAAATGGTATCAAGATGGCTTATCTGAAAGCCTGAAAAAAGAAACTCAATTATTTTAGTGTTTTTTTTTAAAGATATTAAACATTTTGTAGGAAGGATAATTATGCTGTAACACAATTGAGACAATTTTGTAGTTACACCCGGTAAATGCAATGTTAATCGTTATCTGCTGTCTTCTTGATTACTCTTCTTTTATTGTTCCCCCTCCTTAATAATGTTTTTCTTCTTTTATTATTCTTCTACACTCATTAACCTGTTATGTTTTAGTAGCTGCCTTGCTCAGGATGAAATGAGAATTTATCTTTTACTAGCAGCATGGCCCGGCGTTGCCCATGCTTGATTCAAGAATCGTACGACTCATACAGCAATCGCTATCACTTGACTTAAAATATTTTTGCCCTTCCTTGCCTTTAAAGAAGTGCTCTTTGCCGTGCTGATGTTGCTACATGTTCTTGCCTATCTCACACTGCGAATTTTTTCTAAGCTCTATACTAAACATTAAATCTGTTACGAAAAAAGAACTAAACAAAATGAACACAAAACGATCAGCTTTAAAAAAGGACTTCTAACTGGAAGAACCGAATGAAAAAAGAATGTTAACAACAAATACTTTTTCACACCCAATCCAGTTCTGCGGAATCAGAATCAACATTGAGTTTAAGCAAGCGAATGAGCCAATTGGAGTAAAGTGTCATGCAGATTTAAATTTTTACCACTTGTGACGAATGCAGCTATTGATTTTTTTTTTTTTTGCATGCTAGCATGCTACTTAATATTCGTGTCAGTCAGCAGTTGGCTCTCACGCTGGCCAATAGAATCTTCCTGCCTATTCGTGGCAGCCAGCTATTGGCTCACTCTGGCCAGTACAAAATGGCGGCAAACTGCATGAAAACTGTCGTAGAAGCATGAAAAAATCGAACTATCGATGGGAGTTGGGAAATACAAAGTCGGTCTTGGCCTTTCCACTAACTTGGAGCATGTGCATGTAAATTTTGGTGCGAATCCGTCGAAAATTGCGGCCGTGCATTCGTCACACACACACACACACACACACACACACACACACACACACACACACCATCCTGCCTTTTCTAGATAGAGATTAATTCAAATAACATTTTTTTAATAAATATACAATATTTATATCGATCTTAAGAAAATATCGAAACCAATTTTATGAAAAAAATATATAATCAATGATGATGATCAGCCGATATTTGTCCAGAATTTCATGTTATCGTTTGTTTCCTAATTAAAAATAAAAATTCTAATTATATTCTTATCTGCCACATCTTAAAAAGTATCCTGATGCCACATTGTCCCATGATGCAATACTACCGGATAAACATCCTGCTATTTACGCGTGCGCATGCGTATATTTCAATATGGATCTCTACTGCTGAACGTCTTCAACCTCGCCAAGATATTTTATTATTTATGCTACAGTCTCTGTTGTTGTTGAACCCATCAATGTACTCAACCAACACAAGAAGCCACCATTGCTACATCGTGCTTTTCCTAACATGTTGGACAATATAATAATGTGTATAACTGTTTTTATCGTTAAAAAAAAGAGCTCAGAATATTTTAGAAATAAATGCTCTGTCATTTCAAACAATTGGAACGGATAAACGAATATATTATAACCTTTTGTAATACAAGGAGTTTATAAAGTCAGTGTGCAATTTTAAATTCAACTTTGGTAACGATGAATAATAGAATTAATTTCTAAAGAATTAAGGAATTTGTTTCTAATCCGATGTCTTTTATTACTTCAAACGTTATTATGCTGGATATTCATTCATAGCCGAGCGGTAAAGGACACCGAATGAGACAGTGGATTCTCATACAAAGGGAGATGCAGGTTCGATTCCTGCCGAAGAGCACGCTTTCTTTATTAAGATTTCTTGAATGCACAGGCCTATAGTAGTGGGAGTTTAAAGTATCACCCTGTTTGGTCACAATTCATCCCTTTGATGTTTACTGGAATGACCTCTCCAGGGTGCAGGCCTGTGCGATGGTATATGATGGCCGGGTGCAGTCCAGACTACATACGCCCTCCGCTTCTCTCTCGGTCGTACTGACCCCGTCCAAAGGAATACAAAACTGCAGGAGTTGCCGGGAAAATTGTCAGTGTTGACAGACAAGCTCATTTGGGTCCCCACTCCAGGTTTTCTGTCTGGATTTACTACCATACCCTATTCCGAATTTGGAGATGGCCGCAATGTATAAATCAACCATCCGTCCTTGCATGGAATATTGCTGTCATATATGGTCTGGTGTCCCGCTGTACGTCTCGAGGTCCTCGACAAAATCCAGAGACGAATATGCAAGATGTTATGTTCTGATCTGGCATCTAATCTACAGACGTTCTGTGGCCTCCCTCTGTCGTTTCTACAAATATTTTCACAGCAACTGTCCTGACGAGCTACTTTCGCGGGTTTCCAGACTGCATTAATTTAAGCGAGCTATCAGTCTGACATCTCGGTCCCAGCTTTTCACAGTCAAAACAGTTAAATGTAACCGCCTCTTCTACTCAAACAGCTTCTTCTCTCGCACTTCCCGCCTGTGGAATTCTCTTCCTCCTACTTGATTCCCTAATAACTATAATCTTCAAATATTCAAGCATAATGTCAATCGACATCTGATACACTGATCTCGTTCCCCGTCCTTCTCTGTACCCTTTCCTCAAACACGCCTCTTTACTCTTGTTCTCAATCCTCCGTAACCCCTTGCGTGCTAGTAGAACTCCCGCCTTGACTTTAAAAAAAAGACAGTGGAGGTTTAAAAAGAGGGTTTTCCTTCCGCTAGATGGACTGCTTTCCAGAACTCCATTTACTCGAAACAGCTGGTTATGAGGCGCCAGTTGTCCACCTTCGCCCATTCTCCGGCCTGGAGCTGGACATAGTTGTCCGAGCATATTTGAAGTGTATGCCACGGAAGTATTTTATAGACAACAGGAGTTTGTCCCCACTATACTCCCCGGCTGTGAGAACAATAGTAGTAATACATAGTGTTTAAAGGGTAATATAATGGCCTTTTCTATTTCAGATTCGAGTATCCATGATTATAACGTTTGAACTAATAACCAAATTTCTTATGTTGTTCTAAAGAATCCATAAATTCTTCATTTGCCTTTCGTCCGTGGTTTATCAATGACGATATTCAGTCACCCACCCGACTGGGTGTCAATGATAGCAATGAAAAACCTTTTTAACGTGAAATTCCGATCCCGTGACTTGGCCAAAAATTTTTTTTTTATTATAATGAGTTCTAAACCTTCTTTGGAAATCGGAAACAGATTTCAGTTTAGCATACCAAACAACGCAGTTTACTTTCTCTTTTAGTGAAGGCATGAGCAAATAATAATTCTGGAAATAATGGCAAGTTTCAAGAAAAGGATCTTATTACATAATTAAGCTTGTCTATCTTTTTGTTCCTTAGTTAGTACGTATGTACTTTACGTCCTGTAAATACCTGATAAATAATGAACTATTCCGTTATGATCGCGTGAAAAAAACGAAAAAGACATAACAGAGACACTATTTTTTTAAAGAAAGAAAGAAAGAAAGAAAGAAAGAAAGAAAGAAAGAAAGAAAGAATGAAAAAAAAATAAAGAAAGAAAGAAACGAACGGTCATTGCCCCTTGCAACGCTAAATAATGGACTATCCCGATTTGATCGCCTGGAATGATGGACATTTTAGAGACGCTACATGGTTTCAATAAGAAAAAAAGAAAGCACCGTTACGCCCTGTGATACCTCGTAAATAATGGACTATTCCGTTCTGCTAGCGTAGAAAGACGGAAAAGACATATCAGAGACGCTAATGGTTTCATTAAGAAAAAGAAAGACTGAAAAAAATGAAGTGAAGATAGTAGTGTTTAACGTCTCTTTCAATGAAGTTATCAATTTCATTTTATTTTCATTTATACCCGCTTCTTTAAATAACACCCAGAATTCCTATCTATGGTTGTAAGGTCAATATTTTGTTAATGTTGTTAAAAATAAGTTGTAAAAATAACAATGATTCATCAAGTTTATCAATATCAACAGATAAATCATATCATGTACAAATCGAAACTATTAAATATTTTAAAATTGCATATGAGCTTTATCCACTCTTTGTATAGACATGGTTACGTGAGCTGTTCCAAAAGTTTCAAGAAAAGAATTTTGAATGATATGACAATAGTAACTGAAAATTTTTGTTTATTTTTATTTATTTTTCTGCAGTGATATTAATTTTTTAAACAAAGATTGCGTCCACAGACCGTCCTGACATTGGTTCGTCTACAACGGCTCTCCTTGCTCAACGGTAGCACAACGTTTGACTGTCACAAAAAGGTATGTATACCAGGGTAGATATTTTGAATGCGATCATAGGATTCTTGCAGCCGAATCAGTTCCAGAGGACATATCGCGGTGAAACACTTGCTTTCGTATGATCATTGAGGGAATATCAGCAATTTACTGAAAATAAATTGCTGATACACACTTAAGAATCGACGGACAGGTCCGGCTACGAAACTCTGGAGTCGGAATGCTGAAGGTAACATCAATGAGCTAAGTGACAAATATTTACTCTTTGATATCGATCACTTTATTGTAAAGACTGCTTATCTTCAATGATTTTTTCTCTCAGTATCCCATTGACTGTGAGCATTTTTGGCTCCATACTATTTCTAACATCGCTATATGTATAATTATTCTCAAAGGTTAACAGAAGAATCGTGATGAAATCGATCCTAAACTAAAATGACAATCCCAGTTAAGGATCGGAAGCTCACGACGGATTGAAATAAAGTTCATATATAATAGCACATTCTCAAAAAAAAAAAACATCTTTTGGTCTACAAACAATTACTTCGTCTTCAAGTTTTTGATTTCATAAGGAAAACATATGCCTGACGATGAATAAAGGATTATTCGAAAGTACTTAATTTAAAAAAATATAAACTGGAAACAACAGACAACAGTTTCATAAATGAGGATCACATCATTCTATGGATTAACAGTATTTTAATGCATACATTATACACATTGGCATTTATTTATGTAATAACACTCTGACTAAGAAACACAATGTAAGAAGAACATTATTAATAAACAGAAGGTTTCACAAAGGGGCCCAATTTAGAGATGACATTTATTTATCTTCGTCAAGGCACACAATGAAGAAAACGTTATTAATAAAATAATGAGTGAAAAAAGGAAATAATTTTCAGTTAGATTTCTTTTATCAGATGGATAAAATGGGGGATATGATTTATATACTAACCAAGTGAAGAAGACTCACAAAGAAAAATAAAATACCGTAAATGTTTTTCAAACAGACAAAATTTTGAGTTGGTTTTATCTATATACTAACCAGGTGAAAAAGACTCACAACAGTGAAAAATAAAATACCGTAAATGTTTTTCAAAGGAACAAAATTGTGAGTTGGTTTTATTTATATAATAACCAAGTGACTATGACTCACAAAAGAGAAAAATATAATAACGTAAATATTTTTCAATGGGACCACATTTTGAGTTAGTTTTATTTATATAAATACCAGATGAACAAGATAAACAAGAGAGAAAAAATATAATAACGTAAATATTTTCAAAGGGAAAAAATCTTGAGTTGGTTTTATTTTTACAATAACCAGGTTAAAATGGCTGACAAGAGAACAAAATATAATAACGTAAATATTTTCAAAGGGACAACATTTTGAGTTGGTTTTATTTATATAATAACCACGAGAACAAGACTCACAACAATGAAACATATGAAAATTGAATGTTTTTTAAACACACAAAATTTTCAGTTGGTTTTTATTATTAGGTTGGTGCAAAAATAGTCGTTTTTGACGTTAAGTGAAACGTCAAAAACGATATTATTTTTGCACCAACCTAATATATAAATACCAGGTGAACAAGACTCACAACAGAGAAAATTATAGGAACGTAAATATTTTCAAAGGGACAAAATTTCCAGTTGGTTTTATTTATATAATAACCAGGTGGACAACACCCACAACAGCGAAAAAATATAATAATGTAAATGTTTTTCAAACGGACACAATTTTGAGTTGGTTTTATTTTCATAATAACCAGGTGAAACAAACTTACAACAGAGAAAAATATAAAAATGTAAATATTTTCAAAGGGACAACATTTTGAGTTGTTTTTTCTTATATAAATACCAGCTGAACAAGACTCACAACAGCGAAAAAATATAATAACGTAAATGTTTTTCAAAGGTACAAAATTTGGAGTTGGTTTTATTTATATAATAACTAGTTGAACACAACTCGCAACAGAGACAAAATATAATAGTTTAAACGTTTTATAATCGGCCACAATTTTAAGTTGGCATTTATTGTAAAAATCAGTTGACTTCAAAATTATATTGAAAAATTTAAAATTTCTGTTGTCTTTTATTTATAAAATAACCTGGAGACTCACAATAGAGAAAGAACATAATAGCGTGAAGAGACACAATTATGAGTTGATTTTTATTTATATAATAACCAATTGATCAATACCCACAACAGAGAAAAAACATGATAATATAAAGGTTTTGCAAGGGGGGCGCAATTATGGCTTTTATTTATCAACTCACAATTTGACCAACAATCCCAACAGAATAAGAAAATAATAACGTAATGGGTTTACAAAAGGGTAAAATTTTGAGTTGGCTTTGATTTATAAATTACACAGCTTGCAACATAGAAAGAAAATAACGTAATGGGTTTACAAAAGGGTAAAATTTTGAGTTGGCTTTTATTTATAAATTACACAGCTTGCAACATAGAAAGAAAATAACGTAATGGGTTTACAAAAGGGTAAAATTTTGAGTTGGCTTTGATTTATAAATTACACAGCTTGCAACATAGAAAGAAAATAACGTAATGGGTTTACAAAAGGGTAAAATTTTGAGTTGGCTTTTTTTTAAAAATGAAACAGCTGACCAAGACTCATAACATAGAAAAAAATAGTGCCCTAAATATTTTAGAAAGGCACACAATTTCGAGATAGCTTTCATTTATATCATAGTCAGCTGACCAAGATTCACAACAGATAAAGAACATAATAACGTAAAAGGTATTTTTTGAGTTGACTTTTATTTATATAATAACTAGTTGACCAAGACTGACTTCAGAGAAAAGAAACGTAATAACGTAAAGCTTTTACAAAGGGACAGGGTGTTATTTATATAGTAGCCAGGTAACCAAGAGTCACGACAGAGTAATAATATGATAAAATAAAGGTTTTACAAATGGCGGCTCTATTGAGTTGGTATTTATTTATATACTTATTAGATAACCCATAATCACAACTGAGAAAACGTATAATAAAATAAATTTTACAATGAGACACAGTTTTGAGTTTTGAGCTTTTTTCAATATAATCACCAGCTAATCAATATTCTGACCGGGGAAAAAAACTAATAATAAAAATGGTTTTACAAAGGAACACAATTTTGAGTTTGTTTTTATTGTATTTAATATCCCACCCACGAGGAATATATGTGGCACGAGGCCGAGATTAAAGTGATTTTCTCCGTGCCCGTAGGCTCGGCAAAAAATATACCCTTTGAACCAGCCTAGACTGGTTCAGGGCCTGTCTACCTTCCCGGACGAAACCTTACCCTTCGGCAAAGCTTCGTCCGGGTTCCTCTCTGCCAAAGCAGAGAGTTCAACAGTCATGACCTGGTGCTCGTTACACCATTCATTTTGAGTTGGTTTTTATTTATACAACCTTGTGCAAATTAATTGAAACAACTGCTTTAGTTTCCTTTCCTTTTCCATACGGTCAGTTTTAGATGCACTGGAGTGACAGGATGCAATTGATTTCTATTTTTTCCTCAGATTAGGTCATTTGCAGTAGTGTGCGGTAATATGAATCTATTTTGGGGGTGTATGATGAAATTTACTTGGCCTTGAAAAGTATTGCGACATCCGTGATTGCATCAAATTTTTATCACGCCCAGATACTATTGTTTCGACTGTCGATTAGTTGTCCTACAGCCATTGTCTGCGATGGACGTTACTCCAAGGAAGCGTAAGAAAATTGTAAATTGAACACACTGGCAAGCCTTACCAGTGAGCAAATAAAAGTACAATAGATCGGCCCGGAAACTCACCTGATTTAAATCCAATCGAGAATCTGTGGTCAATCTGCCAGGAACGAATTTGTGGAATGGACACACGAAGTACTAATATGTGCACTGGGTTATGTTTCATTGGAAAAATACGAAAAAAGTCAATAATAACGGAATTATTCGTTTTGTTTCAATTAATTTGAACGAGGGTGTATAATAATCAGGTGACTTGATGTCACAACGGAGAGAGAACATAATACAATGTAATAGATAGACAGACATTATTAATAAAGTAAAGATTAAGAAAGAGACAATTTTTACATACCTTTTGTTAATCAAATAACAATATGTACACATTGTTGACAGAACTGTGGTAATGAAACAAAAGTTTGACAAGGGGACACAATTTTATGATTACTTTTATTTATCAAATAACTGTCAGTACAAGGGACACAATGAAGAAAGAAACTTTTAAAAACGTAAACTTTCGACTAAGGGACACCATCTTGAAATTATTTTTATTCATCAAATAACTGCCATTCCAAGAGAAACAACGGAGAAGCAACATTCTTAATAAAGTAATGTTTTGACAAAGGAACACAATTTTGAATTTTATATATTTCAAAAGCGTCTGTCCAAAGAACACCATGGAAATTAATTTCGTAATAAAGACAATGGAAAACATTTCTGAGATTACTTTTATTCATCTAATAACATTTTGGTCAAGTGTCATTATCAAAAATGTATTCTTATTAATATAGACTATATTTAAAAAAAGTAAATTTTTAATAATGACAATTTTTCGATGACTTTTATTAAACTAATAACCGTCAGACTAATGTTTACAATTTGTAGTGAACTTTTCTTAGTAAAGAAATAGTTTGAGAAAGCAACACCATTTTGATAAAACTTTTACTTATCTAATCTAAAAGACACAATTTCGAAATAACATTAATTTATCTTCTGACGCTCTCGTCAAAGGAGACCAAAATTATAAATGTTTTATAATAAAGTAAAATTTTGACAAAGTGACATAATTTTGAGATGGCATTTATTAATCTACTGACCCTATAACCAAAAGACACAATGAATGCGTGAATAAAATAAAATTTTAACAAGGCGATACGATTTTGAAAAGTCTTCATTCATCTACTAACCGTCACGCCGAAGGACACAGTGAAGCATTTTTTTTTTTAGTAGAATAAAATCTTGACAAAGTGCAACCATTTTGAAATGACAAGGGACACAGTGAAGCGTAAAATTTTATTAATAAATATAACGTTTTGTCTTAAGGACACAATTATGAGGTGACTTATATTGACAAAATAAGTATTTGGTAAACTATTTACATTATTCTGACTATTGTCCACATCTTTGTCGCCATATTTATTACAACGTTTCGGCCGTTTTACGCTCCGGCCTTCTTCAGGTAGTTGGAATGTCCAACTGAACCCTTTATTTCGCTCACCGGGGTAGACAATTCTATTTCCACGTCCCATATTTTAATGGATATCAGTTGTCAGTTATCTCCTGTTAATTCACCTCTCCAAGTTCCCCACTGCCTTAACTGGGTATTGAACTCACATTTTTTTGGGGGGTCCTGTCACTGGATCTAACTAACGCCTTTATCCACTGTGCCATGTGTCCTTGAAACGTTGTAATAAATATGACGACAAAGATAAGGACAATAGTCCGAATAATGTAAATAGTGTACATAATACCTCATCTCAGAAATATAGACAGATACTGAAGTATTTGGTAAAAGAACTCAATTTTCAGATGTCAATTATTTAAAATTCGTCCGGCATAGGAACCCAATGGAAGGCGGATTTTATTTGTGCAGCAAATATTTGGAGACTGGAAATGGTGTATTTTTACAATTTACACTATTCTTGTTCAGACTGTTGCCCTCATCTTTATTGTCATATTCACGACGTTTCGGTCGTTGTACGCTCCGGCATTCTTCAGGATCTGTTCATATTTCTGAGATGTGGTATTGTAACTATTTACAGTATTTACATTGTTCGAAATAATTTTCACTCGTCATTTTTCGTCTCCTTGAATCCTGTTCGTTCATTGGCCTCTCTGTTTCTTTCACTCTCAGTAACCCCTTGCATATTTTATTGCATTGCTTGGGTTGAAATGATCAAAAGAACATAATATTGAAAACGCTTCATTTAAAACTCTCTAAAATATTGAAGACTACTACTACTACTATTATTATACGTACTCTGTCCTTTCAAGACGTGGACGATCGTGGCTCTCCACATCCTTCTATCCCAAGCAGCCCTTAGCAGCGTATAATTCTGAAAATAAACAGACGCTCCTATTAAAAAGGAAGTTACCAATACCAATATCCAGAAAGAGGCTTACGCAGTAGCGTCTCCTTTTTAAATTTTGCATTTGTTGTAACTATGGCTACAAAACATTTCGCTTTCATTTCTTGTCTTGATAAAGTCGGATGATGAAACGCGTCGGCAAGAATTAAGAATTTTTTCCAATTGTCATTTTTAAAACACTTTGTTTTCAGAATTGATTCTAGGAAATTTAACTTTAACTATTAATTTATATATATATATATATATATATATATATATATATATATATATAGATAGATAGATAGATAGATAGATAGATTAGATACACCTAGGGAGACAAACCTACCTGTTTCATCTAAACGGATCGTCAGCCTTACTTTTCCTGACGATCCGTTTAGGTGAAATCTAGGTAGGTTTGTCTGGCTCACTCGGTGTATCTTGGTCTGCTCTACGGTTGTATTGAGCGCTTTTGTTAGTTAGTTGTTTACTCGTATCGGGTTTTTTTTTTTGGGCTTCAAACCTGCACCTGTGCGGTTTTTTGTCGGCAAAGTTCATGTTTGTAGCTCTTTTCTTTTTTTTAAACTTTTTTTCCTCGAGATTGATTTGATTATTAGCAAATCAAAAATTCGAGGGTTTTTCGAAACGAGTCTAGTTATCTATATATATATATATATATATATATATATATATATATATATATATATATAAAAAAAAACACATGAAAAGGCAAGTGGTTTGTGAAGGAGAGAAATAATATTCATAATAAACTCTCTCTTGTAAAACTCTAAGAGAAACACGGTACAAACTTGTAGTATTTCTTCAGTGGGAAGTTCTTCATTCTTTGTGGGTAACGAAGCAGCAATTGCCTGCTTTCACCATCGGGCTGTCACGTGACTCTCAAGGACCCTTTAAGACATCAGTAAATTCTTCTTGTAGCGACGGCGATAATTCTCTTCTGTATCCATACACCTAAAAAGTACAAATATTCCAGCACAAGCTATTGTTTTTCTTCGTTAAATGAAAAAAATATTCTTTCTAGTGTTACAATGTAAATGAAGTATTAATTTTCGGCCATTGCGCTCTCTCTCGCTCTCTCTCTCCCTCCCCACTCTCAATACTAAATCTGAACACCAAATACGACCGCACCCTCATTAGTCAATCGTTTCACTAAAGCGCGTCTGTGTTGCTAGTCGGAGACGGTACGAGGTTTAACATATAATTATCGATATAAACAATTCCGCTTAAAGATGACAGGAAGATATGACGTCATCACCGGATCACGTCTGCTTTGGCGAAAAACTAATTGGATAATAATGGCGGAATAAGCCCACTTTTATATTTCACCTACATTCGACATCATTCACGCTGAAGATAAAACAAATCATTATCTCAGCTAATATAGGAAAACAGCACGGCCACTAGAAAATTAATTATTAAACGTTATAAAAAAGATTTTCCATTGAAATACATATTACGTGATAAAAACAACAATAATAAGTCATAGTATAAAGAATAATAATATAATAATTGTGAAAATACCTCATCTAGATAACTAGATATTCATGTCTTAAGACTTCAATTACTTTTATGATAAAAAGCCACAATAAGATGGAGCAAAACTCGTAATAAGATAATAGTAGCGAAATTCTTTTTCTCCATGTACCAGGTACCATCAGGACGTATGCAATCATGGCTCTCAACAAATTTCTATGTTTTGTAGCTCTTAATAGATTTTGGCTTTTTTGTTATTTCACAGAAACCCTGTTCCGCCATCCATTCAATCAAACTCACTATGTCATGCACTCTTTTCTCATGTCCCTCTTGCTTTTAATCTGGCTTATGAGTATCAGATTTTCCAAGCACTCCTTCCTCATGATGTTCCTTGAAATTTCAACTGTCTCTTCCTGATGTTAAGTATAAGTTCCCTTTTTGTTTCCATTTTCTCCTAAATTTCGTCGTTACTCACATGTTCGGTCTATGGTATCCTCAGCATCCTTCTGTATAACAACATTTATGTTGCTTTAAGTGCCTTCTTCATCTGTGAGTACATTTCCAGTATTTACTACCATACAGAAGGACTGATATTATGTAACAGTTCAATAGTCTTTTCTTTTTTTTCTAACGAATGTTTTTCTGTTTCTTAATACTCTGTTTAACTTTTGGAAGGTATCTTTGGCTATTCAGGTACACCTTCTGGTTTCAATGAAGCATTTTCTGTCCTCTGTTAAAACACTTCCCATATATTTAAATTGTTGTATTTGTTTAATTTTGCTATCTCCAATTTGTAATTGACATTTTTGCCTCGCCCTTTTGCTAACAACCATATTATTTCATCTAAAACGCCCACGAAAATAGTTTGTGGCTCCAGTTACAAATGTGATAAAATATCACAATACGATGGACTAAAACTAATAATAAAATAGCGAAAACCTTTTTTTTTTAAATCTATATAAAATAAATTAAAAATTGTATTACTATTTTATCCTTACAGATGAAGAAGTGACTTGTGACAAATATTGTTCTACAGAAGGATGCTGAGAATCCTATTGACTAAACATATGAGTAACGAGGAAGTTTTAGGGGAGAGGTCACAAAAAGGATAGTTATACTTAGAATTAGAAAGTGGCCACTGAAAGAGTACATAATGAGGAAAGAAGGCTTGGAGAATTTAACAAACTGAGGATACATTGAAGGAAAGAAGAAATGTCCGCGCGATATCTTGTCAACAGCCCAGGAAGAATCATATATGAACTGACTTGAACCACAATCCGATTCACTACCAGGTATGGTGTAATGGTTAAGGAGCTATTCTTGTTGGCCATTACTACTTAGTGATGAGTTCGAACTTCACTTGGCGCTCTATACTTTTGACCTTGTGCCAAAAATAAGCTATGCTTATTAACAGGCCACCTCGGCATGGGGTAACAGTGCGCAAGTTTAATTGACCATTAATACTTTGTAGTGAGTTCGATCCTTACTGTGTGCCCCATAACTATGTTCATGTGCCAAACTAAACTATACCTTGTAAAGAACATAGAGCCAGGTGGTCTTTAGTAAAGGTTAACAAGCTATTCTGGTTGATCATTATCACTTAGTAATGAGTTTTATCCTCATTGGGTACCGCGAAATTCTGATATTGTGCCAAACTAAGTTAAGTTATATATATATATATATATATATATATATATATATATATATATATATATATATAAGACTATTCGAGAACGAGAAAATGTTTTGCAGGGTAACTCGTCATCCGCCTCCATATGTTTAATTTGCCTTTCGATTAGTCTTAAAACCCTAGGTCGACCTATATACGAGGCATCTTCAGTTCTAGAACTATTGTCATTTACTAAGCTTGTTCTAGTCTGGTACAAGGCTGTATGCACAGTAAAAGTTTGCTTGTTTAGCTTTGTTGACTTAGATTGGAAGGAACTATAAATATACAAGGTGTAATAAACACTATCGGGATTGTTGCTATGGTAACAGAGCTAAAGGACACAGAGGGAAGCTGCTTGACTCAGAATGACTTTGACTTGAAACCTGTAAAGTTATAATGTTTTCACTCATTTCTGTTGTTCATAGAAGTGCTTGGAAGGAAAGTTTGTAGAGTGTGGTCATCACAGATTTTCCGTCTGTGACCATGGCTTATGCAGCAGGTTTTGGAAAAAGCACATTTCCCAGACACGACAACCTCTATATTCCACAGATCAACCCTTACAAGTTTTTTTTTCATCTTCAAAAATTTTGAAAAAAAAAAAAAAATGAAAAGAACAAGATTTCAAGACGTCGATAAAATCTAAGAGAATGAAACGAAACAGCTACTCGCTATTCCAATGAAAAAGTAGTTCCAAGAATCTGTCTATATTTCCGAGACACATGATCCAGTGGCAGGACCCAAAGAGTGTGAGTTCAATACCCGATTAAGGCAGTGGAGAACTTTCAGAGGGAAATTAACAGGAGATAACTGATAACTGACATCCATTAAACATGGCACGTGGAACTAGAACAGTCTATCCCAGTGAGCGAAATAAAGGGTTCAGTTCGACATTCTAACTACCTGAAGAAGGCCGTAGCGTACAACGGCCGAAACGTTGTAATAAATATGGCGACAAAGATGAGTCCAAATAATGTAAATAAAGTTCCAAGAATGCTTCCAAGCGTGCGGCTTCAGAAATGGACTACTTCGAAGGAGATAAAATGCCAAATTCACGTGTGCTGTAGAGGCCTTTTTTTTATAGCATCAGTTCACGATTCTTTTTGATCAGACCCCGGACAGCGATCAGTTTTCTGTTTTGCTTTCTCTTTCATTAATCACTAGTTACGTCTTTCCATCATGACAGACCACTTACTCAAAGAAAGCGATCGATTCTACTCAGATGCTCACACCTTTTTAAAATCATAGATCCAATCTGTAAACCTATTAATCATACAATAGAAAGAATCATTGTATTGGTGGAAGACAAAACGATCATTCATACTTCATGCTCTACAAAGCATGAAAAATACAATCTAGATTATTGCTGTATCATATCCGCTTTTTGATTCTAGCAAAGATTAAATCTTATAATTATTAACGAAGCCTAGATTAGCTAAACCAGTAAACCAACAACTCTACCGATATCGTCTGGATTTGTAGAATGGGGAGCAATCATTATTTACATTATTTACACACGGACTATTGTTTCAAACTTTATTTCTGTTATCCCAACGTTTCAGCCACTGTGTTCTCCGGCCTCCATCAGAGATTATTAATGGTTTTAAATATTTCTAAAGGATTGTATCAAACAGCAAATGTCTATCACATAGATATATCCATCCACTTTGATAAAATAAAAATCATCTCAACAATTAACAAATTTGTAAAATATTAGAACGAGAAATCGAAATTGCTAGAATCTTAACCTCTTTAAGTATAAGGTCAACCATTATCTTTCCTACATATCCCGGGGTAGCAGCATCTGTTAGGACCTCGGTTATGGGCAAAGAGTGCGCCCCTCCTCCAAACAAAAACAAAAAACTATGAGAGTATAAATATATATTTTATAGTAAAAATAGTAGTAATATATTTTTATATAAAAAAATTACCAACAATACCTATGTATAGTAAAATTACCAATAATATATTTTTAAAACAAAATGACCAGCAATACATGTTATAGTAGAAATACCAACAATACATTTTATAGCAAAATGACAAACAATACATAGTCCTAGGTATGACGATAAACTACATCCGGCAGCAAGGTCCCTGATCAGGAGATTGGAGTTATTTTGTAACGTGGAAACACCTCTAAATTGATGTTGTTTCCAGGTCCACACTGACCCAGGGTGGTAGCAGCGGTTAGTGGCCCAGCTATGAGCAAATAGTAGACTCTAACAAAAACAAAAGACTATGAACGTGTTATACCATAATACCTATTCTATTGTAATAGACTCTCCCACAGATAATAAGTAGTAGTAGCAGCGGCCAGTTGGGCTCAGTGTTGTTGAGCGAGTCAGTCGATATCGGACATTGAAGTACCAACCATCACAACTAGATTGCTGCGTCATTAACTATTATTTCAAGTTCCTAACGTTTTGTACGTCGAACCTAATTTAGGACGACTTATTGAAATACAAGCCTCCACTGTGAAAACTACTCTACAACAGAAAGTATTGTAAAAATTCAAGCAATTTATTTTTATATAAGAAAAATTACCGACAATACAGATTTATAGTAAAATTACCAACATTAAATTTTACAGTAGCATTACCAACAATTCATTTTATAGCAAAATGTTGATTCCAATCTCCACTGTGAATGACTACAAAATATGGGCAGAAGCACACAAATGCATGCTGGGATTTTTTCCTAACCAACAAAATAGTCAAGTTCTCGGTTTCCCCTAACTCAGTCCCGGTCTGTCTTGTCTTGAAGTCAGAATGTTACATTTGCTTGTCTGAACTTGCTTTTGTGTGTCAACGCCAATTCTAAGTTTGTGAACTTTTTTGCCATATTAGTTTTTCTTTGCTTCATTACAGTTAATTTGCCTTGCATATGGCGGCTTGGATTGGGGAATCTACTCTGATTTAGCCCGAGTGACACAATGGGGGCAAAGGTTATACTATAATCTTAACCTCTTCAAGTCTAAGGTAAAACGTTTTCTATCCAACATATCCTCATAATCTGAACTTTTTACCTCCTTCTCTTAATTCAGTAACTATCGAGTAAATATCGCATTAACAATTTTTAAGATACAAGTCCTACTATTTAACCCATAGCCGAGGGAGTAGGACTGAAATGACTGAGATTAAAAAAAAACATTTCAGCGAAAGAAGTTGGATATAGAAATTACGAGAATATAGCATTTAAACATAACCTCAATACTAGTAATAATAAGAGTACTAGGAACGATTAAAAAATAATACGGATACATGCATCAAGAAAATACAAAAGATTATAATAATAAGCACCGCTCACTTGGAAAGTTAATTATCATTGTAATATACAATATTCCTTAGTTCCACCAGTTCAGATCTTCACAGCTAAGAACTATACTACGTACACTGAGACGAAGTAACCCCATTTTCATCATATTCCATTTGTAAGGAAGAAGTTCCATTAGGACAGTCTCTTCCAAAGAACATGAACTTTGAGTAACAGAGGGAAAGATTCTCCGATTACTATAATAATATATGATATCTGGGTATTCTACCCTCGCTTCAAATTAATTTAACTATAGACATGATAGTTTAGAGAAGCCATGTCACCATTATAACATTCCACTTGTAGAAAAAATGATATGAACACAAACCATCACGTGTACTAGAAGGAAAAAATATGACAGTGTCAGGGATTTCACCATGTATACAGAGTACACTATAGAAGCCAAGAGACCAGACATGATAATAAATGACATCAAAAACAAAAGCGTTATCTCAAAGTTATGACCATCCACTCTCATAAAAATATCTCATCCAAAGTAAAAGACAAATAAGCAAAATATGAGAACGTAGAAATCAAAATTCCAAGAATGTGGCATTTAAACACAAGCCAAATTCCAGTAATAATAGGAGTACTAGGAAGGATTAAAAAAAAGGAAATAAAAAAAATGGCAAATGAAAATTAATCGATTAATGTTATTGGTTCTGACATGGCATCTCGGCTTTCACTTCAGACAGGTGCTCAAAACATTCAATGAATGTATCAGAAAGACAAATTTAAAAGTAATCGATTAATTTTACAGTTAAATGGTTCTGAACAAGTTCTATGGCATTTCTTAATCAATGTTCACTTTTCAGACAGTATCTTCCCTTGATGAGCTATCCTTTTGGTACCTAGACTTTAACATTCTCATCAGTTGAAATGGCTAATTGTTTCGTTTCTTTGGTATGTTCATGGTAATTTTTTGATGAGCTGAATTTAAGAGCAGTACTAGATAGACAGCTAGGTCTCATCATTTTACAGTTGAAATGGCTAGATGTAACCATAAGTTCTATGCTAACAGTTTCTTAATCTGATAAGTATGTTCATGGTAATTGTTTTGATGAGCTATCCTCTTTGGTACCTAGACTTTATGAATTTAAGAGCAGTACTAGACTGGCAGCTAGGTTTCATCATTTTACTGTTGAAATGGCTAGATGTAACCGTTCTAAGTTCTATGCTGATAAGTATTTTCATTAATTGTTTTGATGAGCTATCCTCTTTTGGTACCTAGACTTTATAATTTAAGAGCAGTATGACTTCAGCTAGGTTTCAATTTTATTCTGATGAACCATATCTATGCTCTTTGGTAATTGTTTTGATGAGCTATCCTCTTTGGTACCTAGACTTTATGAATTTAAGAGCAGTACTAGACTGGCAGCTAGGTTTCATCATTTTACTGTTGAAATGGCTAGATGAATAACCGACTAAGTTCTATGCTAAATGGTTTTCTTAATCTGATAAGTATGTTCATGGTAATTATTTTGATGAGCTATCCTCTTTGGTACCTAGACTTTATGAATTTAAGAGCAGTACTAGACTGGCAGCTAGGTTTCATCATTTTACTGAAATGGCTAGATGTAACCATAAAGTTCTATGCTAGCAGTTTCTTAATCTGATAAGTATTTTCATGGTAATTGTTTTGATGAGCTATCCTTTGGTACCTAGACTTTATGAATTTAAGAGCAGTACTAGACTGGCAGCTAGGTTTCATCATTTTACTGTTGAAATGGCTAGATGTAACCATAAGTTCTATGCTAGCAGTTTCTTAATCTGATAAGTATTTTCATGGTAATTGTTTTGATGAGCTATCCTCTTTGGTACCTAGACTTTATGAATTTAAGAGCAGTACTAGACTGGCAGCTAGGTCTCATCATTTTACAGTTGAAATGGCTAGATGTAACCATAAGTTCTATGCTAGCAGTTTCTTAATCTGATAAGTATGTTCATGGTAATTGTTTTGATGAGCTATCCTCTTGGTACCTAGACTTTATGAATTTAAGAGCAGTGACTGGCAGCTAGGTTTCATTATTGAAATGGCTGATGAACCATAAGTTCTATGCTAGCAGTTTCTTTCTGATACCATGGTAATTGTTTTGATGAGCTTTCTTGGTATTTAAGAGCAGTACTAGATTGGCAGTTAGGTCTCATCATTTTACAGTTGAAATGGCTAGATGTAACCGTAAGTTCTATGCTAACAGTTTCTTAATCTGATAAGTATGTTCATGGTAATTATTCTGATGAGCTATCCTCTTTGGTACCTAGACTTTATGAATTTAAGAGCAGTACTAGACTGGCAGCTAGGTTTCATCATTTTACAGTTGAAATGGCTAGATGTAACCGTAAGTTCTATGCTAACAGTTTCTTAATCTGATAAGTATGTTCATGGTAATTGTTTTGATGAGCTATCCTCTTTGGTACCTAGACTTTATGAATTTAAGAGCAGTACTAGACTGGCAGCTAGGTCTCATCATTTTACAGTTGAAATGGCTAGATGTAACCATAAGTTCTATGCTAGCAGTTTCTTAATCTGATAAGTATGTTCATGGTAATTATTCTGATGAGCTATCCTCTTTGGTACCTAGACTTTATGAATTTAAGAGCAGTACTAGACTGGCAGCTAGGTTTCATCATTTTACTGTTGAAATGGCTAGATGTAACCATAAGTTCTATGCTAGCAGTTTCTTAATCTGATAAGTATTTTCATGGTAATTGTTTTGATGAGCTATCCTCTTTGGTACCTAGACTTTATGAATTTAAGAGCAGTACTAGACTGGCAGCTAGGTTTCATCATTTTACTGTTGAAATGGCTAGATGTAACCATAAGTTCTATGCTAGCAGTTTCTTAATCTGATAAGTATGTTCATGGTAATTATTCTGATGAGCTATCCTCTTTGGTACCTAGACTTTATGAATTTAAGAGCAGTACTAGACTGGCAGCTAGGTTTCATCATTTTACAAATGGCTTGTAACCATAAGTTCTATGCTAGCAGTTTCTTAATCTGAAATATGTTCTAGATGATCTTTATGAATTTAAGAGCAGTACTAGACTGGCAGCTAGGTTTCATATTTTAGTTGAAATGGCTATAAGTTCTATGCTAGCAGTTTCTTAATCTGATAAGTATGTTCATGGTAATTATTCTGATGAGCTATCCTCTTTGGTACCTAGACTTTATGAATTTAAGAGCAGTACTAGACTGGCAGCTAGACTGTTGAAATGGGTTCTATGCATTTCAATTTAAGTATGTTCATGGTAATTATTCTGATGAGCTATCCTCTTTGGTACCTAGACTTTATGAATTTAAGAGCAGTACTAGACTAGCTAGGGTTTCATATTTTACTGTTGAAATGGCTAGATGTAACAGTTTCTTAATCTGATAAGTATGTTCATGGTAATTATTCTGATGAGCTATCCTCTTTGGTACCTAGACTTTATGAATTTAAGAGCAGTACTAGACTGGCAGCTAGGTTTCATCATTTTACTGTTGAAATGGCTAGATGTAACCATAAGTTCTATGCTAGCAGTTTCTTAATCTGATAAGTATGTTCATGGTAATTATTCTGATGAGCTATCCTCTTTGGTACCTAGACTTTATGAATTTAAAGAGCAGTACTAGACTGGCAGCTTTTCATCATTTTACTGTTGAAATGGCTAGATGTAACCATAAGTTCTATGCTAGCAGTTTCTTAATCTGATAAGTATGTTTCATGGTAATTATTCTGATGAGCTATCCTCTTTGGTACCTAGACTTTATGAATTTAAGAGCAGTACTAGATCTGGCAGCTAGGTTTCATCATTTTACTGTTGAAATGGCTAGATGTAACCATAAGTTCTATGCTAGCAGTTTCTTAATCTGATAAGTATGTTCATGGTAATTATTCTGATGAGCTATCCTCTTTGGTACCTAGACTTTATGAATTTAAGAGCAGTACTAGACTGGCAGCTAGGTTTCATCATTTTACTGTTGAAATGGCTAGATGTAACCATAAGTTCTATGCTAGCAGTTTCTTAATCTGATAAGTATGTTCATGGTAATTATTCTGATGAGCTATCCTCTTTGGTACCTAGACTTTATGAATTTAAGAGCAGTACTAGACTGGCAGCTAGGTTTCATCATTTTACTGTTGAAATGGCTAGATGTAACCATAAGTTCTATGCTAGCAGTTTCTTAATCTGATAAGTATGTTCATGGTAATTATTCTGATGAGCTATCCTCTTTGGTACCTAGACTTTATGAATTTAAGAGCAGTACTAGACTGGCAGCTAGGTTTCATCATTTTACTGTTGAAATGGCTAGATGTAACCATAAGTTCTATGTAGCAGTTTCTTAATCTGATAAGTATTTTCATGGTAATTGTTTTGATGAGCTTCCTAATTTATGAATTTAAGAGCAGTACTAGACTGGCAGCTAGGTTTCAATTTTACTTGGCTAGATGTAACCATGTTCTATGCTAGCAGTTTCTTAATCTGATAAGTATGTTCATGGTAATTATTCTTGAGCTATCCTCTTTGGTACCTAGACTTTATGAATTTAAGAGCAGTACTAGACTGGCAGCTAGGTTTCATCATTTTACTGTTGAAATGGCTAGATGTAACCATAAGTTCTATGCTAGCAGTTTCTTAATCTGATAAGTATGTTCATGGTAATTATTCTGATGAGCTATCCTCTTTGGTACCTAGACTTTATGAATTTAAGAGCAGTACTAGACTGGCAGCTAGGTTTCATCATTTTACTGTTGAAATGGCTAGATGTAACCATAAGTTCTATGCTAGCAGTTTCTTAATCTGATAAGTATGTTCATGGTAATTATTCTGATGAGCTATCCTCTTTGGTACCTAGACTTTATGAATTTAAGAGCAGTACTAGACTGGCAGCTAGGTTTTCATCATTTTACTGTTGAAATGGCTAGATGTAACCATAAGTTCTATGCTAGCAGTTTCTTAATCTGATCATGGTAATTGTTTTGATGAGGTAATTATTCTCCTCTTTGGTACCTAGTTTATGAATTTAAGAGCAGTACTAGACTGGCAGCTAGGTTTCATCATTTTACTGTTGAAATGGCTAGATGTCTATGGTAATTTCTTAATCTGATGAGCTTTTCATGGTAATTTTTTGATGAGCTATCCTAGGTACCTTTTATGAATTTAAGAGCAGTACTAGACTGGCAGCTAGGTTTCATCATTTTACTGTTGAAATGGCTAGATGTAACCATAAGTTCTATGCTAGCAGTTTCTTAATCTGATAAGTATTTTCATGGTAATTGTTTTGATGAGCTATCCTCTTTGGTACCTAGACTTTATGAATTTAAGAGCAGTACTAGACTGGCAGCTAGGTTTCATCATTTTACTGTTGAAGGTTGAAATGGCTAGATGTAACCATAAGTTCTATGCTAGCAGTTTTTCAATCTGATAAGTATTTTCATGGTAATTAATGGAATTTAAGAGCAGTACTAGACTGGCAGCTGGTTTCAACCTAGATGTAACCATAAGTTCTATGCTAGCAGTTTCTTAATCTGATAAGTATTTTCATGGTAATTGTTTTGATGAGCTATCCTCTTTGGTACCTAGACTTTTATGAATTTAAGAGCAGTACTAGACTGGCAGCTAGGTTTCATCATTTTACTGTTGAAATGGCTAGATGTAACCATAAGTTCTATGCTAGCAGTTTCTTAATCTGATAAGTATTTTCATGGTAATTGTTTTGATGAGCTATCCTCTTTGGTACCTAGACTTTATGAATTTAAGAGGAGTACTAGACTGGCAGCTAGGTTTCATCATTTTACTGTTGGAAATGGCTAGATGTAACCATAAAGTTCTATGCTAGCAGTTTCTTAATCTGATAAGTATTTTTCATGGTAATTATTTTGATGAGCTATCCTCTTTGGTACCTAGACTTTTTATGAATTTAAGAGCAGTACTAGACTGGCAGCTAGGTTTCATCATTTTACTGTTGAAATGGCTAGATGTAACCATAAGTTCTATGCTAGCAGTTTCTTAATCTGATAAGTATTTTCATGGTAATTGTTTTGATGAGCTATCCTCTTTGGTACCTAGACTTTATGAATTTAAGAGCAGTACTAGACTGGCAGCTAGGTTTCATCATTTTACTGTTGAAATGGCTAGATGTAACCATAAGTTCTATGCTAGCAGTTTCTTAATCTGATAAGTATGTTCATGTTTCTTGAGCTATCCTGATAAGTTTATGTTCATGGTAATTTTATTTCTGATGAGCTATCCTCTTTGGTACCTTTTGATGACTTTTTGGTATAGAATTTTAAGAGCAGTACTAGACTACTAGGTTTCATCATTTTACTGTTGAAATGGCTAGATGTAACCATTTCATGCTATTTCTTAATCTGATAAGTGGTAATTGTTTTGATGAGCTATCCTCTTTGGTACCTAGACTTTATGAATTTAAGAGCAGTACTAGACTGGCAGCTAGGTTTCATCATTTTACTGTTGAAATGGCTAGATGTAACCATAAGTTCTATGCTAGCAGTTTCTTAATCTGATAAGTATTTTCATGGTAATTGTTTTGATGAGCTATCCTCTTTGGTACCTAGACTTTATGAATTTAAGAGCAGTACTAGACTGGCAGCTAGGTTTCATCATTTTACTGTTGAAATGGCTAGATGTAACCATAAGTTCTATGCTAGCAGTTTCTTAATCTGATAAGTATGTTCATGGTAATTATTCTGATGAGCCATCCTCTTTGGTACCTATTTATGAATTTAAGAGCAGTACTAGCCTGGCAGCTAGGTTTCATCATTTTACTGTTGAAATGGCTGATGTAACCATAAGTTCTATGCTAATTTCAATCTGATAAGTATGTTCATGGTAATTATTCTGATGAGCTATCCTCTTTGCCTAGACTTTATGAATTTAAGAGGAGTACTAGACTGGCAGCTAGGTTTCATCATTTTACTGTTGAAATGGCTAGATGTAACCAAGTTCTATGCTTTTCTAATCTGATAAGTATGTTCATGGTAATTATTCTGATGAGCTATCCTCTTTGGTACCTAGACTTTATGAATTTAAGATACTAGACTGGCAGCTTTTCATCATTTTACTGTTAAATTGATTTTTCTATGAGTTTCTAATCTGATAAGTATTTTCATGGTAATTGTTTTGATGAGCTATCCTTTTTGGTACCTAGACTTTATGAATTTAAGAGCAGTACTAGACTGGCAGCTAGGTTTCATCATTTTACTGTTGAAATGGCTAGATGTAACCATAAGTTCTATGCTAGCAGTTTCTTAATCTGATAAGTATGTTCATGGTAATTATTCTGATGAGCTATCCTTGGTACCCTAGACTTTATGAATTTAAGAGCAGTACTAGACTGGCAGCTAGGTTTCCTCTTTTTACTGTTGAAATGGCTAGATGTAACCATAAGTTCTTTGCTAGCAGTTTCTTAATTTAAGATTTTCATGGTAATTGTTTTGATGAGCTATCCTCTTTTGGTACCTAGACTTTATGAATTTAAGAGCAGTACTAGACTGGGCTTTTCATCATTTTACTGTTGAAATGGCTAGATGTAACCATAAGTTCTATGCTAGCAGTTTCTTAATCTGATAAGTATGTTCATGGTAATTATTCTGATGAGCTATCCTCTTTGGTACCTAGACTTTATGAATTTAAGAGCAGTACTAGACTGGCAGCTAGGTTTCATCATTTTACTGTTGAAATGGCTAGATGTAACCATAAGTTCTATGCTAGCAGTTTCTTAATCTGATAAGTATGTTCATGGTAATTATTCTGATGAGCTATCCTCTTTGGTACCTAGACTTTATGAATTTAAGAGCAGTACTAGACTGGCAGCTAGGTTTCATCATTTTACTGTTGAAATTTGTAACCATAAGTTCTATGCTAGCAGTTTCTTAATCTGATAAGTATGTTCATGGTAATTATTCTGATGAGCTATCCGCTTTGGTACCTAGACTTTATGAATTTAAGAGCAGTACTAGACTGGCAGCTAGGTTTCATTATTTTACAGTTGAAAATGGTTAGATGTAGCCGTAAGTTCTACGCTAACAGTTTCTTCTGTCGCACTTCTCGTCTGTGGAATTTTCTTTCGGCTTCTTGAGAATAGAAATTGCAAAGATATAACATTTAAACACAGCTATTATTCCAGTAATAACAGGAGTAATGGCAATTAACTAAAAAGAATACTGATAGACACATTAAGAATAATACAACAAGCACATTACCAATCATATTGCCCAGGGACACCGCTCACATATTTAAAAAAATCGACGGTTGGAAAGTTGTTTTTTCTTTTGTTATGTTTTTTTTTTTTTTTTTTTTTTTTGTTTGTTTGTTTTTTTTTAGGCAGCAAAACCAACTTGTGAGTTGCAACTAGATGCATGGGAATGCTCACAGATTACCTCAACCAAACTGAATGGATTCCTAACTTTAATATACAGCTAGAAGTATTGATGCAGATGGAGATAAACACTGAATTTCGGTGGCTAACGAATGCCGTGCTAAATGTAGAAACAGAGGCATTTATAATGGCTGCACATACCCAAAGCTTATTTACCAGGAGTTACCAGGTAAACATAATAAAGAACAGATAATGAAGAGGATGGAAATGCGACACCAGAATCCGAAAGCGCACTGAAATAGCGAAAATGCCTTTCGAAAGTTAAGGAAAGTATTAAGAAACATGAAAATTTCATTAGAAAAAAGAAAAGATTACTAGACAGTTATTCAATATCGGCCCCTCTATATTGCAGTGAATGCTGGACAATATCTTCACAGATGAAGAAGAGGCTTGAGGCAACAGAAAAGGAGTTCTACAGGAGAATGCTGAGAATACCATGAAAATGGAAACAGAAAGAACGTTCATGATTAGAATAAAAAAAAAAGACAGTTGAAATTTCTAGGGAACAATAATGAGTAATGAGGTCTTGGAAAATGTAACACTCACTGGCAACAGAAATGTGGTTCTACCGAAGGATGCTGAGAATAGCAGTAACTGAATATTTCGGGGTGGGGGAATAGAGCAAGATTTTCTTTAAATGTGAAATCGACATTTGCCTTCACGTTGGCAGCAGTCGTTGAAGTTGCAGGTGATTGCATTTTTGATAAATAATATTTAAATAAATATAACTTTGTTTTTATATCTTTGCTTGTAAAACTTCATTTTTTCCCGAACTGCTTAATATTTCAATAAATTTCAGTTGCATTTGTTTTGTTTTTTTCTCGCCATTCTTTTAAAATGCCATTACTTCCCGAACAACCCAATATTTCAATAAATTTAGCTTGCATTTGTTTTCTTTCTTGCCATTCTTCTAAAACGTCATTACTTTCCGAACTACCTAATATAAGGCTTAGATTATTGTCTGTCGCCTGTTAGGCTACTATGATCTAAATTCTGATCTGAAACTTTCATTAGACCAATAGATTTTTGCTATACAAGTCCCAGGTGATAGATAGTCGAGCAAACACCAGAAAATAAGCCTTCCGATTACCAAACCAGAGTTTTACAACTGAGCTCTTCCTCGCGAGAAGGAAATTCGATGTTGACTCTTAAAATGTTTGCGAAAATCTCTACACACATCTTGGCCTTATTGTTGATTGTTTTATACTTGTCCCCAATAAAACAGTATTTACCGCGACCCATTAGAGTGTTTTCCTTGAATCTCTCAGTCAACAGAAGAATTGGCAGACGACAATGTAGACGCGATCGAATTACTTCCTGCCATTAATGACTCCATTCTAATGTCGTTCGTCTAAACTGAATAAACGATAAGTAATTGAATCTTGAAGATTTTTATTAACAGAAGAGTCATTATCGTCTATTTTCAATCCTTTGCGATTAAGTCTTTCATCTTAATTTCAATTCCTTTACGTCGAAACTACTCAGACTCTCATTCTACAGCCATTTAGAAATATCTTGTATTTTGGTTAGATGAAGCCTTGTCAGCTAACTTATTATTTTTTAGTAGTATCTCTTTTTTTTCATTTTAGTTGCGTTTCTGCGCAACTACTGAATCATTCTACGGCAATTATTGGAAATAAAAGAATCTTATTATCATTCTGGCTGTCAAATCGTTAGTTTCTTTGTTAGAACGAGCATTACGCCCTGTCAGTACCTTCATAAATAATGGACTACTCGGTTTTGATCGCGCGGAAAGACGGAAAAGAATTATCAGAGACGCTAGTTGGTTTTAGTAAGAAAAAAAAATAAATATATTGCTAATACCTTGTAAATTAGGGATTATTTCGTTTTGATCGAGAAGAAAGGCGGAAGAGAGATGGTGTTTGATTGTAGTGAGAAAAAGAAAGAAGGAAAAAACCTCCCTCCTCATAAATAATGGACTCTACCGTTTTGATCGCTAGGAAAGACGAAAAAGACATATCAGAGATACTGTTTGATTACAGTGAGAAAAAAAAGAGAAAAAAAAAAGAAACGCCCTGCCAGTACCTCAAAAATAATGGACTGTTCCGTTTCAATCACGAGGAAAGACAGAAAAAAACTTATCAGAGACACTATTTGATTTCTGTGTGAAAAAAGGCCCTGTTAAGAGCTCATAAATAATTAGCTGTACCGTTTTGATCGCTAGGAAAGACGAAAAAGACGTTAGTTAATTTTATTAAGAAAAAGAAAGAAAGAAAGACCTTGCTAATACTTTGTAAATAAGGGATTATTTCGTTTTGATCGAGAAGAAAGACGAAAAAGACATGTCAGAGATGATATTTTGATTTTAGTGAGAAAAAGAAAGAATGAAAAAATCTCCCTGCCAATACCTCATAAATAATGGACTGTACCGTTGTGATCGCTAGGAGAAATGAAAAAGACATATCAGAGTCGTTGTTTGATTTCAATTAGAAAAATAAAGAGAGAAAGAAAGAAAGAAAGAAACGCCTTGCCAATACCTAAAAAAATAATGGACTGTTCCGTTTCGATCGTGGAGAAATACGGAAAAGACATATCAGAGACGCTGCTTGATTTCAAACAAAGAAACAAAGAAACAAAGGAAGAAAAAAAGAAAGAAAAATAAAGAAAACAAAATTAAAAAAAGGAAAGCTGTGAAATATTCATGGGTACTACGAGTAAAATATTCTCTTGATTATTTTTATTATTAGAGGAAGCATTGTCAGCCATTTTACGTCTGATTTCAAAGAAAGAAAGAAAGAAAGAAAGAAAGAAAGAAAGAAAGAAACGCCCTGCCAATAGCACATAAATATTGGACTGTTCCGAATTCATCGCGAGGAAAAACGGAAAAACAAATCAGTGGCACTGTTTGATTTCAAAGTAAAGAAAGAAAGAAAGAAAGAAAGAAAGAAAGAAAGAAAAATTCGAAAAGGAAAGCCGTGAAATTTTCATGAGTACTACTAGTAAATAATATTAGTAGTAATATTCTCTTGATTATTTTTTTTATTATTGGAGGAAGAATTATCGGCCATTTTTAATGTTCCACTCGTATTTCTTCCATCTTAATCTCCGCTGCATAGCATTGCGATTTTTCAGATCGTCGTTCTCCGATCATTATCAAAAAAAAAAAAATAATAATTAATTTTATTTGTAATATTATTGTAGTATCTATTCGGCTCCCCTTCGTTGAGGCCGGAGCTGTCTTCACGCTGATTTCTGACAGATCAAGTAGAATTTTAACTTTAAGCTTCTAACCAACAATTGCATATCAACGAGATCAACCCACCTGTGCCTGGGGTGCAATCGGTGGGAATATTAGAAAAAGATCAATATACACATATTAGAGGAAGCTATATAATCATACAAGCGAGAGAAGAGAAGGGGAACCCCTTACCATCGAATTGCGACATAGAATCCCCGTTTAGAGAAAGCACCAGAGTTGCACACAGTAGCCGCGACTGTAATTAGGAAACACTGGAGTGAAATAAAATCTAATGTTAGGTGTGCAATATTCACTATCTTCATTTCAGTATTGTAATGACAAAAGTACGTAGGTGTAGGCTTTAAGAAAGCTTTATTCAGTGGGAGAATACAAGGTTCGCGTGTAGTGTTCTTTTATTGTCCCGGTACACAAAGAGGAGAGTAACGAAACAAAGGGAGACCACTCTTGATAATTCATAACAAGTATTACGATATCTTGAAGACTTTATTATGAGGTGAACCTTTATCAACCATTGTCCATGTTTGACTTGGATTTCTTTCATCTTCATTTCAATTGCTTTATTTTTACAAGTAGTATTAGTAGTAGTAATATTATCTGGAATTTTGATTAGATGAAGCATTTTCAAGCATTATTCACCTTTGACTCGTATTTCTTTAAATTTTATTTCAATTACTTCATTTCTACTAGCAGTAATAGTATTAGTATTAATATTATCTGGAATTATTATTAGATGAAGTCTGGTAACGTATTATTCATTTTTCACTAGGATTTCTTTCATCTTCATTTCAATTGCTTTATTTCCACAAATAGTAATAATAATATTATCTGAAATTTTTATTAGATGATGCATTGTCAAGAATTATTCATTTTTCACTAGGATTTCTTTCATCTTCAGTTCAATTGATTTATTTCAACTAGTAGTATTAGTAGTAGTAATATTATCTGGAAGTTTAATTAGATGAGGTTTTATCGCCTTGCTTGAGGTGAAATGATTAAAAAGAAAGAAAAAAAAGAAGAAATATTCACAACTTTCTCTTTACCCCCACCTCGTCGACTTCTGTCTGTAAATCTCACTTACATCTTCTCTTTTTTCACTCCTATCACCGCCCCCACTGCATCAATCTCAAATGCATTGCGAATCAGCGATGAAAAGTCTATGACATTCCCGCCAATGCACCCGAGATATTTTTGTTCTGAGAAAAGAAAAGAAATGAACACGCAGACGTTTTACAGAACATAACCTTTTGGACGTATGTAACTGACATTTAAATAAGATATAGAAACGGTATATAAACAAACTCCAAACTGTATATATATATATATATATATATATATATATATATATATATATATATATATACAGAGTAACGGATATAAGAGAGTTGTCAGGGACCGGAGAAGTCTCTTATATCCGGTTTTCTCTATATCCGGTTTGGTCTATTTTATATACATTAACACAGGCTCTAATTTGGAACCAGAGAAAATCTCTCTTATATCCGGGTTTCTCTTATATCCGGGTCTCTTATATCCAGGTTACACTGTATATATATGTATATATATATATATATATATATATATATATATATATATATATATCAGTGCTTTTCAACCTTTTTTGCTGGAGTGGAACCCCATGGAAACATTCCACTGGCTCGAGGAACCCCTGTGCAATAATTTGGTTGTCTTATGCAAAAAAACAGCATTTAATTAATTATACAAAAAATGCAATTTGTAATAAAATGAAAATATTCATGTTCAGAGTATTGTAAATGAAATGAAAACAAAAGTGTACATGTTTGAATAGATTACATTTATTCTTATGAAAAAAAAGTCAATGGGGAACTTGAGCCTGGTGTTTCTTGCACAACTCTTTAAGATTGGGTCGTGTTTTTGACAGACACACACGAAGTTCATCTTCCACAGACCGCAATTGAGCTCGTTTCTTGTGCTTGATGGTTGTCAGAGCTGAAAATCCAAATTCACACAAGTAGGAGGTTGAAAATTGCACAAGAAGTCGTAGCGCTTTCTGGGCAATTGCAGGATATTCCTTTTCAACCAGCAACCAAAATGCATTCAGGTTAAGTTCAGAATGCTTCAGCTTTAATGTCCTGTCATTTAGAACACTGGCAAGTTCTTCTTCTTCTGTTAATGTGAACTGTTCTTCAGGCGGCTCAAATTCTACAAATGTGTTTCTAATCCAGTCATACTGCTCAACAGATATTGATGGAAAATATTTGTCAAGATTTGTTAACAAAGTGTCCAATGGTTCAAAATCAGTAGCCCTAATTTCTTGACAATTCCTTTTAAAAACACATGGAAACATTTCCAAATTTCCTGCAGCTATGCGTTTCTTCCATATTGTCAATTTCTTCTGAAAAGCATTTATTTTGTCAATAGAAGACAAAAATATTTTCGTTTCTGCCCTGCATGCTATTGTTCAAGAGGTTTAGTTCATGAAATATACCGGCAAGATATGCTAACTTCGAACACCAATGGCCATTACTTAAACATTCTACAAAGTCTTTCAGGTTTTTCTTGCAAACAAAAGGTCAATAACTCTTCTCTTAATTCGTAAAAACGAGACAATACTTTCCCCCCTTGACAACCATCGTATTTCTGTGTGCTGGATTAAGGTGGAATGTTCTGCTTCCATACCCACAAAAAGTTTCTCAAACTGTCGACATTTAAGTGGCCTCATCTTGATGTAATTAACTATTTTAACTACCATATCCAATGCAGATTTTAGTTCAGATCCAAGAGTTTTAGCTACTAGTGCTTCTCTATGAATGAAACAATGAGTATGGATAATATTTGGATTTTGTTTTTGTGCGATTGAGATAAAGCCTTTAAGACATCCTGTCATTGCAGGGGCACCATCTGTACAAATACCAGCACAGTTTTTCAAGTTTAATCCACAATACTCTAAATATGAATTCAAAAACATCAAATACATCTTGTCCTTTCGTTTTCCCTGGCAATTCTTTTTGAGACACAGGAAGTCTTCTACAATAGCTTCATCATCAATAAATCGAACAAATACAAGGAGTTGTGCTTTACCACTAATGTCCGTACTCTCATCAACTTGAAGTGCAAAAAAGTTATGTTTCAGTATTTCTGATTTAAGATTGCATTCAATGTCTCCTGACATGTCTTGAATGTGCCTACTTATTGTGTTGTCAGAAAGTGGAATTTCATTTACTTCTGATACAGCATCCTCTCAAACATTATCCTCACTATTTCTTGGCATGCAGGTAAAATTACAGTTTCAGTGATGGTATGATTTCATTTTTCTTGCAACTATCTCCGCCACAGCATAACTTGCTTCTTGTGCTTTGTCACCAACTTGAACTTTTTGGCAAACATAGAAACTGAATAGCGCCTTTTATTACATTTCATTTGTCGTTGAAAATATTGTTTCATCTTTGCTCGACAACTCTGGATGTTTAGTTACTAAATGTCCTTTCAGTTTTGGCTGGTGCCATAGCACTGTTAGCCAGCTTCTCCCCACAAATAATACACAAAGGTGAAGGGCACTCTGGGTTTCCAGTCCAAGTAAATCCCAGAGCTATGTAGTTTTCACAATATTGACGAACTTTTAGTAGGTTAATTCCACCATTTCTTGATTTCGATGAGGCAGCATTGCTGGTAGTAGTTTCAGCTTCAAAAGAGTGCCTCAGATCCTGTGTCTCTTCATCCGCATCTGTCTTGCGTTTTTTCACAAATCTATCCATGGTTGTAAAATCTGTAAAAGAGTTTCGATGATTTGGAAATTGAAAAAAATAACAACAGTTAATCGGCCGTCTGACAGTTTGTGGGTTAATAAAATAGATTTTCAATTTGAATTTAACATGTTGTTTATTTGTTCGTGTTCTAATTTAGAAATTGCGGAACCCCTGGACTGTACTGGCGGAACCCTAAGGTTCCATGGAACCCTGGTTGAAAACCACTGATATATATATATATATATATATATATATATATATATATATATATATATATATATATAAATATATAAAATGTAAAAAAGCAATGGGAGTTAAATCGACCAGGAAACAGTAGTATTAAAAGTGCTGAATACACGTGTGAAAAAAAAAGACATGTAGAGCTTTTAAATTAAAAATCAGGAGGTCAATTGTATCCGCTACTTTGATTTCAACCTTAAGGTATCTTCAGTCGATTTTTATCAGCTCTCAAAGAGGAGAGTAACGAAATAAAGTGAGACCACTCTTGATAATTCATAACAAGTATTACGATATCTCTCAACGCTTTATTTTAAAAAAAAAAACAAATGCACCCTGTATTATTTTTTTTAGAAATGAATAAAAAGCAAGAATTTGCGTGTGATAAAAAAACGCAGTAATTTTGTCGGATAAAAGGAATAATAATAATTCCAAAGTGTCGACTTCCAGCAAATTAAGGCTACCATTCGGGCCATCGACTCTGGATAAAAAAGTTTAAATTCCTTTTAAAATTTGGAAGAAAATTCGACATTCACGAATATTTGAATCTGATAAAGAGGCTCTATTCTTGCTTGCACTCCATTCAAATGCCCCAACTCTATAGGGAAAGCTTTAAGCCCTTTACGAAAGTCTTTCACCTTAACCGCCAGGATAATAAAAACATTAGCGCTTCAGGAAGACATATGTTGAGGGCGATAATACGGCTTAATACGGCAGTAAGGCAAACAACAAAAATTCTGCTTTTATCCGCTTTTCTCTCATTGACTTCCCACTCTTTTGGTTTTTCATTCATGTTTCCTGCTCAAAGGGAATATAGGAGGAAAGCAATTAATTCACTGCTTTTACCACATTTCCCTAAAGAAGCAAACAGAACAAACGGCTGGAAGGTAAGTATCAAAAATTCTGCTTTTCTCTGCCTTTAATTGAAATCGATGATGATTATATATATATATATATATATATATATATATATATATATATATATATATGAAATGATTATACATATATATATATATAATATTACTGGAAATGATTATATATATATATATATGAAATGATTATATATATATATATATATATATATATATATATATATATATTATATATATATATATGAAATGATTATACATATATATATATATATATATATAAATGATTATATATATATATATATGAAATGATTATACATATATATATATATATATATGAAATAAATTATATATATATATATATGAAATGATTATATATATATATATATATATATATATATATATATGAAATGATTATATATATATATATAAATGAAATATATGAAATATATATATATATGAAATGATTATATATATATATATATATATATGATTATATATATATATATATATATATGAAATGATATATATATATATATGAAAATGATTATATATATATGAAATGATTATATATATATATGAAATGATTATATATATATATATATAAATGATTATATATATATATATATATATAAATGATTATATATATATATAAATGATTTATATATATATATAAACATACATATATATATATATATATATATATATATATATTTCATATATATATATAATTGATTTAATATATATATATATATATATATATATATATATATATATATGAAATATTATATATATATATATATATATATATATATATATATAGGAAATGATTATATATATATATATATATATATATATATAGTGTTTTAAGGTATGGGATATTTATAAAAGTGGTCAATATCCAAAATAGAGAGTTTATATATATATATATATATATATATATATATATATATATATATAATAAGAATGAACACTTGAATTGATTAAATGCTTAAACGAAATCTTCAGGCCATGATTCTGAATACTGGGTTTGCGCATACGCGCGCTCACGGCCACACATTCACGCACGCTCGCGCATACACGCACATACCCACACACATACACACACACACGCACACACACACATATATATATATAAATATATATATATATATATAGCGCATATTTTGACAACACGTCTTCATTAAGACATGGCACATTAAATAATTTAGACAAGTTTTGACTACTTATTCTTTATAGGATCCTCTCATATTTATGGACAAGTTAGTATTCTTATTAAAGAAAGTTACCCTGTTGATGGGATGATGCATATTCATTTTATTTCCGAGTACTTTCGACATTAACAAAATGTCATCTTCATGGTCTTGTTTTATCTAAGACAAAATTTTGGCGTTCATTTGAAAATTAAATTTTTTACTTGTGAAGTGAAAACCGCTAGACTACGGTACGATTTTTAAATTTTATGATGCAATAACGTGCAAGGGAGATAAATAATTTATTGAGATGTTTATGTTTTAAAGAACTATTTAATGCTATTAATTAAAACTTAGATATTTTAAAACCATCTACTGTAAACATTTTTAAAAATGTGTGCAGTATTCATAATTAACTTTAAATCAAAGTCGCGTTTCGTTGTAAAAAAAGCTCATGTTGTCTTTGTCGTCCTCAGTTCGACTAAAACAAGAAAAACAAAACTACGTGTTAGAAGACTATTTTGGGATCTCTGAAAATAAGTTGGTTGTCGTAAATCACATAAATTACTCTGCCTTATCATTTCCTGGCTTGAGACTTAAAGAGAATCAGTATGTCTCAGGGTTTGTTTGTTTTATCTATATCTGTATTAGAGTCATTTTGTTATTGTAGGATTTTAATTCAGAGACTTTTTATAATTTTTTGTATACATATATATACCTACATAGACATGGTGGCTGTCGACCCACAAAACGATTATGACCATCACTGACATGTCCAGTCTTTCAGTTAAACTCCCCACTACGACCATAACGCTACATTAATCGGCTGTGTGAACGACAGAGGCTCATATAGCCAGCAATAGTTATCAGTAATGCCCGTGTGGGTTTTAACGTGGGATGCAGCTTGCACAACACTGTAATGACTCTCACCACAAAACCGCATTGTCTTGAGACAAGCAAGATATCTAGTGTGGCCATGAGGCAGGTCTTTTTTTATGAGAGTTTCTTTCTCTTAGGAGACTGTCAAAATGCTTGGGTGGTCCCACCTCCAATAGGCTAACCGCGCGTCTGGATACCAGCCAAAATATTTCTATGGCCTCGCGCAGAGATTGTTAGCTGGATGCTGACCTCTCAAAGAGTTTCATCCGCCCTTTCACAGGTCTTGTTTTAGTTCTGCAGGGCTTCTAACTACCCTCCTCACCAGGTAGACCTGGTGGGGGAACCGGTTTAGCCACCGATTGCCCGACCATGCAACACGTAGTACTGGCTTACATGATACCAGTAGCGTTCCATCAGAATGATCTAACACATACGCATAAAGCCATACGTACATAAACACATGTACATACATACACGCATATGTAGGTACATAAACACACACAATACATACATAGATATATACATTCTTACATACGTGTGCCTACAAAATCATATACATCCACCCAGGCATATACTTGTATTAGAGCCTATTTTTAATTTTCATATACATGACTATCGATATATATCTGTGCACACAAATACATAGGTACATACACATGATAGAAAGGGCCTTAGCAGAGACAAATGATTTAATGAGGGATAAAAATATTTAGAATATATCTTAAGCAAAGGCTGCCAACAACCATGTCGTCGCTATTGGTTGTCTTGTCGCTAACAACCATGTCGCTGCTATTGGTTGTCTTGTCGCTAACAACTATGTTGTCGCTATTGGTTGTATTGTCGCTAACAACTATGTTGTCGCTATTGGTTGTCGTGTCGCTAACAACCATGTCGTCGCTATTGGTTGTCTTGTCGCTAACAACCATGTTGCCGCTATTGGTTGTCTTGTTGCTAACAACCATGTTGTCGCTATTGGTTGTCTTGTCGCTAACAACCATGTTGCCGCTATTGGTTGTCTTGTTGCTATTGTTGTCTTGTCTTGTCGCTAACAATCATGTTGCCGCTATTGCTTGTCTTGTCGCTAACAACCATGTCGTCGCTATTGGTTGTCTTGTCGCTAACAACCATGTCGTTGCTATTGGTTGTCTTGTCGCTAACAACAATGTTGTCGCTATTGGTTGTATTGTCGTTAACAACCATGTTGCCTCTATTGGTTGTATTGTCGCTAACAACCATGTCGTCGCAATTGGTTGTCTTGTCGCTAACAACCATGTTGTCGCTATTGGTTGTCTTGTCGCTAACAACCATGTTGTCGCTATTGGTTGTCTTGTCGCTAACCATGTTGGCATCAAAGGCTGCCAACATGGTTAGCGACAAGAACATTTAAAATTTCAAGAGATAAGGATCTTAAGAGAAGCAAATGCTTTGATTTAATTAGAATTTATTTTCTAATTTGTTTGCACTTTTTTATTTTTGTATTTCATTTTTTATTGGACTCGCCATAATTCTAAATTAAAAAGAAAATGTATCCATGGGATAAAAGGAAATTAACATCATCGTACGCCTTTCATCGCGTTTTTATTCTTCCTGGCTTTGATAGTTTTTTTTTCTTTTATTTCTTTCTTTCTTGTATTTTTTAAAAATAAAATCCTGTAAAAATACTACAACTGGTAGTTTTTTTATGGTGTAGGGGGAACCAAACACACTCCGTCTAACACGGCCCTAACAGAGGTTTTTTTTTAAATATATATATGCTATTTTTTATATATATCTTTTATATATCGCTTTTGCTACAAACTGTAAATCTTATGGAAATGGCTTTGGTCATCAATATCAAATGGAAGAATAACATCCATAGATATTAGACAAACAATCAAGGTATACACATTGAACAATGAAATTAAAAGAATATAATCCCATCATGCACCGTAAAACTTTAAATAGTTTTGAAGACCTATAGCATTTTCATGATTGACTGAAGGACATTGAGGTTTAAAGAAAACTGATAAGTCTTACAACGTTAATGAAGATGAGGAATTTTGATGTAATATTATCTAACGCTTATTATATTCAAGTGTTTCTGCTTTATATTTCTTGCTTATGCGAAAGTCAAACATTAAAAAAGGTATTTTTGTGATGACGTAAGATGTTTGAAATAATTCTATCAGAGACGTAAAATTAATGTGTTAGATACAATTTTGAATTTGTTCAAAACACCTGAAAAAAATCCAATGAAAACATCGTTACCATGGAAACCTTGCTACTTAAAATTGTTGTGGTTAATTTTTAAAAAAAATGTTAACAGCTAATAGAATTTTTGTTGTTAAAAGTTGGCAACTTATTTAAAAGTTTGTAAATACCTCTAATTGCATATAAAAATTTTACCAGCGTTAATCTTGTGTAAAAAACGATCAGGAATGTTTGACTTGGGACGTTGATATTTATAACATTGATGTATGATGTCTCCGAGGAATCAAAATCAAAGAAGGACTTGATATTAATGTCGAAATTAGACAGCACAAGTTAATAGATTTGTAAAGAGACAGTAAATATTATAGAAATTGTTTTGTCATCCATATTAAATGGAAGAATAATATCCATAGACATTGAAAGAACAACCATAATTTGCCCATTGAGAAACACGAACAGAACTATCAATAATGAAGTCCTATCATTCCCTGTAAAAACTTTGAAGAGCTTGGAAAACCTACAATATGTTCATGAGATAGCACAAGTCGGGGAAGTTTGATAAGATTTATTTACAAAGTTGCTTCAGATGAGAAAGCAAACTGACTTGTAGTGTGCCTTCAAGTCAAAACAGCTATGATGATGATGATGATGATTATGATGATGATAATGATGATATATATATAAATGTAAATTTAAACACAATAAGAGTTATTTTTTATCAATGATATTTTTTCTATGTGGATAAATACCCATTTGCTCTCAATAAATCTTCTACACTTGCCTTTGATGAAATTATTAAAATAATAAAACATTTACAAAAATAATATTTATTTATATCCATATATATATATATATATATATATATATATATATATATATATATATATATATATATATATATATATATATATATATATATATATATATATATATATATATATATATATATATATATATATATATATATATATATATATATATATATATATTATATATATATATATATTATATATATATATTATATTATATTATATTATATTTATATATATATATATATATGTATATATATATAAAACATTATTTTTGTAAATATGTTTGTATATATATATATATATATATATATATATATATATATATTTAGGTGTGTGTGTGTGTATGTGTGTGTGTGTGTGTGTGTGTGTGTGTGTGTGTGTGTGTGTGTGTGTGTGTGTGTGTGTGTGTGTGTGAAAATATATAAAAATAAGAAAGAACTGGTTAGGTAGATCCAAAATTCATTAGTATTTTAGTTATTATTTTTTTTTAAAAATAATTACTCGATACAAAAAAGTAGAGCATAAATATAATTATTTATTTAAAAAATATGATTCCAACTCGCGACATAAGAGGTCTCATGTTTTGAAACATGAGACCTCATAATTTTTATTTTAAATAAATAATTATATATATATATATATATATATATATATATATATATATATATATATATATATATATATATATATATATATATATATATATATATATATATATATATATATATATATATATATATATATATATATATATATATATATATATATATATATATATATATATATATATATATATATATATATATATATATATGGAGGATAATGGATAATGACTTGGATTGAGGGAATGGAGAGCCGATTTCGAATTCAGTCGAATCCATTACATTCCTTACGCATTAATACCCTTGGGGAAGATATATATAGACAGTGTGGAATCAACACAGTTATGTCTGAGATCCACACTGTTTCTCTCTAAATATAAGTATTGGAATGTCTGTATATATATTCATGCAACAAAAACAATCATTATTGTTCCGTGTATTGGTTGATATATTGATGATGATGATCTTAAATGTAAATTTGAACACATGTGCTTATTTTTATCAATGATATTTTTTCTGTGTGGATAAATACTCGTTGCTCTCAATAAATCTTCTACACTTGCCTTTGATGAAATTCCTTAAGGAAGAAAACGTGTTACAAAAATAATTTTTCCTCGCGTCATTTCTTTTTATTAATATTGTCTTTGCAGATATATTTATTTATATCCCATATTTTTCATTTCTCCGTCGGTTTCACACATATGAGGATGACCAATTGATTCAGTTATGAGATTTTGTGCATAATCTTAAGTACATACATTTGGCCGATTAATCACTGTTAGATTAGTTTTTGACTTGCTCTCGCTTCTTAAGACGATTCAGACAAACAGATTGAAAGATAGATTCCACTAAAACACTAAATTCTATGCGGTCTCTAGATAAGCCATGACATATATATATATATGTATCTATATATTGGATATATATATCTAATGGATTCTTATAAAACGATATAGGCGGCATTGATTTACATACAAAACGAAGATTATCTTTATAGAATCAAAATAGGCGGGAGATTTTGGTAACCATCCACCAAAAACAGGTTCATGCATTAAATATTGTTCATCCATAGTGCAACACGTCGATAAACCTGTTGTCTGTAGTTTTCAGTTTATTTGATGTTAAAATGCTAGTACTTAAGAATAGTCTTCTATTCATCATCAGGCATGTGTTTTTTCCTTATAAAATCAAAAACTTGAGACGATATACCTGTATGTCGACCGAAAGATGTTTTTTGAATATCTGCTATTATTGACGGTTGTATAAGATCTCGAACGTGCAAAGACGTAACGCTAAGTTTTCAAAATTTTAAGTGACAATTTTATTTAAATATTTTTGTGATGTGTTAAATCCGTATTCTATTTTTTTACAAGTGTATTCGGTTTTATGTCATGAACTAAGTATCTAGTTTGGGCCCTATGTGTAATGTCTTAGTAGTAGTTTTTTATAGGGACATTTTTTATGTACTGCGGATCAAACTAAATAGGATTTTAATGTATATATTATGTTTTCTAGCTTGATGGATGTCGCTAATAATCGCATTTATACTTCATATTGATTTTAGTATGTGGATTATTTCTTTGTAATATATATATATATATATATATATATATATATATATATATATAATGTGCGATGAGCCCTATACGTTAAATGAAGACTTTTGGAAGAATTTTAGCTGATATAGTTATATGATTTCTGGGCGCATCAGAACTGGTAGCGAAATCCGTTTATATCGAATTTTAAATATCATTATTTTTATAACGCCTTTGATCCACTGTTAAATGTGTCCTTGAGGATAAAGCGTTAGTTAAATCCAGTGACAGGACCCAAAGTATGAGTTCAATACCCGCCTAAGGCAACGTTCGAGAAATTAACAGAAGATAACCATTTAATTGACATCCCATTAAACATGACACGTGGAACGAGAACTCTATCCTTGCGAGCGAAATAAAGGGTTCAGTTCCTGAAAAGAGTTTTCCCACCTGAAGAAGACCGGAGCGCTTTCAACAGCCAAAAACGTTTGTAATAAATATAGCCCTATCTAGATGAAGACAATTTTCCGAATAATATAAATAATGGATAATACTCATGTCAGAAATATAGACAGATACTGAAAATATCGAAACGTTGTAATAAATAATTTTGTAAGTTTAAAGATGAGGATAATAGTCAATAATGTAAAATTCTGCCAAATACCTCATCTCAGAAATATAGACAGATACTGAAAGGCCGAAACGTTGTAATAAATATGGCGACAAAAGATAAGGACAATAGTCCGAATAATGTAAATTCTTCATAATACCTCATCTCAGAAATATAGACAGATATTTAAATCTCATGCTAAACGCTTTCCTCTTATATCCATTTCTTGTAAAAATTATAGTTAATAAATAAATTATAAGTTTTTTTAAATGGGGAGTTATTTTTCAATCGTCTGTTCCACAGTCCATTGTACCACATTTCCATTAAATATAACAAAAATGTCTTTTATTCTCCAGGATAGTGACATTTTCTTGCATACAAAAGTTAACCAAAAATAAGGTCTTTTGAAATGGAAGAAGCCCAGGTGTCCATCCGATCTCTGAGATGGCATTAATGGTATATGCTTGCCGAATCCCAATTGAGCGAATATGTCGTCTGCTTTTACTTAAAATAGCAATTTGATGGCCGATACTAGAATAAGACGAAAGCAGTGAGCTGGACTCGAAGAAGATGAGAGTTGGCTGTGATTCTCGGAATGTAAAATCTCGAGGTTGTTCATGTACAAGTCGATATAATATATATTTATAGTTACTGGATATAAGTAACTGGCTAAAACAGTTATATTAAAGAAGAAATGCGGACAAAATATCCAGATAATAAAACAAACTTATGATCCTGGAGGCAATATATATGCAACAAAAATAACCATCTATAAATAAAAACAATTATAATTTAAGCGCCTACATCCTCAAATGTATATAATAAAAGAAAAGAAAAGACAGCATTCTTTGCCTACGTCACAAAACTCTTTCTCTACGTCACAACACACTTTGCCTACGTCACGACACTCACTAGTTCTATGAAACTCATCAACTGTCTGTAATTGCCCTGGTGATGATTTAAGAAAGACGAAAACTTGGATCATATTTCTAGTACAGTTCTTCCGAAATGATCTTCGTAGAACTTCTGACGGAATTTCCACCTTATCTGAGAAGGATTACTCGTCATTTGGAAAAGTGGATCATTAAAATTAATCGACACAAAATGTCTGGTGTCTTTAATAACATTTTGCCTGATAGATAGATAGATAGATAGATCGGAAGAGACTAAGATAGATAGATAGATAGATAGATAATGAACAGACTGAGCTAGCTAGCTAGCTAGCCAGCTACCTTATTAGATAGATAGATAGATAGATAGATAGATAGATAGATAGATAAGAACAGACTGTGATAGTGCGAGAGTGGTCAACATAGACGTAGAAGTTCTTTCCTTGTGACGTGTAATGACTAACTTATTATTAGTCGCTCGACTCTATCCAAAAGAGGACAAGTCCATTTTGCCTATGTCACTAAACCTCTCGAAAACAAACACCCTTTATATATATATTGATCTGTGACTTCCGAACTATAATACGAGATACGAAATTTTAAATCATATATATATATATATATATATATATATATATATATATATATATATATATATATATTATAAATATATATTTATATTACAAGACATTGAGGTAAAAATTTAATGATAGAAATAAAGTATAAAACTTAATAACACAGACATATTAAAAACGAGTGAAGCAACCGGTTTCGCTCCCACTCTTCAAAACTCTTCAGGCTTCAACGGGAGATTTTAAATTGAATGAGAAAAATGTACAATAAAATATATATATTGTAAAAAAAAATATGCAAAAGGAACTAGAGATAAATGACAGCGAGTCCCAAAAACACTCACGTTGTTTGCACAAAAAGAAAGGCTTGCAGGAATGATGTAAAAGTGCCTCCAGAACCTTTAGATGAAATAAAGAGAGAGAGACCGGGACAACATTGAACCAGTCAACACTAAATTTGGCTGCACGGTTCTTTTTGCATATTTTTTTTTTTTTTTACAATTCCTTTTATTGTACACTAGCAGTAGAGCCCGGCGTTGCCCGGGGATGTAACAGTAAGAGATAGATCAAGTATCGGCCATCATAAAGACTGAAAAATGAAATTGACAAAGATTATTGTTTAATGTTGACGGAGACGCATGTCTTAATTAGTTTTTTTTTGTTTTTGTTTTTTTTACGAATTGGTCAAACTCAAACAAAAACATTGTTTTCAATCGTTATGAGTTTACTGATTGAATAGAATTTTATTATAAACAATTGTCTTGTAAATGGAATTTTAAAAGCATTCTGAATGTAAAAATAAAAAAAAAAGTGTGCAAGACAATAAGAAATACTACCTGCCAAAAAAGTGAAGTTTTATTGAAATCGGTTGAAAAAAAATGGGAAACCTCGATCCCATATATATAAACGAACAGACACACACACACACACACAAAAAAAAACAACCTGGGTTTTATAATAAGTATAACTCGATATGAGTTGTCCCTTTTCATTCTCATGATGCCTCTTAATCGTGTTTTTTCAATTGATTTCGTGCAAAAACAATTGTGTTTTCAATTTTGTCGCTATCAGAACCACCGCAAGGTAATTTTACGTAGTCCTGTGAAGTTTATTGAAATCAGTTGAAAAATGTAGGAAACCCGATCCAATATATAAACGTACACACACACACACACACACACACACACACACACACACACACACACACACACACACAATCTGCGTTTTATAATAAGTAAGATTTATCTGTGTTAATTTTAAATCTCCCGTTGAAGCCTGAAGAGCGGGAGCGAAACCGGTTGCTTCACCCGTTTTTTTTATGTCTCATGTATTAAGTTTTATACTTTTATTTCGATATATATATATATATATATATATATATATATATATATATATATATGAATAATGTTTTGATGCCACAGAATATATAGATTGAATTAAATAAACACAATTTTGTATTCTTTTTTTCGGTCAACACTTCCTAAGGGACCGATCGTTAGCAGAATTAACTTAACGGGTGTGATCTGCAGATATTCAGAAATTGGAGATAAAGTTGGAACCAGTCTAAAACAATTTACGCTTAAATTAAATACATAAATTTAAGGACAAGTTGTAAACGAACCAACAAAAGATCGTAAAATAGCAAAAGAGTTGCTCACTGACCTTCAAATAAGTAAAGGGACCATAAAAAGTTTCCCCTTTTGCTTGCAAAGAGATGGCCGCTGATGTTTGAGACAAACGGCTTCTAATAATTGTAGATGGTGCATAGATCTTCACATATGCAAAATAGAGAATGAATCCGCCGTGAAACACGCCGAGTAACTCATTCTCTAATCGGTGCTGCCCAATTCTGTACCCGACTCGGTAATTGGGCCGCACCTACCAGAGGATGAGAGTTGCTCAGCGTGTTTCATGACGGATTCATTCTCTATTTTTGCATATTAACCGTTAAGTTAATCCTACCAACGATCGGTCCCTGAGATAGTATTGGCCGAAAGGTTACCTAGGTCCATAAAAAATGAACACAAAATTTTGTTTATTTAAGTTAATATATATATATATATATATATATATATATATATATATATATATATATATATATATATAAAAAGGAAAGAGTTTATAGCAGTTCCAAAGAGAAAAAGTGTATATTAAGAAGAAGAGAGAAACCGCAAACGTTGTTGGTTTTTTCCATAATTTTGCTACAGGTTTCCGGTTTCATCATTCATCAGGCAAAGCGTGGAGATTTCCACATATTATTAAAAATGATTAATTTTTTTCTTATGTTCTTACGTTAAATATTCTCGATATGAGACATTCTCTTTTAGTGTGTTAGAGATCCAAATGTCTTTGTCTGTCTGTCTGTCTCTCTCTCTCTCTCTCTCTCTCTCTCTATATATATATATATATATATATATACTAGCATGGCTCGGCGTTGCCCGTGCTTGATTCAAAATCGTACGACTCATACAGCAAATCGCTATCACTTGACTTAAAATATTTTTGCCCTCCTTGCCTTTAAATGAGAGTGCCCTTTGCCGTGCTGATGTTGCTACATGCCTTAATTCTTTCCTATCTCACACTGTGAATTTTTTCTAAGCTCTATACTAAACATTAAATCTGTTACGAAAAAAGAACTAAAACAAATGAACACAAAACGATCAGCTTTAAAAAGAACTCGTAACTGGAAAACCGAATGAAAAAAGAATGTCAACAACAAATACTTTTCACACCCAACCCAGTTCTGTGGAATCAGAATCAATGTTGAGTTTAAGCAAGAGAATGAGCCAATTTGGTGTAAAAGTGCCATGCAGATTTAAATTTTTCCCACTTGTGACGAATTCAGCTATCGGATTTTTTTGCATGCTAATTAACATTCGTGTCAGTCAGCTGTTGGCTCTCACGCTGGCCAATAGAATCTTCTTGCCTATTCGTGGCAGCCAGCTATAGGCTCTCACTCTTGCCAGTAGAAAATGGCCACAAACTACATGAAAACTGTCGTAGAAGCATGAAAAAAATCGATTATTTTCACTATCAATGGGAGTTGGGAAATGCAAAATCGGTCTTGGCCTTCCCTAACTAACTTGTGCATGTAAATGTTGGTGCAAATCCGTCGAAAATTGTGGCCGTGCATTTTGTTACACACACGCACACACACACATCCTGCCTTTTATATATATATATATATATATATATATATATATATATATATATATATATATATATATATATATATATATATATATATATATATATATATATATATATGTATCCTATTTCAGATCTAACTCTGGATTCATATTCGTGCGTAATATCCTGCATGGTTTCTTTACTACTACATACGTTTTGTCCCTGAGAAGCACTCATGTTTTCGTTCCTTTTAGGTTCATCCTCCTCTTCTGTATAGACTTCTTCGTCGTCAATTCTGTCTTATTTGATAAGAATAAGCCAATAAATTCTGTCCACTTGTTGCTATTATAACCGTATTGTGTCCCCTTTGCGCAATAAAGTCAGCTTTTTCATCACTTGATTCGCTGTATTTTTGTACCAATTTTTTTTTTCATTTGTTCAATAGGACATTTTAATAGGCGATCTAATTTGTCTTTCCATCATTGCAGAGGAACCTTGCATTCTATAAGCACGGGGAATAGTTCTATAATTCCGTAATAGTCTTTGTAGGTAACTGTCTATGGTGTCTCTGGGTGGGGAAATGCCTTCAACTCCATTTTCATCGTCTGCGCCATTCTGACCGCAGTTCTATTCGATTGCAGGAGGCATCTTCTTACTCCAGGACAGAAAGTTAGAATGTTACAGAGGGCAAAGTTTGAAAATGATCCTGGAATAATATATATTGAAGTTCTCACTTAACCCGAATTTCTGAATTAACGCTATATATACACCCAAGGACATTTTAGGTTTGGTTTGGTTTGTTGTGTTTTACGGCATATCAACCTCAATGGGTTATTTAATGCCGACAACTTTTTTTTTTCTGGTAATAATTTTTTTTGTCAAAAATCTATTTCCGGTAATATTTTTTTCCTCAAAAATGTAAAGATGGTAATATTATTTTAAAACATTTATTGCTGGTAATATTTTTTTCAAAAACATATTGCTGGGAATAGTTTTTTTTTTCAAAAACGTATTGCTGGTAATAATGTTTTGTCAAAAATATATTGCTGGTAATAGTTTTTTTCTTCAAAAATTTATTTCAGGTAATAATTTTTTACAAAGTATTTCTGATATTAAAACCTATTTTTACAATTTTATAATGCTTTTTACCTCAGTTTCGGGGGTTAATTATTTGCCCATAGCTGGGACCCTAACAGGTGCTACCACCCTGGTTCAGGGTGGACCTGGGAATACCAGCAATTAAGAGGTGGTTTCACGCTCCTCAAAACCTCCTGATCAGTGGCCTTGCTACTGGACGTAGTTTATCGTCATGCCCAGGACGCGGATGTAGTTTATCGTCATGTCCGGGACGCAACGACATTTTAGTCCGTTGAAACCGTTCTAAAATGTTGTGTTTTTACGAACCATCTCACATACCTTCAATTAATCTCAACTGTATCAACTCATCTTCGAGGTTCATTTCTCCAGTGCCATGTTTTTCAAACTCACAGAATCTGGGAGCTTCTCATAGACTGTGTACCTACTGTGTTATTGTTTCGTGTGGCTTTTGTTTGCTCGCGATAAATTTTGTTCTCTCAGTAATAATCAGCTTCTTTTTCGGTTACAAATTTCCCTTTTATAATGTTTGGAATTTCTGAAAAGTTCAAATCCTTTAAATCTCTGGGTACGCCATGACAGATCTTTTTGATGGGCTGAAATCCTGCCGAAACCAAAAAGAGATCTGTAATCTCATTCTTTCATCCCGCATACTTCGTGGTCATTTAAATTCTTGGCCCGCGCCTGGACAGCAAAACAACGAATCCATGTTTACACAAACTCTGGCTCATCTATCGGTGTTAGAGATCCTATCGGCGACGCCATATTGTTGTGATGTTTTCTAGTCTATGACATAGACGTCCCCCCCGCCACCGCTGTGCAGTTTGACGGCTGACTTATTAGTAGTCGCTCGACTCTATGCAAAGTTTTTGGTTATGTCATTATAGATAGATAGATAGATAGATAGATAGATAAAAACAGACTGAAATAGAAAGAGAGAGAAATCAACGTAGGTAGAGAGAGAGAAAGAAATCAAAGATAGATAGATAGATAGATAGATAGATAGATAGATAGATAGATAGATAGATAAAACCGACTTAAACAGAGAGAGAAATCAATATAGATATATATATAGAAATAGATCAACATAGATAGATAAATAAAACAGACTGATATAGAGAGAAATCTGCATAGGTAGAGAAAGAGAGAGAGAGAGAAAGACATCAACATACAGATAGATAGATAGATAGAAAGAAAGAGAGAGAAATCAACACAGATAGAGAGAGAGAAAGAGATCAAGATAGATAAAACAGACTGAAAAAGAAAGAGAGAGAAATCTGCATATGTAAAGACTGAAAAAGAAAGAGAGAAATCTGCATATGTAAAGAGAGAAAGAGATCAACAGATAGAGAGAGAAATAGATAGATAGATAGATAGATAGATAGATAGATAGAACAGCCTGAAATAGAAAGAGAGAGAGAGAGAGAGAGAGAGAGAGATGAACATAGATAGAAAGAGAGAAAAAGAAATCAACATAGACCAGTGCATACATATATACATACCTACCTACATACATGCATACATATAAGCTAATGGCTTTAATGTCCCACACAGACTGTTGGGAATAAAAATCCGTTTTATTCAGTCACCCTCATCGCGCTGGATGCTTTCTACCCATTAATATGCATTTCCAAATCTCTAATTTCTTGCATTTTTTGCCATCTTCCATGTCACAATCAATTACACGTTGGCCGCTATTCAAACCTGCCGAGTGATGCGTCTGTGCTCTAAAGACGGAGAAGTGACGGATTATGAGGATTTCATACAAAATGGTATCTTCAATTTGAAACCCACTTACTTACGGATGGCCAACTCAGAAACAAATGAAGCATTGACAAAATTCAAAGGTAGCCGGAGGAAAAGAAGTCGCACTTATGCAAGGAAAGGTTCAAGTATCCATTTAGGAAGAAGTCATGATCGGTTAATCAATAAATATGTATCGTAACGACGAAAAAAACATTTACTTTAAAAATACACATATTTTGGTTGTATTCCTCAAATATAAAGAGACTTAGCTAGCTAGCTAGCTAGATAGATAGATAGATAATGAACATATTGAGATAGATAGATAGATAGATAGATAGATAATGAACATATTGTGATAGATAGATAGATAGATAGATAGATAGATAGATAGATAGATAGATAGATATTGTTTTCTTCTTGTTTATTATAGACAGTGATATGATAAAAATCTACCCTCATGAATTGAAAAAAGACTTACGTTCGACATTCCCATAAGATTACCAATTAAAAATAGACGCCTGGCAAGAGAGTTCAACGGCCTAAATGTGACGATAACAATAAAGATGAGGACACTCGTACAATAAATCGCCAATGAATAAAATATTTTTTAATAAAATCTCTTGTTAATGCACTTAATTTATAAATCGTACTGATCGAATATTATACATTGATATTTTTCGATAAAAATTCTGATAATAAATATCTCAGCATGCAGACATTGTCCGTGTTGAGTATTGCCCATAAATAAATATACTCCTTCTCTATTTTTAAACAAGCTCAGTAGTATTAATTGCTCTTACCTGTCGCCTATGTTGTGATAGAAATTAAACTCTAAGTTCTGAACACAGCGTGATGTCTTCCATGGTCATCTATATTTGCTAAAGACGATCGAAGAAATTGTATCTATAGTTTGTTGAAACTTGACTAATGCATGGAATAATAATGCAACACAAAAGGTACTTAGAACAAAATGTATTGAAACAAGAAAGTGTACACAATATTTACATATAGTCTTTTGTATATTCTTGGTAAGACCGTTCCTAGAGCATGTGTTGACTGAGTCGCAGTCGGGCAGAGTCTCTGGATTGAATCTCTTGATTCCTCCCTCTCTTCCCGGTACCAACCATATTTATATGGTCGGTACTCCACTATGCAAATTAGGTGGATCCTACCACAACAATATTTTTACAAAGAATTGAGATATGATGTTTTTTTTTTTTTATATATAGATGTCGCAAATAAATAGACATCCATCAGTTTAGGAAACCAAGAAATATCAGCAAACTAGCATTTTGGATGAATATTGTTTATTCAAGGAATAGATTCATTAATATTTAGTCAAGGCCTCCTTAGCGTCATTGAGCGCATTCACTCGGTCAGGAATAGAAGTGGTAAGCACTGCAGTTTTTGAATGGGGGAATTTCGACCTAACTTGAATTCAGGAGTTGAAGTAATTCCTCACCGGGAACAGATCATTACCTGTGTCATACGCAGTGATCCAGGCCAGATATGTTCAGTAAAGATTGTGTCCAGTGACTGATTTCACAGTGGTAGAACCTGAATCCCGTTTTGCCCCACCCAGAATCGGATCACTTTTGCTATATGATATGAGCGCATGGTTAGATCTTGTGACTAGAACCAAAGAGATGTGAGTTCAATACCCGGCTACAGCAGTAGTGAACCAAAAATCATGGAGAATTGAGTTAAAGGAAAATAACTGAGACATGGCACGTGGAACTGGAAAAAGTCTATCTCGTTAGACGAAATAAAGTTTTCGGTTCGAAATTTCAATCACCTGAAGAAGGCCGGAGCGTACAACAACCGAAACGTTGTAGCAATATATGGCAATGAAGGTGAGGATAACAGTCCGAATAATGTAAATAGTGCAAGTGATCATAAGACCTCATCTCAGGGATATAGACATATATATAGAGAGAGACATAGACATAATGGCCGGAGCGTATAACGGCCGAAATGTTGTGAATATATGATATGAGCGCCGTCTTGAATAAAATATCTGTATTCCTTGGCCATCTAATGACTGGGAAAGATGGAGAGATGTACTTCCTGAAGAATCTAAATATATTTTGCAGAATGAAGGTTGTCAATGCATTCGTCCAAGGCCGGGCGACAAGTGCTCCAAATCGCTTCCAGGTCATCCCCGAACACCCACCGTGTTTGACAAAGCAGGCGCTTCTTGAAAAGGAATCCTGAGTGGCCTTTCACCAAACCCAGATACGTTTATTTACAGAGAATTGAACAAAGGATGATTCGTCCGAGAGGATTATGCAAAATGTCCGAAATACCTGGACATGCAACTAATATGTTCCTTTTATTCTTGACGTTAGATGAGATTTAAAAGTCTTGCGTTTAGTACCGCTCTCCTGGGAGCCGATATTTAGAAGATACCGAACAGCTGTGTCTCACATCGATATCCGCAGCTATATTGGATGCCTTCTCTCATGGATTACCCTCCACAGTCCGCTGAGATGCTCGACGCCACCTGGCTGAGGGTCCAGTTCACCTGGAACATAGTGATACAAACTCTTTTCTTTCATTTCTAAACTGAGAGTTGAATTGTAGCAATCTGAATAAGATGTTGAACTGTAGCAATATGGTTGATATGATATTGAACTGTACAATATGGATAATAAGATTTTGAACTGTAGCAATGTGGTTGATAAGGTGTTGAACTGTACAATATGGTTAATAATATGTTGAACTGTAGCAATATGGATAAGATTTTGAACTGTAGCAATATGGTTAATAAGATTTTGAACTGTAACAATATGGTTAGTAAGGTGTTGAACTGTAGCAATATGGATAATAAGATGTTGAACTGTAGCAATAAGGTTAGTAAGATGTTGAATTGTAGAAATATGTATAATAAGATGTTGAACTGTAGCAATCTGAATAATAAGATTTTGAACTGTAGCAATCTGAATAATAAGATTTTGAACTGTAGCAATCTGAATAATATGTTGAACTGTAGCAATATGGTTAATAAGATTTTCTGTAATTCTGCGTTTACTATGTCCTCATTCCGACTGTACATCGGAAGAGAAAGATTCTAACCCTTAAGAAAAAATCTTGGTATTTTCTACAGACCCTTACTTTACATAGCATATTTTTGTTTTTCTTCACTTCTTCTCTTCTTTTCTTAGAACAGAACTTTTTTTTGTTTTTTGTTTTTCTGCTATCTTTAAAAAAAAAATTTTCTTGCTTTTTTATGGCTACTTTTTTATTTTCTTCTTTTTTCTTTTCTCCTTAGAATAGAACCTCATTCTTTTTTGCTTTTTTATTTTTCTGCTTTTTTCTGTTTTTCTGCTTTTTTCTGTTTTTCTGTTTTTCTGCTTTTTTCTGCTTTTCTGCTTTTTTCTGTTTTTCGTTTCTGCCTAAATTTTTTCTTTTATAATTTCTTATTTTCCCCCTTTTCTTTCTTTCCTATGTTTTATTTTTTATTTACGTTTCGGCTTTTTTTTTTTTTTTTTCATTTTCATTTTTTCTCTTATCCTTTTTTTATATTAAATAAATTTTTATTCTTTTTCCCTCTTTTTCTGTTTTTTCTTTTTTATTTCTTCTTTTTTTCTTTTCTTCTTAGAACAGAAGTTTTTCTTTTTTTCTTTTTTTTTCTATTTTTATTGTGTTCAGTTTTGATTTTCGTTTCTGCTTCTGTTTTTTTAAATTTTTCTTTACTTAGAATAAAAATTATCATTCTTTTCAGATTTTCTTCTTTTCTATTTTTTTCTAATTTTTCTTTTTACTTTCGTATTTTTTTTTTCATTTTCATTTTCTCCATTTCTTCTATTTTCTTAGAATTTTTTTCTTTTCTGTTTTTCTGATTTTTTCTTCTTTCCTATTTTTATTGTTTTGTAATTTCATACACTTTTTTTCGTTTCTGTTTTTCAATTGATTTCTTCCTCTTTTTTCTTTTCTTCTCAAAATAGAAATTCTTTTTTGTTTCTCCTCTTTTGCTTTTTCTGATTTTTCTACTTTTTATTTTTTAATTTCTCTTTATTTCTTTACTTTGCTACTTTTTTTTCTGCATTTCTCCCTTTTCTTTTCTGTCTTTTCTGCTTTCCTCCTTGAAAACATTTTCGTTTCCTCAAATCTAGAGTTAGTGGTATCGCATCTCAATCTCCTGTTCATCTACAATAATGCCCGAAACAATTCGTAACCATTCCTCTCATGTCCTTATCAACACTTCTTTTTAAATGTATACAGTGGTCCGACACGAGTTTGGAAGAGACCTTCTCGATGTGTGACAGCGTCAATGAAAGAGAATAAAACTGAATCCAGTAGATGGGCTTTGTATTAGTGGATTACTTGTTCTTCTCTTGTTCTCATTACATTTTAGTGGAGGCGTGACAAGACTTTCGGACCACACAGTATATAAACGTACGTAGAAAAAAAAACAAATGCTGATAATGGCTAAAGTCACAAAGAGACAATAATGACATAATCAAGATGTGGAAATAAACATCCATCAATACTGGAAAGAGCGATAAGAGCTACTGGCTTGTAAAACTTATTTTCTTGAAAAAATGTTTCAAGAGAAAGGTTTTATAAATTTCAATCGAAAGTAATACTGGCCGCTTGGTCAGTGAATTCTAAATGTTACCTTATAAGGAAACGACTAATATTACCATTACCATAGTGGTCAGAACAAATTCAAATTGTCATCGCACACTCAAAAACATATATTCAACTGCCAATAAATAGCATATTTTTTTAAAAGAAAAAAACATCTTTTGGTCTACACATATTTCGTCTTAGTGTTTGCCTATGTATAGGAAAATTGTTCTCTGAAGATGATAATTTGAAATTGTCGAAAGTACTCGGCATATGTTTTTCATCTGACAACAACTCGAATATAATGATCTTATTATTCAAGGAATTGATAGTAAGTTAATGTTTCATTAATCTTTTTAGCGAAGTGACTTCGCCATTAATCACATTAACATTACTATTTAATTCTTTGTATAAATTGTTTCTTTATGACATTATATATATATATGTGTGTGTGTGTGTGTGTGTGTGCGTGTGTGTGTTTGTGCAACAAATAAAAAATTCCTGCGTGTATTCAAAAAAATAAAAATTTCAAATGTTATTTTAAAAAAATGAATAATTCATATTTATTTAATGCATATGAATTGGTTATTACTGCATGTATTCAAATTCTTAATCCCTTAACGGAACAATGAGGACGTTATTCAAATTTTCTAGTACATACTTCCCTCGCTTTCTGACGTGTTGTTTTAAACAACTTTAAGTTTACGAAATACCTATATTAAAGTAATTCCTTCTTTTTTATGTGCCATGTCTCTTCAGGGCGTAAGCGATCATGGCTCTCTATATCTTTCCGTCCCTTGTAGCTCTTAATAAGTTTCGTCTTTTTGCAATTTCTCCTAAACCTTGTCCTACCAACCACACGTTTCTTCTTCTTCTTTTTCTTCTTCACTGTGCCGTGTCCCTTCAGGACATGGATGATCATAGCTCTCTACAATTTCCTGTCCATTGTAGCTCTTAATAAATTTTGTATTTTTGCTATTTCTCCTAATCCCTGTCCTGCCAACCACAAGCTTCTTCTTTTTTTTTTCTTCTTCACTGTGCCATGTTCCTTCAGGACATGGATGATCATGGCTCTCAACAATTTCCTGTCCTTTGTAGCTCTTAATAAATTTTGTATTTTTGCTATTTCTCCTAAACCCTGACATCTACTCGCTCAAGCCCTATTTGTACTTATTTATCTACAATAAATATTAACAACAACGAACACGACAAATATTGGAACATAAAACAAGGATTTTTGAAGCAATGTTGCAGAAATCAAATGAAATTAGTACTACAGCTTCATTTACGCCTGGTGCAGTCGCAAACATCAATGTCAAATATTTACAAAACCCTACCGTAACTAACGGTAAGCATAAACTACAAGTAGACTTGAGTGCATGGTCATCAGGGACACTAGGATCAAACAGACGTGGAAGTTTAAATATCTGGGAAACGTTTTGACAGAGGCGGGTAAGTGTGACACTGAAATCCGTAGACGTATTGGGATGGCCAAAGACGCATTCCAAAAGCTGGGCAGAGTATTCCAAGACAGGAGGAATTCTTTGGTGACAAAGAAAAGAATACTGAGCTGTTACATGACATCTGTCATCCTTTACGGCAGCGAATGTTGGACGGTCTCCTCAAAGATGAAGAAGAGATTCGAGGCGAAGAAGATGTGATTCTACAGAAGGATGGTAAGGATATCATGGAGCGAGCGTGTGAGCAACAATAAGGTCTTAAAGAGGTTGCAAACAAGGAGAAGACTTATACTTAATATCAGGAAGAGGCAGATGATGTTTCTGGGAGGCATAATGAGGAAGGAGAGCCTGGAGAATCTGATACTCACGGGTTGAATAGAGGGAAAGAGAGACAAGGGAAAACAATGCATAATATACCTAGCGGCTTTAAGCAAGTAGATGACAGAAGGTGTTCTGGGGGAGGAAGCAGAGGGAAGGAACTTGTTGATCGCTGCAAGGGATAGAGGGAGGTGGAGAGCCATGATCACCTACGTCCAGAAAGGACATGGCACATAAAAAGAACGCAGTTCCTGTTTTCAAAACTAAACGTCTTATGCTTTTTGTGGAGTTGTGGAATCCATTAACGAAGAACTTAACAGATTAGAAACTCGAGGAGGTATTTCGCTCGCAGATTATTCTGAGCGTGCAGCTCTACAAGTGTATACGTAAAAGAAAAATAATAATATTCGTATTTATTCAGATTTTTCAACAGGGTTAAATGAGTGACTTCCGCCTTACACACATCTGTTACCTTCTCACAGGACAAGAACAACACATATAAGATTCGCCAACGGCGCGTAGAAGTAGTAGTTAACTGCTAGAAGTGAGTCAAAGGAATCTGATTTCCTCTGTCCCTCTTTCCCTCTGTCCCGTGAGCATCAGATTTTCCAAACCCTCCTTCCTCATCATGTGCCCCAGAGGTTTCAACTGCCTCTTCCTGATGCTAAGTGTAAGTTTCCTTTTTGTTTTCATTCTCTCTAAAACCTTATTATTGCTCACATGTTCGGTCCATGGTATCCTCAGCATCTTACTGTAGAACCACATTTCTGTTGCTTTAAGTCTCTTCTTCATCTTTGAGGAGATTTTCCAATATCTGCTGCCATACAAGAGGACAGATATCACGTACCAGTTCAGTACTGTTTTCTTTGTATTAAACAAAATGTTTCTGTATTTTAATACTCTGCTTAGCTTTTGGAAGACATCTTTAGCTACCCCAATACGTTTTTGTATCTCAGTGTCACACTTTCCGTCCTCTGTCAAAGCACTTCCAAAAAGCCATCGCAAATGGCGTCAAGTGAAAAATAATTTGACAATTTGTAACGGAAAAATATTTCGAGCCTTTCCCAGACATAAATTCATCCTTTTTCTGTTTGCTTTCTCCAATGTCGAAAATCGAGATTCGTCACCTTGCTGAGGCTGGTGGATATTTAACTGCTTACCCTAAAGCATATTTGTCATCATACTATTATTTGTAGTTACTAAAAACATTTTACCGGAAATTACTAAACCACTACTTTTACGCCATACATCATTTTCAAAAATGTAGTCATCCTTCTTGGATTGTATTTTAATTTCATCAAAAGTCACGGGTACTACGGACTAAGTTTACACCGCACCTTTTTTTCAACAATTTATTTATAGGCGCTCTCAATTTATGCATGTTTGACACAAAGATTGTAATAGCTTGTGAGTCCTAGAAATGATTGTAAAGTAGCAACGTCTATCATGGCAGGCCTATTTTTAATAGGACTCGTCCCAATTGCATCAATTATTTGTCCCAAGTCTTTTGTATTGCTTCTGAAAAATTGGCATGTCTCCTTACTGAGTTTGAACCTATAATCTATTCTCTGGAATATTTTTTGTTTTCCGAATGTTGTCGTTTAGTTTCGCTTTTAATAATTACGTCATCCAAATATGCAACGACAAAATCTAAGCCAGTTAGCAACGTATCCATTACTTACTGGCCAATACTAAGTGCCACTTTGACCCAGAACGGTAGCCTATTAAAACTGTATAAACCCTTATGTGTGTTAATTGTTAACGATTTTCTACATTTTTTCATCCACTTCAAACTGTAAGTATGCGTCTGATAGGTCAATTTTTGAAAAAAATTTTCCACTATTTAATTTGGTAAAAATTTCTCCTGTGAGAAGGTAACAGATGTGTGTGAGGCGGAAGTCACTCATTTAACCCTGTTGAAAAATCTGAATAAATACGAATATTATTATTTTTCTTTTACGTATACACTTGTAGAGCTGCCCGCTCAGAATAATCTGCGAGCGAAATACCTTCTCGAGTTTCTAATCTGTTAAGTTCTTCGTTAATGGATTCCACAACTCCACAAAAAGCATAAGACGTTTAGTTTTGAAAACAGGAACTGCTTTCTTTTTATGTGCCATGTCCTTTCTGGACGTAGGTGATCATGGCTCTCCACCTCCCTCTATCCCTTGCAGCGATCAACAAGTTCCTTCCCTCTGCTTCCTCCCCCAGAACACCTTCTGTCATCTACTTGCTTAAAGCCGCTAGGTATATTATGCATTGTTTTCCCTTGTCTCTCTTTCCCTCTATTCAACCCGTGAGTATCAGATTCTCCAGGCCCTCCTTCCTCATTATGTGTCCCAGAAACATCAGCTGCCTCTTCCTGATATTAAGTATAAGTCTTCTCCTTGTTTGCAACCTCTTTAAGACCTTATTGTTGCTCACACGCTCGCTTCTTGATATCCTTAGCATCCTTCTGTAGAATCACATCTTCTTCGCCTCGAATCTCTTCTTCATCTTTGAGGAAATTGTCACATTCGCTGCCGTAAAGAAGGACAGATGTCACCTAACAGCTCAGTATTCTTTTCTTTGTCACCAATGAAATCCTCCTGCCTCGCAATACTCTGCCCAGCTTTTTGAATGCGTCATTGGCCATCCCAATACGTCTACGGATTTCAGTGTCACACTTACCCTCCTCTATCAAAACGTTTCCCAGATATTTAAACTTCCACGTCTGTTTGATCCTAGTGTCCCTGATGACCATGCACTCAAGTCTACTTGTAGTTTATGCTTACTCCCTTCTTCTCACTCTCCGTCGCTACGTCGCTACCTCCTGGTGGAGATTTTGTCGAAAAATTGCCTTTGGTTTGGTACTTTATCCAAAACCTTTAGTGAACACTGTAAGAAAATTGTTTTTCAATCCCTTTGAAAAAAGTTTTCAGTCGCCGTACTTGTTTTAGAGGAGGAGCAATTCACTTTTTTTTTCTTTTACAGAGCGAATTTACAGGCTGATTCAACAAATCAAATAGTTCCATCCAATCTGTCCCCAATACGTTTAACGTATTAATTTTAATATGAATGCCTTAGTTTTAAAAGTTTTGCCGGCACATTACAGAAAATTTCGGCTCGAAAACAACTTTTCCTGAAACGCTAGAATCTTATATGTGTTGTTCTTGTCCTAAGTATTATCGTTCATTACCAACATTCGTGCGATTATTCTATTCAGTAACCTTCCCTAGGTTACGGTAGGGTGATATAAAGATTTGACATTGATGTTTGCGACTGCACCAGGCGTAAATAAAGCTGTAGTACTAATTTTATTTGATTTCTGCAACATTGCTCCAAAAATCCTTGTTTTGTGTTCCAATATTTGTCGTGTTCGTTGTTGTTAATATTTATTGTACATAAGTACAAATAGGGCTTGAGCAAGTGGATGTCAGGGTTTAGGAGAAATAGCAAAAATACAAAATTTATTAAGAGCTACAAAGGACAGGAAATTGTGGAGAGCCATGATCATCCATGTCCTGAAGGGACATGGCACAGTGAAGAAGAAGAAAAAGAAGAAGAAGAAGAAGCTTGTGGTTGGCAGGACATCTAGAAACTTTTCTCATTTTTGTTAATCTACGTTCACCAATATTTATCGTGGTTCACATGTTTTGTATTTTTATATACCTATCTTTTAAAGATGAAACAATTTCTGTTGAATTAATGTGTATATAAAATACTATGAACAAAACATGTGTGTGTGAATATATATATATATATATATATAATAGCTGGCCACTCGTATTCAAGGATACCCGCCTAAAAGTGAGGGGGGGGCAAACCAATCCCTATTGCAGACTCTCGCTCAGGCACATTTGGTTTATGCTGTAACTATACTGAACGGACCGTAGTTACATTTTCTGGGAGAGAGCGTGTTATCTAGCGTGATCAACAATCTGAACAACGCCAGCACGCTCAAACCCTCGGTCACGATGGCTTGTGATTCCGTGTTACCACATCTATCGACTGCCCCAATGTTCCGTCGAACCGATTTCACTCACAAGGAATATATATATATATATATATATATATATATATATATATATATATATATATATTGACATATTAAACCTGTAGGAAATACACATGAGATTTATAATTTATTATAAAATAAATTAAAACATACAATCTAATAATAAAAACAATATTTCTCATCATCCAGCCACAAAAAAACTAATGCCGTTCATAAACTTTCTAAATGGGGCAATAAAGTTACTATACTCTTACTTAAATAACAATTAAGACAAATCAATAGTCTAAAAATTCTTTATTAAAATAGTCCTGGTTAATTCTCATTTTAACTGTATATATATATATATATATATATATATATATATATATATATATATATATATATATATAGTTTTAAGATGTGCTATATTTATGGGATAAAGTGCTAGATATCAAAAGATAAGAGCGTATGTAAATATAAGTATAAAAATAATCGTCAGTCGGCCTGATGTTCACATCGTCAGGCGGCCTGATGTTCATATTTATATTCATATATATATATATATATATATATATATATTGTCCGTGCCACTGCTTTTATCATGAGCTCCTTTATAAAATCCAAAGGCAAATCAGCAATATTATTGGTCCTGATCTGGCGGCTCGGCTTCAGTCACTTTCCCACCGCCGTAATGTTGCCTCCCTTTACCTTTTCTATAAATATTTTCATGCTACTTGTTCGGATGAGCTCTTGACTATGATGACGATGATTGAAGAGCTCGGTCTTACGAAGCAGGAGGCTCGCTCAATCTGGCCTTGGGCGCCCGGGTTGAAATGCCTCAATAACGACGAGGCATCGCTCACCTGGCTGGTGATTCGTGGGGCCCTCTGGATCGCCAAAAGACTGTGTTCAGCGTGCTTGGAGAGATATGCAAACTGCCGAGGCTGTGATGGAAAAGTTGAGGCCATTGGTCACGCCTTCTTTTTATTGCAGGCTGGTAGCGCCGTTGTACAAGTTTGTAGAAGGTCTCATGGTTCGCATACTGCAGGTTAAAGTTCTTTCTCCTTGAGGACGGTTCTTTTTGTAGCAATATGGCACCGCCTTTGACGAAAGATGAACAATGTGTTCTTTTGCTTGTTAGGTATTATGAGAGTCGTGATTTGGACGACACGTCAGAAGGGATTCTATGGAGGCGAGAAGTTCACTTCTTCCCAACTGAACTTGTACGTTAAGCATCAGCTTAAAGTTGAGATTAGGACGGAAAAGCGGCGGCTCACTTCATCAGAATTTGGCAAAAGGTGGGTGAATGTTGCGCGATTGTGTCGAGTGAAAGGGGCTGACCTGGAGTGGCACTTTGATGCCAGTTCGGCATCAGGATATTGTTCTTTCTGGGTTTAACTTAGGCAACCCCCTCCCGAAATTAGGTTAGCTTAGGTTTACTTTTGATTTTTTAGTTTCCTTTTGCATTAAAACTCAGCAAGGGTATGTATGCTCATTGGCCCCTTTTATTTCTGTCCCTATTTTTCTTTAGTTTAATTCCTCATCCCCTCCCTCGTTAAGTGATCAGTAATGTCAGTTCTCTGGTGGATGCGGGGCGCCTTTCATTTCGGGTGTGTTTTTCGTATTTCTTGTTGTGTCTGAATGAGCGCATATCAGTGTGAGTGCTTGGAATGAATGAATGTTTTATATTATTAAAGTCCGCATTGATTTCGTCCAGTTAACTGATGCTTCTGCCACATTTAGGGATTATTTTTTTTTGTTTTTTGTTACTAACATTATTTTGTTTAGTTTCATGTAAATATGTTTTATTCATATTGTAATTACTCATTGGGGCTTTTTAAATTGTTGTTTTATTCCCCTCCCTCTACAGACAATGAATTGCACATATGGGGACTAGTTAGAACATTCATAGAGACAATGAGGTATTATGGTGAATGTCGTAAGAAAGGTACGTAAGAATGTGTTGTTTTGGTGTAAGTAATATTGTTTGTATGATTGGGTCAGTGTTTGTGGTTAGCTAAGTTTAAAGCTAAGACAGAAGAAGACTGCCATTTTCTCCAATCCCCATTTTGGCCTTGTGCCACATTTTGTATCATTATAAAAATAAATATCGCTCTTGACTATGGTATCTAGAGATTATTTTAAAAATTTAAGCGTAGTACTAGACTGCGTAGAGATCTCATCAATTTACATTTGAGCTGGCCAGATGTAGCCGTAAATTCTATGCTAACAGTTTCTTTTCTTGCACTTCTCGCTTGTGGAACTACCTTCCGGTTCCATGTTTTCGAGCCAACTTTTATCTACAAAAATTTAATTGAAATCGCTATCTACTGTCCTCCTGTCTTACCGCTCATTATTAATGTTTCTGTTCCTAAATCTTTCACACTAAGTAACCCCTTGCGGCTTTGCTGCCTTGGAGTGAAACCGATTTAAAAAAAAAATGAAAGACCAAAACAAATATCGTCATAAATGAATAACATTTCAGCTAGCACTGCTAACGTGAACAAGACGTGGTTTTTACCAAAATGCTTAAACTGACTTTCAACATTCGAATGTCCATCCAAGGGGAAATGAATACGTGACAAATCCGAATGTGGACAATGTATACACCGGCCCTTGACATATGTACGAAAGCAGAAGCAAAAGAACACTAGAGCGAGCTTTGAACTTTAGAAACGAAATCTAATTGTTGTTGGACACCATTGTCGCACTGAGTTCAGAATGACCGTTCGCTTCAGCAAAGATCGACAACAGCTAAGTAGTAAGGATGTCTCGATTGACATATAAAAATATGCCATTCAATTTTCTATCTTTTTTTTTATCGTTACCCCGAAACTTTTAAAAGTTTTATCTCACTTCATTTCTTATTCTTTCTCACCGCGAATGTAATGTATGATGTTCACACAATACAAGGCCCAAGAGCCACTCGAGTTAGAAGGTTATAGAATAAGAGATACAGTTAAAGGGAATGTGAGGGGAAGATAACGGTTAATCCGAATATTATATTTTGCCTTCCTTACGTGCTTGGGGAAGGTATGAATCTTCTCCCTCCCCCGGCTATGGTTAAATAGTAGTACAGATTGGGTTCTATAACCTTGGGTGGCAAATGGTCTAGGAGAAGGAAAAACTCTGAATTCAAAACCTGTCTGAAGAGGGTTGGACTCTGTCAGGCTATTTTGCCCAAGAAAAACCACTCTAACTGTGGCTGCAGTACACATGGTGCCTTTACGATCCTACGGTTCAAGGGATAAAAGTATATATATATATATATATATATATATGTTATGGGGTCCACCCCTTTTCATACAAGTGGACTCGACCAGTGTGTACTGCCGCCGGTGAATACCCGGGAGAGATACACTGATACAGTGAGGTAACCGCTTTGTAGGAGTCACAGTTGCGAGCACGTAGACTCAGAAGGAAGTCATACTTCGATACTGAATTTCCCAGACTGTATATATATTATTATTGCTACTAACCGCATTTCTTGGATCTACTAACCGTATTACCAATTGTATTATTACGTCAATACATTTATTTGCTATATTTCATTCCTGCGATTGTCATTCATTTGAGACCGGATTTCATCCCGAAGCCACAACAATATATATATATATATATATATATATATATATATATATATATATATATATATATATATATAAAAAGTGAACATTAAAGCCAACACGTAGAGGCGACAGGATTATTCATATAGACGCAATCGTCAGGCCTGACGATTGCGTTTAGTCTTCTCTGATATTGAGCACTTTATCCCATAAATATAGCACACCTTAAGAGTATATTTCTTCATATATATATATATATATATGTGTGTGCGTGTGTGTGCGTGTGTGTGTGTGTGTGTGGTTATGTGTACTTTGATGAATGTATATGCAAAATATATATCGTTCATTGTTTACAGAGATACAATCTCCATTTAGAAAGTTTATGAACAACATTAGTTTTCTTGTGGCTGGATGATGAGAAATATTGTTTTTATTATTACATAGTATGTTTTAATTTATTTTATAATAAATTATAAATCTCATGGGTATTTCCTACAGGTTTAATATGTCGATATATATATATATATATATATATATATATATATATATATATATATATATATATATATTAGGATATTACACAGAAAACATGTCAAAATCGCTACACAATTGCAGTCGCGTATCAACGCATCTAATCATGCTATTGTAAATTACTAGCGAGTGAACAATTTATTTGGATTTAAATTAAATGTTATGAACCTAACACCAATTGATTTCTTTTTGGGGGGCGGTCAGTAAATAACAAGGTTTGTGAGAAAAATCCCCACACAGAGGACGAATTAGTAGAGTACATCTCAAAAGTCTTTATTGAAATTGATGCAGGGTCGGGACTTGTGTCGTGCTGTAGGTCATATTGTTCTGAATATGTTCGAGGAATGTTTCAATATTGAAAGGGGATATTTGGACCTCTTAAGAGATTCAACTGTGCCAAAAAATGTAAGAGTAAATTGTTAAGCAAATGTACATAAACAGTTTTGAAAAAATATGATTGTAACAAATAAATACAAATGTAATAAAATGTTTTTAAATATGTAAAGAACATACCTACGAAGTGTAAGACAACTTTTGTCCCACACTGTATAGATTGTATGGTGATATATATATGAAATGAATATATGTACTTTCCGTATGAAGCCTCCCTAGTGCCCCCCCCCCCCACCAATATGCAGGTATTCTGTGACAATTACGCTGTGTGGACTGACGCTGTGATTGTTTTGAAGCCCAGCGATGCACAACGCAAGAATTTTGTCGTCTGCAAATGAAGCCAACGTCTGCTCGCTTAAACAATGTGACCGGATATTAATCAGAACATAGAATTGTTTCGCTTCCGTTCACTGACTCTGTTGCTTATCATGGCGAATAAATCTGAACTGAACTTTTTTCCATTCAATGTCACATTGAGGCAATTATTCGAGCCAAAGTCAGCAACACTAATGCGGGTAGTGTAATGGATAATGGCTCGGAGCTATTATTCGGGGTACTGAGTTCCAATCCTCGTTGCGTTCGTTACATACGCGCAAATACCTTTAGAAAAAGTATGAATCCAGCTCTCCCCCTCCAGCTATGGGTTAATTAGTAAGACGTGTATTATTGAATCTTTATTATCTCAAAAAAATTCTTAGAATCTAAAAATATTTTCTGTCTTTAAATAACCTGCAATGGGTTGATAAAAAATGAACCAATCAATGAAATACTGTCTACATAGACATGCCTTTTAGATTTATTTACACTCTCTGGAATATAAATGGATAGATACTACCGTATCCACAAAGTGAGGGATCAGTTTATATACTTATTGTAATATAGGACTGATCCTCCACTTTATGTTCGCATTATAATTTCTTGTTTATTTACTAAATTCTGATAAGATATGAATCCACCTCTTCTCCCCCTGCTATGGGTTAATTAGTATCCCATCATTATCTCAAAAAAATTAGTAAATTAATTAGTATCGCATTATTATCTCAAAAAAATTCTTAGAATTAGTTTAGTTTTAGTTTTTCCTTCCGCTTATGCTGTTAGGTGTCGCGGGGAGACACAGTCGTCGGTCAGCGGCAAGGCGAGTGGCCTGGAGGAGAGATATCTCGAGGACTCCACTGAGTCGCCTCAGCGTCTTCTTGGTCTGCCTCTCGCTCTCCAGCCAGAGTATCTGAGGGCGTATACTCTTAGACCTGGTTTAGAATTAGTAAAAGTAGTTGTTGAAACTTGACTAATGCATGGAAAAAGAATGCAACACAAAATGTACTTAGAACAAAATGTATTGAAACAAGAAAGTGTACACAATATTTACATATAGTCTTTTGTATATTCCTGTTAAGACCGTTCCTGGAGAATGTGTTGACTGAGTCGCAGTCGGGCAGAGTCTCTGGTTGAATCTCTTGATTCCTTCCTCTCTTCCCGGTACCAACCATATTTATATGGTCGGTACTCCACTATGCAAATTAGGTGGATCCTACCACAACAATAGTAAAATTAATTAGTATTGCATTATTATCTCAAAAAAAAATTCTTAGAATCTAAAAATATTTCCTGACTTTAAATAACCTGCAAAGGGTTGATAAGCCGTAAAAAACGAATCAATCACTCAATCAAATATCATAAAAAGTAGGGAAAAAAAGCAAACTGCTAATCACTCTCAGTTTGAAGAAAAATGACAAACGTTATTAATGATGGCCGAAAAGTTTTGCACGCCAGTGTATTTTGTTAGTTATCTCAAAGAAATATGTTTTCCCTTCGAAAAGACATTGTATCTACTTATGACCACAAGGTAAAGAAAAGAGAGATTAAATTGTTTCTTTTGTTGCAAATCAGGCATACAGTATATTTATCCAGTTGTTCAACAAATGCAATCGCCTAAATTTAGCTGCTGAATTTTGCGTCGTTAAAATTTAACCTACAGATTTAGCTTGTTTGTCTGATTCAATGGTCCTTCACTTTTTTTGAGTCACGGGCCTCTTTAGTCACGGACTCCTATAAGAATTAGACCTTCATAGACATATAGACAGGCAAGCAGATGCTCACGGTTGTAGTGAACAAATAATTACCATCGGAGGTAGGGCTAGTGTTAGACATTTTCATGACGGTCGTCCTCGAGTATCGAATCCAGAGGTTGGCAGTGAATATTTCGGAGACAGTAGGAAAGCGTAGTGGAGGTTCGCAGTGGATATCACAGCAGAGTGTAGTTCAGCCTTCTCCTGGTCGCCTTTGGTCCTTCCGGTAGGAGGAAAACAAGATGGCCGCCTTTATACACGACGAATACAGTGTTGGGCGGCTTCTGGTTGGTCAACCTTCCATTGGTCGACTATAAAGGGAAATAAGTCATTCTGACTCACTCACTAGTTACACGTATTATATACCCAAAAAACCGTAACAGCTAGCACCTCTTCAGATGGTGAAGACTCCGTGCGTGAGGTTGTCAGACCAGAAGAATGTTCTTAAGAATCCCCAGAAGAAGAATCTTCAGAACATTCTTCTGGTCTGACAACCTCACGCACAGAGTCTTCACCATCTGAAGAGGTGCTAGCCCTACCTCCGATGGTAATTATTTGTTCACTTCTCTATAATCTAGTACAGGGCGCACCTTTCCCTTGTTCTTTTGTACCACGGCCATCAACGGGATGAGGCCTGTTGGAGGACGAAGCTCTTCCTCGGGATACGGAGTCAGCCATCCGTTATCCAGCCACACCTGCAATTCGCGCTGGTATTCTTTCTTGACGCGTTCGGGCACCGAATATTCTGACACTCGGTTCTGGAGCTTTTCTGGTGGGTTATTTTCCGACCATTTCCAAAATGCTGTCCATGTCTTCGTCCTTTGGTCGAACTCTGCGCTAAAGTCGGGCTCGTTGATCTTCAAAGTAGCACAGATGGGCGGATCAGAAAACTTGACTTCGTCCGCCTCTGTAATGCGTACGCCGCCCAGCTCCTTTAATTCCGCCAAATATACATCTACTGTCTCGCCAGGTCGCAGACGCCGTGCCTGGAATTGGTCGTAGGCCACGAACCGGTCAGTTTCAAACGCGGTTAGTAGAGCGTGCTTTATTTAACTAACTGGTTTTTCACAATTTTCGCATTTCTTCATACAGCACCCACATGCACACTGAACACACATCACTTTTCAGCCAGCCATGCTTGAAAGAAATTCTTTTCTGGAAGGAAAAATTATTTGACACGACACAGTGAAGCAACTTTAGGAACATTAGAATTACGTTTTGTGTTTCTTTTTTTATTATTCTTTTTCAGAGATCCATCAGCTCAAACAGTACCTCTCCTTTACTCGGCGCTTTAGGCGTGCCCAAAAGGTGAAGTGAAGAGGGACACGAGCAATTTCTCCACGGTATTGACATTAAAACCACTTTAAACTGACCTTGTGTTATACTCGGTAGTGACGTGGGCGCACTAGAAAAAAATGGATATGTGTCCCTTTTTGTTTCCATTTTCCTTAAAACGTCTTCGGTGATCACAGGTTCGGTTCATGGTATTCTCAGTATCCTTCTGTAGAACCGAATTTCTGTTGCTTCAAGTCTCTTCTTCATTCACTGTCACATAGGAAGACCGATAATGCATAACACTTAAATACTCTTTTCTTTGTTCCTAACGGAATTTTCCTATTTCTTAATACTTTGCTTAGCTTTTGGAAGGCATCTTTTGCTATTCCAATGCATCTTCGAATTTCGCTGTCGCATTTTCCGTGCTCTGTTAAAACACTTCCTAGATATTTGTCACCTTTGTTACGTCGGAAATATGTCTTTTAACACCAAAGACTGTTCATAGGGCAATGTTTTTTTTTTGGGGGGGGGGTCATGTTAGGAATAATGTGAACTACGTCTGAAATTAAAAAATATATTTCAGTCGAAAGCTGTATGCCTGAAACAATCACAATATTTCGAGAAAAAAAAACTTTTTAAATCGTTGTTCTAGATCCGTAATAATAAATATGAATATATAAATAATCCTGGAATGAATAAAGAAGAAGAATAAATCGCAAAATGCATTCGCATTCTAAAGAAGAACAATCAGCAAAAATAATTACAACCCTTGAGGCAAAAATGAAGCTGAGATGCGTGCAAATGCCAATATGAAGAATGGCAGACGATAAAATAAAATGGCGAACCGCGAAACAAAATGGCAGTTCGAAAGCAAAAGAAAAAAAATAATATTTTATTCTTACTGGGTCTCTCGAAACCAGATGGAAAACACAGCGGACTAATCAATTTATAATCAAATTTGTTGAAATCAAGAAATAAAGTCAGTCGATTCAATAGTTTTTTTGTTTTTTCAGTATAATTTTCTTTCAAATATAAAACATTCTTTATTTTTTATTCGCAAAAATTGCGTAGTTACGGATATATATTGCGACCGTGAAAGTACATGGATACAAAAAGCATAAAACTTATACAGGGACAAACTTGCATATCCTTCAAAATTTCCTTAAACGTTAAATTCCTTTTTGTTCCGTTTTTCGCTTGCGTTGTAAATGTTTAAAAGATGCAATGAAGCGTTTTAATTTTTAAAAATTACTCTTCTATTAATTCATTCCCATCATGCACCAGAAGCGTAGATAAAAAGACAAAGGAAATAGAGCTTGGATTTCCGGTTGTGTAGGCTGAGTTAAGAAAGACAATTATGAACCGCAATTTTTGTTCATGCGCTTCCGAAGAAAAACTATTAAAAAAAAGTTGTTTCTTTTTTAAATTGAATAATTCAAAAACTGTAAATATATGAAGATATCAATGATGTTAGCATATTTTCAAATTTGACATTTGTAAATAACAGCTAAGTGATTTTTCTAAGGCCAGTTACTCTCATACTGTTTGGGCTGATATTATAAACATGACCTCCTTCTAAATAGATAACAAATAAATATTTTAACGGTTAAATTAGATAAATGAAAACATTATATAAATACATACATGCAACAAACCTATTTCTTATTTAACAGTTAAAATTTTTAATCCTTGAAAATGGCTAAATGTATAGCCGAAAGCGCTAGGATAAAAAGAACATTCGGACAGTTTTTATGTAATTTATCATCCGAAAAGAAAAGAATTATTAGATCGCATGAGAAATTGTATAAAAAAAAACTAAATAAAAGCACCTTGTCTGTCGTATTCAATAAAATGTGCATATATATATATATATATATATATATATATATATATATATATATATATATGCGTGTGTGTGTGTGTATTTGTGTGAGAAAGAGATAGAGTTTGGATCAAAGGAAGATCAAATATAGATCAGTATTCGACAGAATGATAAGATAAAGAACAAACAGGAAGCGTTTATCAATCTAACATGTTTCATTTTTAAAGCTTCACCAGAGACTGAAATATGGAGAATAAGAAGAAAGAAATACCGCTAGTTTTACTTTTGTGTTGTCTGATTTTCATTGGTCAGTCATGTATCGCGTACCTTCGACTCTTGTTAAAAACAAACATTATTATAATTTGTGGCGTTCCTAATTCAAAGACAGAGACGAGTCCATCCAAAGTTTCAAGAAACTGACGGATTTCAAGACCGGATAGATAGATAGATAGATAGATCCAAACAGTGAGAGATCTACATTCAACGTTCCCTTCTGGTTTATCTATAATAAAAGCATGGCTGTTTATTTCAAGCCGTTCATATGTCTAGAACGTGCACACTTTAATGAGTGATGAACTACAGAAGTTCATCCGTCAATAACTGGTACACATTTATTGCTCGTTCATCGTTCAGCAAAGCAAGACTGGGAAAGACATTAACCTAATATTGATCAGCTGCTTTTTTTTCACGCATCAAAAGACAATGAAGTGAAACTATTCCTTTGCAAGTCTGCTCAGAAACAAAACAAAAAAACAAACAAACAATCGATGTATTAACTGGAGTAGCTGCGTGGTTACAAAGAAAAAAATCATTCAAAATTTGTTTATAGGACAAAAGAAAAAAGAGATTTGAATAAACGGACTGATTGGAACAAGCAGATTGGCTGATGTGTCGCACCTTCAAAAACCTAAAAGATATTTTCCTGTGCACGGACGGACGTAGCCATGATTAAAGCATTCGCTAACTTAGACAAATTCATGAATAATAATTACATTGGACATTCAACTACATGTCTATAGTCATACCGACTGTTACCTTCCCTTGTTATCCATATAAACTACCGCTTATCATAACCCTCTACCTCGAATGGCTTACTTAAAAAAAAACAAGCCATTGGGACTCATTTAAATAAACTATATCCTTAATATATATATATATATATATATATATATATATATATATATATATATATATATATATATATATAATTTGAAGTCAACACTCATTTGTTTGCCGTAGTCTATTCTGTCATTTTGGTGGGTGTACAGTTTTTAATTTATTTATTTTTATTGATTATTTTTACTTGTTTCTAATTCTAACGGTTATTTTAGCGGGGGCGATTTGTTAATTTGTTCATTTATTTATTCATTTGGATTAATTTTTATTAGTTTTTTTATTTATTTATTTATTATTTTGTATATTTTCATTTATTCTATATGGTTTTCGATTTTTGAGCAATGTAGTGTTTTTTTTATCGATATATAGCAGTTATAACTGTCCACCCGCCAAAATAACAGAATAGACTACGGCAAGCAATCTAAACATTGGACGAATAAAGAGCTTTTAATTATCTTCCCAGACCGAAACAAACTATTAAATAAGCCACCTTAGCAAATCCCCACCTCCAAATTTTTTACTACTTTAATAAATCATCAAAAAACGAAAAGAGTAAATAATACAAAGTGAAAATGAAAAACAAGTAAAATAAATTAACCCCAAAAAATAAATAAACAAACAAGCCACTCCAGCAAATAACCCGCCAGAATAGATTACCCACAATGCATCACTGACCCACATATATAAATAGCCGAGGAAAAATCCAGCATTCGCCGCCTGACGATTGCGTTCGGCATGAAACAGCCTGTCGCCTCTGAGTGTTGACTTCAAGGTTCAATTTTATATTTACATACACTCTATCTCTGATATTGAGCACTTTAGCCCATAAATATAGTACACCTTAAAACTATATTTCTTCATATATATATATATATATATATATATATATAATAGCTGGCCACTCGTATTCGAGGATACCCGTCTACTAGGGTGGCTAGCCAATCGTTATTGCAGACGCTCGCTCAGTTTGCTCAATACCGTGGGGTTTATACTGCACTATGCTGAGCCTGGGGTTTATACTGCAACTATGCTGAGCAGACTTTAGTTACAATTTCTGGGGAAGAGCGTGTTATCTAGCGGGATCAACAATTTGAACAAGACCAGCACGCTCGTGTGGGTGCGTGTCTGAGTGTTTAGAACGTTCGCTTTCTGACCATGAGACCTGGGTTGATCGAGGTTGATCCCAGCGTGCGGCACTTTTGGGGAGTGCCTGAAAATCATACCACGGGTTGCCCTAAACCTTGTGAGTGAAATTGGGTAGACGGAACTCTTATGGGCCGTCGATAGCTGTGTGACGTCCTTTGGTCGCGGCGTCAGCTGCGACGTCCTTAAACGCAGCCTTCGCTCGCTCCTCGCTGCTCCGTTCGGGTGTCGCCGCTCCAAACGTGACGTCCGCCTGTCGCGTCAGTCGTGTTGTCTCGTCCTGTGACGACCAACTGGCTTGGTATCGGTCGCGGCACCCAAATGTGACGTTCTAACCTTTTTGTGATTCGGATGGGAATCTGGTTAGATTCGATATCAGCCTCGTCGTTCCCAACTCGCTTCCAACGCCTGGTTACCAAAGTAACTGTACCGATCCCCAGTCTGCCTACCCACGCTGTGAATTGATCTTAGGCAGACGAGATCAATCAGTAGTTGGGGCCGTAATGCAAATCGGGTTCAAACGGGGGTGACACCGCACAAATATGCATAAAAGAAAATAAAATGATAACTCAAAAATTCAAAGTATCAAAAAAAGGATAACAAACTTTATGTCTAGTTGTTGGATACATAGGACTGCGTCTATTTCCCGACCCGTTCTATGGATTGTGACACGTTGTTTTCCGTTAGGCGAGTTTTAACGCTTCAAGTTGTTTGCTCTTTAAGAAATGGGTTTTTCGGTGTGTCTTCGGGCGAAAGTCGAAAAAAAACTTATTTTGGTGGTCTGGGTCTAAGTAGCTCTTCAAATTAATTGTTTTTGGATTGAAGAGGAGTCCGGAATTTGCGTGAATCTTTCAAGTCAGCTATCTGCGAGGTGGAACCAACTTCCACTGCGAACTTCGAGCTCTCTGCTGGAACTGGAACTGAAACTCTAACTCGAACTCAACTGATTTCTGCTCGCTGCGACTTCGCTTCGGGGTGTCCTCGATAATTCTAAATACATATCCACCTCTTTTATTTCTGGTTAGGAATTTTCCACTTTTTTTTTCCATTTTTGGGAGCCTTCTCTTACTCCCACCTTCTCACCATACTTCAGAGGGGCGTGAACTGCCCTCCCCACTTCTTCGTAGCAACCTCTCATACCCATCCTCTAGATGGGCGGCGACAGCCTCCTCCTTGCGTCACGTGATCACCACTCGACCAATGATGTCTAGTCGGGCGTGTACGATCCCGCGGCTTTGTTTCAGGAAAAAAAAATATCTTGCTTAACAAAAAAAAAATTATCTTTTTCTTTTCCTTTTCTTTCTTTTAATCGCAGTTATCATTTTCTCTAGCCGCAAACAGAACAATACGATGGTGGTTATAACTCTTGTTCTCACCTGGGCTTCGTCAGTCATCTTATCGCTAATTATCAGAATGGGTGGTCTTTTTAACACGGCCAGACCGTCGCCTCGAAAAGAACATTTCTAGGTTCCCATTCATTTTTTGGTACATATTTCTGATAACATAGTTTTATTATCGCAGGCTAAAGATGTTCTGTCGAAAGAAATCGGTCAGTGGCCACCTTGTGTGCGGCTTTTGACACAATTAATTTTTCATATCTATCCAAAGCCCTGTAGTCCACCTGTTTTTAGTCACTTATCAAAATAACATTTTCATTTGGATTTTTCTTTGGCTAGTCGGTCTGTGGTTTGCCAATCAGATGCCTTCCCGCATTAGCGGTTTGTTTATGTATCCCAATATTGAGTACTGAGTATTGATTTATTCAGTGAGTATTGAATAATTGCGCATGAGCAAGCGCCTGCAATAAGGATTAGCGGCTAGCTAATCCCTATTGCAGGCGCTTGCTCATGCGCATTTATTCAATACTCACTGAATAAATCAATACTCAGTACTCAATATTGAAATTATGCGTGTTATCTAGTGTGATCAACAATATGAACAAGCCTTCGTCTATGGAAATGTTGGAGCAAAAGTGGCAGTTACATTTGTTGTTCATGATGACGGTCGTCTTTGAGTATAGAATCCAGAGGTTAGCAGTGAATATTTTGAAGACAGTAGGAAAGCGTTGTTCAGGTTAGCAGTGGATATTTTGGTAAAAGTAGCAGAGCATAGTTCTTCCTTCTGGTTCTCTTTGCCTGACAAGCTGGACTGGACATTCGGGTAGAGTAGACAAAAATGGTCGCCTTTATACACGACGGATTGAATATTCTACGTCTTCTGATTGGTTAACCTTCTATTGGTGGACTATAAAGTGAGTCAAGTCATTTGGGCTAACTCACTAGTTACATATATATATACGCCAAAAACTGCAACAACCTTTAACTTTTTCAGTAGTAAAAAGGGTAGGATCTAGTTGCTAGTCTAGTAGCATGCTTAAATTCATGCCGTCTGGGCGCCAGGGAAAAAAGTTCAACAGAAGAGTTGCTATGGAAACATTTGTAGAAAAGACAGAGGGAAGCCACATCAAGTCTGTGAGAAAATAACTAGTCAAGATGCATAGTCAGGGTCGATTACATTGCAGATCCTTCTTTCGATTAAATATAATGGAAGCCTTAATAATAATAAAAACAAGAAACCAACACTTAATAATATTAATTATGAACACTGCCACAATGTGCTATCTTCTGGAATTAAAAATTATATCTATCTATAAAAGGCACGATATGTGTGTGTGTGTGTGTGTGTGTGTGTGTGTGTGTGTGTGTGTGTGACGAATGCACGGCTGCAATTTTCGACGGATTTGCACCAAAATTTACATGCACATGCTGCAAGTTAGCGGGAAGGCCAAGACCGACTTTGCATTTCCCAACTCTCATCGATAGTGGAAATAATCGATTTTTCCATGCTTCTACGGAAGTTTGCGGCCATTTTCTACTGGCCAGAGTGAGAGCCAATAGCTGGCTGCCACGAATAGGCAGGAAGATTATATTGGCCATCGCGAGAGCTGACTGACACGAATGTTAACTAGCATGCAAAAAAAATCGATAGCTGCATTCGTCACAAGTGGGAAAAATTTAAATCTGCGTGGCACTTTACTCCAATGGGACCCCAGTCGTTGTCCATATAATGAGCAGTCAGGTAGAAAATCGGGTGTCAGAGAGTGAGAGAAGGACCAGCAGTGAGTGAGTCAGCAGTCGCCGAGACCATGGGCCATGGATAGCAGCAGTTCACCTTCTCGAAACCGTAGGAAGATATTGTCGATTAAGAGAGAACTCGTACTGATTGCTAATTCCCAATCAGTGTCTTGAAAAGCCATTGTCGTTATTCTTTGTTGAATTTGATCACGGCATGTGGGGCAAATCTGGGAACATAGCGATCCGGGTGTATATATGCATACAATCGATTTTGGATGACATCAAAGCTTGTATAATGACGTGCGGGAGGCATCGTCACAATTTCGACGCCCGTAAAACGTATTTTTCCCATTCGGCAACGGGAACTGGTCATTGTATTTGTGTGAACTTTAGTTTAAAATAATTTATTCATATTTTCTCCAGATTTTCACCCTAGCACGAGGACAAATTTTAATGTCATGTTTATAACTGTTTATTCCCTTCTGGACACCATCAAATTAACGTTGGCCGAATCGATGGTATGTGATTGCTGGTCTTTCGATATTCTTGCCTATTCCGATTGCACAACCATTTACTTCTGTCTTAGAAGCAAGTCTGACAGACCCAACATAATAAACCTAGCAAATTGCTCTTGAAAAGGATGCCAATCAGTGGTTAACTGAGGCAACAAAACTGCTTTCATTTAATAAACACTGAGAACCTTTTCTGTCTGTTATCAGCATTGCTGATGCTAAACTCCGGGAGAGCAACACTTTACCCCTTCTTAGCCTCACGTTTTCCACTGGCATGAAGTTGAGCGAATATATCAAATCAATAGCTGCATCTACTGCAAGGAAAGTTAGTTGGCTGTCTCCTACCAGAAACTTTTTCTCGTCGGAATCCATCTTACACATTTATAAATCTACCATCCGTTCGTGCATTGAATACTGTTGTCATATCTAGTTTAGTGCTCCTGCTGTACATCTCGAGATTCTTGACAAAATTCAAAGAAGGATCTGTAATGTAATCGATCCTGATTTGTTCTTTTATTGTCCTTTTTCAAGACTTAGTTTATCATCGTTTTTATCTAACAATGAATAATTTTGTATTTCGCTGCTATGAATTACGAGAATTATGAGCAAAACCCAAGTGGGATGGTAGGACACTGCGGTTATAATTTGTTTATCATCTCAACAATAGTTTCATTGAGATAACCAACAAAGAAAGAATTTAAAGTGATTAAATTAAATCAGTTGCTAGATCTACTGTCAGAAAGTTGATTCACTCTGTCGCACTAGACAATGTCTCACGTCAGAATCCATTTTACACATTTATAAATCTACCATTCGTTCGTGCATCGAATACTGTTGCCATATCTGGTCTGGTGCTCCTGCTGTACACCTCGAGATTCTTGACAAAATTCAAAGAAGGATCTGTAATATAATCGATCCTGACCTGGCATCTCGACTTCACCGACGTGTCTTCCCTCTGTCTTTTCTATAAATATTTTCATGGTAACTGTTCTGGTATCTTATTTTTCTTTTTTTTTTCTTTTTTACTGGTGACTAGTCTACTTGAATTTAAGCGTTCTACTAGATTGGCAAGTAGGTCTCACCGTTTTGCTGTTGAACTAGCTAGATGCAATCGCCACTCCTGATCTGTTTCTTTTCTTGCATTTCCCAACTGTGTAACTCCCTTCTGATTTCCTGTTTCCCTAAAACCTAAAATCTTCAAAAATGTAAATGCAACGTCAATCGTCATCTTCTGTATTCTTGAAGTTATTTGCTTCTTTGTGCTTTCTTCAGTCCTCCCCAAAGGAATATTCTCATTGCCTTTCCATACCTGGGTATAACGATAAACTACATCCGGCAGCAAGGTCTCTGATCGGGAGATTGGTGGTTTTGAGGAGGGTGGAACCGCCGTTTAATTGTTATTGTTGTTTCTAGGTCCTCCCACCCCCTGACCCAGGTTGGTGGCACCTTTTAGAGTCCCAGCTATGGGCGAATACTGAACAAAAACAAAATATTATGAATGAATTAAAATACATTTTATAGTAAAAAATATCAGCAATGTATATATATATATATATATATATATATATATATATATAATTATTTATTTAAAGATATGATTCCAAAACGCTACATAAGAAGTTTCATGTTTCAAAACAAGAGCCGAAAACTTCCATATAATTATTTAAATTAAATTGAGTCAAAATAAGCTCTGTTCCATCTTCAAGCGAATTTTTTTTTTTTTTTGGAATAACGTATATCTGAAATATATATATATATATATATATATATATACATATATATATATATATATATATATATATATATATATATATATATATATATGTGTGTGTGTGTGTGTGTGTGTGTGTGTGTGTGTGTGTGTATTTAGGCAGCAATCCTTCCTTCATGCACATTTCATTGAATACGAAAAGACAAGGTGCATTTATTTAGTTTTTTATACAATTTCTCATGCGATCTAATAATTGTTTTTCTTTTCAGATGATAAATTGTATAAAAACTGTCCGAATGTTCTTTTTATAAAACATACATACAACAAGCTATTTCTTTTTTAACAGTTAAAATATTTAATCCTTGAAAATGACTAAATGTATAGCCGAAAGCGCTCGGATAAAAGAACATTCGGACAGTTTTATATAATTTATCATCGGAAAAGAAAAACAAATTACAAGATCGCATGAGAAATTGTATAAAAAAAACTAAATAAAAGCACCTTGTCTGTCGCATTCAATGAAATATATATATATATATATATATATATATATATATATATATATATATATATATATATACAAGTATATAATTGATATATATGGAATGAATTCCAATAACCAACAATTACTATTCTTAAAAGAGTGCCCAATACAAAGTAGAGCAGATATAATTATTATTTATAAAAAATTATAACATAAGTATGTTATAAAATCACTACAAAAATAGCCATTTTGTTTCAACACACTCGGTGTCTTATCAAGGGATGATGTTAAAGATAAAATAAATGGTTTTAAAAGTTCAGATTAATTAACGATCCTACATTAGGGGGAAACATTGTTACAAAAACATTGTTACAACGAAGAAATAAATTGAATAAACATATATATTTTTTTTTTTCTCAATAATTTTGTAGTTTTTAAACTTAATAGTGATTAAATTTGGATTTTAAAATTGCCAGTTTTTAATTTTAATATTAAATTTTAACTTATAAATTTATAATTATTGGTTAGTATAAATTATTTTAATATTACACGTATTTAAAGATCTGAATAGCTATTATAACATTATTTCGTTGTCAAGCTTTTTGAATCTTTCTATACTTGGTTTTGATTGGTTATTCTAGCTTTTGTAACAATGTTTCCCCCTAGTGTAGGATCGTTAATTAATCTGAAACTTTTAAAACCATTTATTTTATCTTCAACATCATCACTTGATAAGACACCGAGTGTGTTGAAACAAAATGGCTATTTTTGTAGTGATTTTATAACATACTTATGTTATAATTTTTTATAAATAATATATATATATATATATATATGTGTGTGTGTGTGTGTGTGTGTGTGTGTGTGTGTGTGAACAATGACTAACAATACCTATTTATAACAAAATGACCAACAATATATTTTATCTGTGGCTGAAGGCATGCAATTGCATTGAAAACATTTAGACTTCTGTATTAATTAACCCATAATGGTTGCGATGCTAACAGATATGATCAACCAACCAAACAATCCATTTGAAAGAACTCTTTCATGATATTAATTCATATAATATCCGACAATTTCTTAAATCAAACTCTATTCCAAAATATAACTTCAATAAAACATAAAACATACCTATCACCTATGTCCGCACACATGTATATACGCAAAAGCTGAGTATCATCTACCATATATTCAATTGTGAAAGCAGAATAACATATATCATATTTTTATTACTTCCAAGCTCCCAAGAAAATGAAATTTCAGGCTTAAATGACCCATAAGGAGTTGATATGCCGGTAAACAAATAAGTCAATCATTCATTCTGTTTCACCCTCTGTTGTCGCATGTGTAGTGGTATTATCGCCTTGCTTGGAGTGAGGCGATAAAAAAGGTACAAGAGTCACTCAAGGTAGAGCGTTACTGTATAAGGTGTTTGCATGAATGTAGGTAAATGGGATAAGAATACAGAATATGAGAGTAAATAGGAAAGATAAAGGTTGACCCAGGACATGAAGAGTTCAATATTGTAATGATCTGGGAAGCATCCTCACGGGCGTCTGTTCAACGAAGTCGTGATTTTTGGGATGAAGCTTTTCGAATGGATCTTCCTTCTTACTATAACAGAAGTGAGCTTGGGAGAAAGATTTGTTCTCCCATGTATATTTCACCCGTTATCAGCATTATTATATCCATGATATAATAACACCGTAATTCACGGACGCAACGGAATGGCTGAAAGAAAAAAGAATGACAAAAATACCTTTTTTTCAGAGAGAGTTTTATAATGCTACGTCGTACACAAAGTTAGCTATATACACGTGTCGCACGCAGAGAAATTATAACATATATGCAACAACAAACAGTGTGAAAAAAAAGAAGGAACTTAGTGATATTACCCAAAGGGAAAAAATTAAGTTATGGCGATTTCTCGATTAATCTTGTTAGCCTATGTAGTGTTTCCAGTAAGAACTATCACTGTGGGCTAAGGACATCCCTCTTCTCTGGGCTCTATATCGCAACTAGTTTTCGTCACTCTATCTCTTGATGTCATTCGAGGGCTGTCACATGACCCACGTGTCTATCTCAACGAAATCGAGAGAATTTTTTCAGGGAGAGTTTTATAATGCTACGTCATACACAAAGTTAATTATATACACGTGCCGCACGCAGAGAAATTATAACATATATGCAACAACAAACAGTGTGTAAAAAAAAAGGAAGAAACTTTCTCGTAATATTACCCGAAGGAAAAAATTGAGTTACGGCGGTTTCTCTATAAATCTTGTTAGCCCATGTAGTTTTTCCAGTAAGACCTATCGCTGTGGGCTAAGGACGTCCTTCTCTGGGCTCTACATCGCAACTGGTTTTCGTCACTCTATCCCCTGATGTCATTCGCCGGCTGTCACATGATCCATGTGTCTATCTCAACTAAAAACGAGAGAATCGCCGTTTGTATCTCTACATTATAAATGGAATACGAAAAGAACTAGAATAATTTGTCCAATGTGGATCTCAGCTGAATGTGGCTCGTTTGAATATTTGCCATCTAAATAGCGATAGGATGGTTTTCAACATTCCTTCTTTTGGAGGTGTCAGGGATACTGTCGGTCTAGAAAATCTAAAAAAAATAAATATTTATTTTTAATTAGAACGAATGTATTTCTCTTTTGAATCAGGTTATTTTTTTTCCTTTTGAATTAGATGCGAATTTAAAATGTTTTTTTTCTTTATCCAAATTAATCAATACCGCTTAATCCGCCCTCTTGCGGGGATAAACCTATATGAGTTATCTTCTCTTCGTTTTTTTGTTTACCGAACAAATGAACGTTGACTATTTCTTCAAATGCTCGAAATTGCTTCTTTTTTTTCCTTTTTTTTTTCTGTAGGTGAAATTCTAAGAATTTCTAAAACAGAAAAAAAATGATGGAAATGAATCTAAAGTGATTACATCCAGTTGCATGTTTGAAGAATCCCATTAGCTAAAGCTTAATCAACCAATTTCTTTTTCATTTAACCAAAAATATATTTTCAGGTCCAGAAGGAACTACCTTTCTTTCTTATTGTCAAAGATATTTATAAGAAAAGAAGAATTTAAGTGGCATTCAAATGGAATTCAGAAATACGATCCATCGCTAAAGATGCTAAAAAAAATGTCCGGTTCTTTGTATCACCCCAAAAAGTACCTTACCTCTTCTGTCATGGTCTATCTTTACAAGAGGCGGATCAGACCAAAAATGGAGCTACCCGTTCTTCCCTTTCTAGCCTTGACAAAATTCAAAAGCGTTTGCGCGGCCTTGTGGGTGATGAATTGTTTTCCACCAACAAATAATGTTGTTACACTCGCGCTACTCTATCGCTATTTTCATTGCTGATGTTCGGGCGAGCTACAATTTTGATTCCATCCGTTCAGGCGTTCGCAACTAGGACCCGCTAGTCCACGAATACTGAGTCGTTTCATCCCCATTCTCTTCATAATTCCATTAGTAAGGAGGAAGTTTCACTTAGACAAATTCTCCGCAGAACGGTTGAATTGTGGAACAGACTCCCGGGTAAATGTTTCCCCGATTACTACAATCTTAACTGGTTCAAGTCTAGAGTCAAATGTGATCTATAGTACATATCCTCATAATATAAGCCCTTTTTCGCTCTTTCTCTCTCTGCCATTCTCTCTCTCTTTGTCATTCTCTCTCTCACTCACTCTCCCTCTTTCAGTACGCCCTTACAATAACACCATTTATTAATAACACCATTTAGTAACACTCTACCTTAATTGTCTGATCAGCCTTGTATTAAATTTGAATTTGGAATATTTTAAAATAAACTCTTTAGATTTGATATTTCCTCTTGTGCAAATTAATTGAAACAACCGATTTAGTTTCCTTTCTTTCACTATACGATCAATTTTAGACTCACTGGAATGGGGGGGGTATAATTGATTTCCATTTTTTCCTCAGATTAGGTCATTTGCAGTGTTGTGAAGTAATATGAATCTATTTTAGGGATGTATGATGAATTTTTTTTGGTCTTGAAAAATATTGCGACACCCGTGATTGCATCAGATTTTCAGACACTATTGTCTCCATTGTCGATTAGTTGTCCTCCAATGTTTGTGATGGACGTTACTCCAAGGAAGCGTACGAAAATTGTAACGCTGCAGGAACACACGGGCAAGCCTTACCAGAGAGCAAATCAAGTACAATAGACTGACCCGGAAACTCTACCGATTTAAATCCAATCGAGAATCTCTAGTCAATCTGCAAGGAACGACTTCGTGGAATGGACACACGAAGTACTTGTTACATCAGAAGACGTAAAATATTCAATCCGTCGTGTATAAAGGCGGCCATTTTGTTTACACTCTCCGAATGTCCAGTGCCAACTTGTAAGGCGAAAGAAAAGAAGGAAGAACTACTGAACTACGCTCTGCTACTTTACCGGGATATCCACTGCTAACCTGAAATACGCTTTCCTACTGTCTTCGAAATATTCACTGCTAACCTCTGGATTCTATACTCAAAGACGACCGTCACCATGAACAACAGTACTAACATGTGCACTGGGTCATGTTTCATTGGAAAAATACGAAAAAAGTAAATAATAACCGAATTATTCGTTTTGTTTCAACTAATTTACACAATGGTGTAAAATATTTTTTTATGAATTATGTTTATTTTGTGTTGTTCGGCTTACAACCATGTCTTGGTTGTTATAGACAAAATATTTCAAACGTTGTCGAGTACTTCGACGTGTTATAATGGGTTAGCAAGCTTGTCTCGCTACATCAATTACGGCTAAATAGCGAGTTCAATTCGCACTGAATTCACGGTTACCATTTTGTTTATTTAAGCATTTATCTTTTTTCTGTCTGAATTTCTGGGAAGAAGAGTTATCATTATTCACATTATTTATATTCGGACTACGTTTCGGTCGTAAGCCTTCTGGCCTTCCTCAGGCGTATGTCGATCAAAATAAAATTCTGAGTTGAACACTTTATACTTATGTTTTGTGCCACATCTAAGCGTCGCTTAGTTAAATTACCAGAGACACTTTGACGTGGTGTAATGGTTAGCAAGCTTGTCTCACGAGATCACTTACGACTGAATAGTGAGTTCGATCCTCACTGGGTGCTTGACACTTTCGCTTTGTGCCACATCTAAGCTGCGTTCAGAAAATTACTTAGAGTTTGGGCCTCACTATGTGCTCCTTACTTTCGGCCTTCTGCCAAAACTTCGCATTGCTTTGTAAATTACCATGGGCATTTCCATGTGGTATAATGGTTAACAAGATTGTCTCGCGGGATCAATTACGACTGAATAGTGAGTTCGATCCTCACTGGGTGCACCATACTTTCGGTCTTGTACCACAGCTAAGCTAGGCTTATAAAATCACCCGAGACACACCGACCTGGTGTAATGGTTAGCAAGCGTGTCTCGATGGATCAGTTACGACTGAATAGTGAGTTCGATCCTCACTGGGTGCACCATACTTTCTGCCTTGCGCTACATCTAATCTACGCTTAGAAAACCGCCATTTCGTATGTTTTAGCTCTGGGCCGGGTAGTGTTAAAAATTCGATACTCGACTTCAGTGAAAGAAACAAGTGACGTCACAAAGATGAATATCTTCTTGCCTCGACGGTGGAATGAGAACAATCTGTTCCAGGGAATTGAATAAAGTGTTCGCTTCGAGATTCCAAGAAAGTTTACAATTCTGACACACAGAGAAGTACGGAGGGTACAATGACTAAAACTGTGTAACTATAACAAACAAGATGAGGATCCTAATCCGTGTAAATCAATGTCACGTGGTGTTTTATAAATAATTCAAAAAAAATTTTTTTTCTTTTTTTTTATTCTTTTTTCTATTTTCTATTTCTTTTCTCTTAATCTTTTTTACTTTTCTCTCACTTTCTTTTTTTCTCTTTTGCTTTTCTTTCTTTTTACTTTTATCCTTTCTGTTCTCTCTCTCTCTCTCTCTCTCTCTCTCTATTTCTTTTTTCCCTGTAAAAGAATCCGATGTTCATCACGTGGCCAGCTGACTAAGGTTCCTTAGAAGGGCTGAACAAATCTTCTTATAGAATGAAAAGAGGAAGAGGAAGATTACAACCGAACTCTTATAGTCCTGAAACGGTTTCACCTAACGGGAGTCTTGGCAGACTAAATAGGTGTAATCTCCACAGGGTCAAAACCTATTCAAAAATTGTACCTGTTCTGGCCGATTAAAAAAATGCTTAATACATAAATTCTATAGCAATTTTGAGACAGTTTCTTTAAAAACAAAAAGCGATATAAATATATCGCCTGCTACTACAGTTTTCTCTTTCAAAACATCAGGCTTGTTTAATTATTTTCTATATCTCAATCCATTTTGTAATTGATATCACAGGTTGAGTTCTTTAGATTTAATTTTGAATTCCCGGTTACCATGTTCTTTATTTAGGTATTTATCTTTTTTCTGTCTGAATTTCTGGGAAGAAGAGTTATCTTTATTCACATTATTTATATTCGGACTACGTTTCGGTCGTAAGCCTTCTGGCCTTCCTCAGGCGTATGTCGATCAGAATGAAATTCTGAATTGAACACTTTATTTAATTCACGGGGGTAAATTGTTCTCGTTCCACTTCCTATGTCTTCTAGGGATATCTCCTCTAGTTCTTCGCCTAAACTGTTTTTTTTTTTCAATCATTTCACCTTATGCAAGGGGGTAGTGTCACTAAGAAGCAAGCAGGTTAGCTGCCGTAGAAGAGAAGAAGACTTTATTGAGGAGAAAGCACAATAAAAGAACAAGATTCAGGAAGACAGAAGATGGCGATTGACATTGCATTTACATTTTTGAAGATTGTAGTTATCTGGGAAGCAAGAAACTTGAAGGGAGTTCCACTCGCAAGAAGTGTGAGAAATGAAACTATTAGAATAGAATTTACGGTTATATCTAGCTATTTCAACAGTAAAACGAAGTGACCTAGTTGCCAATCTAGTACTGCACTTAAATTCACTTGGTTGTGGTATCAAGGAGGAAAGTTGGTTCATTGTATCGCGCTAGACAATTTCTTCTAACCAGGATCATATTTTACACATTTACAAGTCTACTATTCCTCTTTGTTTTGAATACTGTTGCCACATTGGGCCTGGTGCTTTTGCTATATATTTAGAGATTCACGATAAAAGCCAAAGAATTTGAAATCAGTAGATTCCCTGTGCTATTTCTATAAATATTTTCATGGTAATTGTTCTGATAAACTTTCCTCTTTATTACCCAGACTTTATGAATTTACGCATAGTACTAAATTGGTGGCAAGATTTCATCATCTTACAGTTGAACTGGTGAAATGCAACCGTAAGTTCTATGCTAATAGTTTCTTCTATCACACTTTTCGATTGCGGAACTCTGTTTAGGCCTTTTGTTTTGCAATCAACTTTGATCTTCAAAAATTTATTATTAATGTCAATCGTTAACTTGTCTTCTGAATTCCTTTTCTTTTATTGTTCTCTCTCTTTAATAGTGTTTTTCTTTTTCTCATATTCTTTCACACTCAGTAACTCCTTGCGTCTTAGTAGATTTATTGCCTTACTTGGGATGAAATGATTAAATCCAATGTCAATCTTTATCTTCTGTCTTCTTAATTCCTCTTCTTTTATTGCTCTCACTCTTTAATAGTGTTTTCCTTTTTCTCATATTCTTTCACACTCAGTAACTCCTAGCGTCTTAGTAGATTTATTGCCTTACTTGGGATGAAATGATTAAATGCAATGTCAATCGTTATCTTCTGTTTTCTTAATTCCTCTTCTTTTATTGTTCTCTCTCCTTAATAGTGTTTTTCTTTTTCACAAATTCTTTCACACTCAGTATTCCTTGCGTCTTAGTAGATTTATTGCCTTACTTGGGATGAAATGATTAAATGCAATGTCAATCTTTATCTTCTATTTTCTTAATTCCTTTTCTTTTATTGTTCTCTCTCCTTAATAGTGTTTTCCTTTTCTTATATTCTCTAACATTCAGTAAGCCCTTACGTCTTAGTTGCTTTATTGCCTTGCTTGGGGTGAAATGATTAAAAAAAGATCAACTTTCTCTACCAAATATTCCAAGAATTTAGACATCAAATAACCTTTCCTAAAACAGAAAACATGGTCTGGTATTGGAATGAAAGTAATGATAGCGACAATTCTGATTCCGTTCAAAAAATTCAGAATGTTAAATTGAAAAACTTTAAGCACATTCTAAATAAATTGCTGAATTCTAAACAGATTAAATACCTAAATAAATTTATAAATACTAAACACAAGAAATGCCTAAATAAATTGATAAATTATAAACAGATTAAATACTAAAAAATTGATAAATTCTAAACACATTAAATACCTCAATAAATTGATGAATTCTAAACATATTAAATACCTAAAAAAGTTGATAAATTCTAAACACATTAAATACCTAAATGAGTTCATAAACTCTAAACACAAGAAATGCCTAAATAAATTGATAAATTATAAACAGATTAAATACTAAAAAATTGATAATTCTAAACACATTAAATGCCTCGGTAAATTGATAAATTATAAGCACATTAAATACCTAAATAAATCGATAATTTCTAAACACATTAAATACCTAAATAATTGTTAAATTCTAGACAGATAAAATCCCACAATAAATTGATAAATTCTACAAACATTAAATATTTAAATAAATTGATAAATTCTACACAAATTAAATACCTAAATAAATTGATAAATTCTAAACAAATTGAATACCTAAATAAAATTAGTATTGCAGGTAAAGAAATTGAACACAGGATAGGTTGAGTTGGTGGAACCTTTGACCTGAAAACTGGTGCCATCTTTTTAAATAGTCTCATCAGAATAAGTGGCTATCCGTTAGGATATCACTCATGCCGTCGAACATATCCAGAAATGCCTAAAGATTGACTTGTATCCAACCGTTTTGTAATATCAGTGGTTTCGTCCGGCTCTATAAACGAGCGGTACAAAAACACAAACGAAGAATTTTATCAAATAACAAAAGCAACATCACGTGAACAACAGCAACAACATCAAAAAAGGTTGGTATGTGTTACTGGAAGAGAAAGTAATGATATGATGAAACTGTTACTTTTCTACACTACCCGAAACAGAATATTTAGAAAGGAAACTCCCATCAATGCTAGAAAGATCTATAACATCTAGCGGACTTGAAAAGTTTATCTTTTTTTAAAACTGTTTTAATAAAAACATTTTCTGAGTCTCAACCGAGAATAATCCTAACTTTTCAGTCACCCAATGCTGAATGCATGAAATGGGTCAATTAGTGTTACCATTATATTACAATTCATTTCACCGTTAATTTTTATTCCTATTCATTTACCATTACAGTTACTATTCATTTCATCATTATCATTAGCATTTAGTTTACTATTGCCATTCATTTTACCAATACCATTACAATTCATTTTACCATTACAATTCATTTCACCATTACCATTCATTTACCATTACCATTTAGTTTACTATTACCATTCATTTTACCATTACCATTAATATTCATTTTACCATTACAATTCATTTTACCATTACCATTCATTTACCATTACCGTTACAATTCATTTCATCATTACCATTTAGTTTATTCTTACCATTCATTTTACCATCATCATTACTATTCATTTTACCATTACTATTAATTTCACCATTACCATTCATTTAGCATTACCGTTACCATTCATTTCATCATTACCATTTAGTTTACTATTACCACTCATTTAGTTTATTATTACTATTCATTTTAACCTTTATAATTGATTTCATCGTTACCATTGATTTATCATTACTATTATCATTCATTTAATCAATACCACTGTCATTCATTTTGATGCTACCATTCATTTTACCATTATAGTTCATTTTACCATTAATATTACAATTAATTTTACCATTACCATTCATTTACAATTAGCGTTACCATTCATTTTATCCTTACCATTGACATTCATTTAACATTAGCGTTACCATTATATTACAATTCATTTCACCGTTAACATACATTCTATCATTAGATTTCATTTTACCATTACCATTCATTTACCATTATCGTTATCATTCATATCATCTTTACCATTACCATTCATTTTACCATTACCATTAGAATTCATTTTACAATTACAACTCATTCTACCATTACTATTCTTCACATGTTGGTCGTATTCAATCTTTATAATGCTGTTTCTAAATGGCTATGAGGAATGAGGTGTGTGACATGAATGAAAACGGTAGAAAGGGTAAGTTTTAAGGATAAGGAATAAATGTAACGATTGACCCTTGAATTGATGAGATTAAAATGATCGTGTTCAGGGAAGCATCTACGCGGGTGCCTCTTCCACAAAGTAACAATTCTTGGGGAAAAAACTGAGTGGAACTTTCCTCTGATATTTGCAATACGGGGGAAATGAAGGTGATTTGACTCCGTGTAAGTAGCATGGCACATCCTAGCTGTAAAACTCTGGCAGGACTAAAAACTAAAAAGTGATCTGAACATCTGCCACGGAAATAGCTATAAAGTAACGATAGGCTTGCCACATTTGTGGGGGGAAAGAGGCTGCAGTGTGGTAAAAGTCTTCCCTCCGCCATCACCACAACCTCCTGACCGCGTAAATGCTTTTGAAATTTATTAAGGCGAGAAAATGATGTCTGTACAATTCCAGTCTGGCTACAATACGCCATTTTGGGTCATATATTATTCTTTTTATGTTCGGTGTCTCATCTGTTGCAGTTTTTTGTGTATATTATGTACTAGTGAGTTAGCCCAAATGACTTGACTCACTTTATAGTCCACCAATAGAAGGTTAACCAATCAAAAGACGTAGAATATTCAATCCGTCGTGTATAAAGGCGGCCATTTTGTTTACTTTATCCGAATGTCCAGTGCCAGCTTGTCAGGCGAAGAGAACCAGAAGGACGAACTACGCTCTGCTACTTTTACCAAAATATCCACTGCTAACCTGAACAACGCTTCCCTACTGTCTTCGAAATATTCACTGCTAACCTCTGGATTCTATACTCAAAGACGACCGTCATCGTGAACAACACCTTCAGGACGTAAGCGGTCATGGCTCTTCACGTCCCCCTATCCCTTGTAGCTCTTAATAAGTTTCGTGCCTCTGCCACCTCCGCCATGTCACGTTCTGTCATCCACTTGCTTAAGCCAACCAGGTATATCATGCGTTGCTTTCCCTTGTCTCTCTTTCCCTCTATTCGACTTGTAAGTATCCGATTCTCCGAGACCTCTTTTCTTATTCCGTGTGTCAGAAATTTCAGCTACCTCTTCCTGATTTTAAGTATAAGCTTCTTCCTTGTTTGCATCCATCTGTAGAACCATACCTCCGCTGCCTCGAATCTCTTCTTCATCTTTGAAGAGACCGTCCAACATTCGCTGTTCTTGTTAAAAGACGACAGAAAGAGTTTCCATGATAGAATGATCCGACAATTGTTAAAGCATTTTTAACAACGGGTCGTAAATACGAGTTCTCTTTGAGATCCGGAAATTAAACTGTTTTTACATTAATGTTCACTCTGTACAAGGCTTAAGAGCCACTCGAGGTAACAGGCACAGTTTATGGGGATATGTGGAGAAGATAACGGTTACTCCTAGACTTGAACAAATTAAGATTGTAGTGATCGGGGAAGAGAGAGGCTTTTACATTAACAAGTTCTTCCATAAAAATTATTGATTTTTACAGGCGTTCGATACAGGGATCCATTAATAAAAAATAATCAATAATCAATCTATACGGATCGGCATTAATCAGTTTTCGATATTTGGTAAGAATTGGCTGTGATATAAAAATACTATCACATAAAATGATTGTTATTATTAGTCTGAAAATTAATGATTATTATTGCTATCCGGTCAGTCTGGGGAAAAAAGCAAACAAGAATTCTACATTCGAAGAAATATACCTGCATCTATATATATATATATATATATATATATATATCAGTACGTGAGAATATTATATATGAAGATATCCTTTTATCTCACAAGATAAATGTCGCACCCTGTCTGGCCAAAAATTCAGTCCTATGGTTATGTGGCTGAAGTGACCTCTCTAAAGCGCAGGCCTGAGCGATGGTATATGGAGGCCATGCGCAGCCCACACTACACTACGGTCGTACAGTCAAGATCCAAATGAATACAGAGCATTACATTCAGAGCCGGCTTAGCTGCAGGAGTTGCCGGAAAGTTGTCAATTTCGACAGCCAGCCTCCTCCGGGTTTTCTGTCTGAATTTCTGTGTTTGGCCGCATAGCAGTGGAGGTTGAAAATCAGGCTTTTAACTGCTCGAGATGGACTGCCTTCCATTAAAAGCAGCTGGTTATGAGGCGCCATTTGTCCTCCTTCATCCATTTTCCTGCTTTGGAATTGGACAGTTGTCAAAGATTATTTGAGATTATGTCACGGAAACATTTTATAGACAGTTGTCAAATGTTGTCCACACTATAACCCCCGGCTATTTTGCTTCATTTCGTTTTCAGCTGCCAACATGAACTGGATTGTCGAGCATCGTGCTTTTATTGTGGAAACGTTTATCAAGAACGAATCAGTAACTGCAACAGAAAGAGCATTCCGTTTGCACTTCAGACTTCGTAGACATTATGCCGTACCTCCTCGAAACACGATTTTGTTATAGGTTAGCATTGAAACGAAAACCAGCCGGCCGACCTCAGAACTCCGGAAAATGTGGTAGCGATAAAAGCTTCAGTTAAACAGTCTCCACGACTTTCTACTCGAAAACACGCTGATTTAATTATTAAAACGAAACGCAAAACAATGGCATTATATGTATATTTTGAAAATAAAAACGCATTTTTCGTTCTTTACCCTATTTCGCTTTTATTAAACCTACAAATGTGTCAGATCATTTTTCCGCACCCTGGATATGCATTTAGAGATTCTTGATAGAAGCCAAAGAAGAATCTGCAATGTTATTGGATTTGATCTAGCATCTCAGTTTCAGTCCCTTTTTCCACCGCCATATCTAAGCTTCCTCGAGCATTTTCTATAAATACTTTTTCATTTCTGATGAACTTTCCTTTTTGGTACCTAGACTTTATGAATTTAAGTGCAGTACTAGATTGGCAGCTAGGTCTCATCATTTTACAGTTGAAATGGCTAGATGTAACCATAAGTTCTATGCTAACAGTTTCTTAATCTGATAAGTATGTTTATCGTAATTGTTTTGATGAACTATCCTCTTTGGTACCTAGTCTTTATGAATTTAAGTGCAGTACTAGATTGGCAGCTAGGTCTCATCATTTTACAGTAGAAATGGCTAGATGTTTCCGTAAGTTCCATGCTAAAAGATTCTTCTATCGCATTTCACGTTTGTGGTATTCTCTTCTGGCTTATTCCTGCTCAGTCAACTTTCATCATCAAACATTTAGATGCAATGTCACTCATTATCTTCTTAATTCTTGTTCTTTTATTGTTCCCTCTCCTTCATAATGTTTTCTCATATTCTTTCACACTTAGTAACCCCTTGACGTCTTAGTGGCTTTATTGCCTTGCCTGTGGTGAAATGATTAAAAAATCTCTTCGTCGCACTGTTTAGATCTATCTATCTATCTATCTATCTATCTATCTATCTATGTGACCCAGAATTTGCTCCAAGACACATCTTTCCAGCGTACAACCGGTTTCTTCTACTCAGAACAAGTCTTGTTAAGCATCAGTCAGTTACGTGATCGCCTAAGCGTGTATCACGCTCAGATGATCATGTATCTTTCGCTACAGATTTTTTTCCCACAGTAAATAAAACAAAATTTTCCCTCCAGAAAATAAGAGAACCTTTCTGACGTCCTCTTATTTTCCGGAGGAAGAAGAGGAATTATACCTTTCCCAAGGGTATTAGCACATAAGTGAATGTAATGGATTCGACAGGAATTCGAACTCGGCTCTCCGATTCCTCAATCCTATCACTATCTATTACTCCACCGTGCTTCCTTGCTAAACATATGAAGCGATAATGAATAAGTGAGAATTCTTGAAATCAACTACTAGTATTAAATATATAGTTTAGTAGACCATTATTTATAGTAGGAATGATATCTCTGTTCGGATTTCCTGGGGTTGACCTTCGAGGTCAGATTGAAGACAAAACAAGAAAGTCGATGCTGATTGGCTGAGCCAGCGTGAAAACGATAAACAGAGAAAGGGTATTCAGGAAGTTGAGTCTTAACCGTTGAACAATACAGACGTGTTTCCTTTCGTATCTGGAACTGCTCCCCAGTGGAGACGGGGGAACGACTAGGTAGAAGATGTATACGTCGACGTTAATAAGCTAGTTAAGTTAAAATTCCCTGTGTTGAAGTTCTTTGTTTTCTGAACTCAAAAGAACTAGCGATCACCGGCCGTGAGAAAAGGATGCAACTTTATCATCGAATTGATGCCGTCGCCTGGACCCCACCCCACCTCCGCCCAGCACGAGAGAGAAAGTGAATGCAATACTAGCTAAAAATAACTAGAACTCTCTTCTGGTTTCTTGCTTTCCAGTCAAATTTGATCTTCAAAGGTTTCATGTCAATTAAGTTATCATATGTTTCCTTCATTCCTGTTCTTTTATTGTTCTCACTCCTTAATAATGAATCCCTGGGTATGACGATAAACTACATCCGGCAGCAATGCTTCTGATCGGGCGATTGAGGTTTTGAGGAGCGTGGAATAAACTCTTAATTGCTATTGTTCCCAGGTCCACCCTGACCAGGGGTAGTAGCACCTGTTGGGGTCCCAGATATGGGCAAATTGTGAATACCCCATCAAAAGAAAAACAAAAGTATCAAAGTACATTCTTATATAGTAAAAGTATTGCCAATATAATTATAGCATAATAATTAACAATATATTTTTAATTGAAGGCATACAATTGCGTTCAAAATATATTTAGTTGAAGCCATAAAATTGTGTTCAAAATATTTAGATTTCGACATTAAATAACCCATAGAGGTGTTGATATGCCGCTAAACAAAATCAAAGAAACTGGCTCAAACTTTCCTGTCTATGAATTCGTACACTTAAGACATTCTGCAAACGAAAGGAAAAGAAATAACATTTTAATTTTCACCTGTTAATTGCTGTTGTTTCCAGGTCCACCCTGACCAGGGATGGTAGCACGCCCCCAAGTGAACCCCCCAAACAAAGCAATAGGAAAGTATAGAAATACATTTTTATAGTAGAAATACAAGCAAGTGGCCGAGTGGTTATATCGTTCCAGTTAGACCCGGGTTCGAATCTCACCATGGTCGATTTGTCAGGAAAGAGACTTCCTGGTGTTATCGGATTGGAGGGCTCGATCCCAGCATGCAGCACCTTTGGAAAGTGCCTGAAAAACCATACCACGGGTTGACCCAAGCTTTGTGAGCGAAATTGGGTAAACGGAACCCTTGGATGTCGTCGATAGCTGTGCTAGCACGAAGCTACAAGTCATCATGGCTGAGGGTTTGAGCATACTGGCTTTGTTCAAATTGTTTATAACGCTAGATAACACGCTCTTTCCCCAAAACTGTAACTAAAATCTGCTTAGCATATTTGCAGTATAAACCACAGGTGGGCTGTGTGGGTGTTGAATAAACACAAATGTGCCTGATCAAGCGTCTACAATAGGGATTGGCTAGCCGCCCTAGTACACGGGTAGCCTCGAATACGAGTGGTCAGCGATAAAAGAATAACCAGCAATACCTATTTATAGTAAAATGACCAACAATACATTTTATCTGCAGTTGGAGATATACAATATCTTTTAAAATATTTTGATTTCGGTATTAAATAACCCATCGAGGTATTGATATGCCGTAAAATCAACCAACCGACCAACTTAATAATATTATTTTTTTTTTCATATTCTCTCACGATCAGTGACCTTTTGCGTCTTAGGGACTTTATTGCCTTACTTACCGTTAAATGATTAAAAAGAAATGTCTACAGGCAGGTGTTTCAATAGGATTTTTAGTCTCTAGGCTAATTAACATTAATTTTAGATTAACAAAAAATATAGGGATGACTACACATATACATATACCTACTAAATATGGCGTTTCTATTAATAAGAAATAATGTTCGTTTAAAAATAAAATATCTCGCTAGAATGCCTCATTTGTTTTCATAAGAGATTATTTTTACTGTCTACCGAATCGATTGGTCATAAAGTGGACAATGGGGAAAAAATAATGTGAGTACCCACACATTCTATATTTGCACATATAGATAAGTACCAATGTAAAATCATACACGTGTACAGTCTAACATATTAACATGAACAGACGTCCAATAATCTATATTTTGAGTTATGCAGGCCCACATAGACAGATTACATATCTATAAGTCTACCATTCGTCCATGCTTAGAATATTGCAGCAACATATGGTCCGGTGCCCCTGCTATTTAGCTTGAACTCCTTGATAAAATCCGAAGAATCTGCGATATTATTGGCCCTGGTCTGTGGAGGCTTCAGTCACTTTCCCATCGCCGTAAGGTGGCCTCTCCGTGTCTTTTCTCTAAATACTTTCATGGTAATTGTTCGGATGAGCTCTTCGCTATTCATTTATTTAAAGGATTTTTTTTTTTTTTGAGGGACAAATTGTTACTAACATTATTTTGTTTAGTTTCTTGTAAATAGATTTTTACTCATATTGTAAATACTGATTGGAACTCGTTTTTAAATTGTTGTTTTGTTCCCCTCTTTCCACAGAAAATGAATTGTACATATGGAGACTAGTTAGGATTTTCATAGAGACAATGAGGTATTATGGTGAATGTTGTAAGAAAGATAAGTAAGAATGTGTCGTTTTGGTGTTAGGAATATTGTGATATTTTGGGTCAGTGTTTATGGCTAGCTAACTATAAATTTAAGACAGAAGAAGACCGTCCTTTTCCCCATTCCCCTTATTTGGCCTTGTGCCGCATTTTCTGTATTTGATGAGGAAATAAATATCGTTCTTCGCCAATTCATTGGTTTTAGATTTTTTTTTAATTGTTGTTTCATTCCCCCCACCCTCCAGACAATGAATTGTACATATGGGGACGAGTTAGGATTTTCATAGAACAATGAGGTATTATGGTGGCTGTAGTAAGAAAGGTAAGTAAGAATGCGTTGTTTTGGTGTAAGGAATATTGTTGTATGTTTGGGTCAGTGTTTGTGGCTAGTTAAGTTTAATGTTAAGACAGAAGAAGACCGTCCTTCCCCCCCCCCATTCTCTATTTTGGCCTTGTACCACATTTTCATTACATAGCAGAAATAAATATCGCTCTTCGTTGTACATATGGGGACTAGTTAGGACTTTCATAGAGACAATGACTTATTATGGTAGATGTACGAAAGGTAAATAAGAATGCGTTGTTTTGGTGTAAGAAATCATGTTGTATGCTTGGATCAGTGTTTGTGGCTAGATAAGTTTAATATTAAGACAGAAGACTGTCCTTATCCACATTTCCCTTTTTTGGGCCTTGTGCCACATTTTCTGTATTTGAAGCGGAAATAAATCTTGCTCTTCGCTATTAACTGGTTTTAGATTTTTTTTAAATTGTTATTTTATTCGCCTCCTCCCACAGACGTAATTTGTATATATGGAGACTACTTAGGATTTTCATAGAGACAAAGAGGTATTATGGTGGATGTAGTATATATGTGGACTAGTTAGGATTTTCATAGAGACATTGCGGTATTATGGTGGTTGTTGTAAGAATGGTAATTAAGAATGTGTTGTTTTGGTGTAAGGAATATTGTTGTATGTTTAGGTCAGTGTTTGAGGCTAGCTAAGTTTAACGTTAAGACAGAAGAAGACCATCCTTTTCCCCATTCCCCATTCTGGCTCTGTGGCACATTTCTGTAAATACTGCAAAATAAATATCGCTCTTCACTATGGTACCTAGGCATTTTGAATTTAAGCGCGTCGATGTCTCATCGATTTACAGTTGAGCTGGCCAAGTGTAACCCGTAAATTCTATGCTAACAGTTTATTTTGTTAACCATGTTCACCATAGTCTATGAATATAGAATACAGCGCAGTACGTAATCTGTTCAATGAAACAACGTTAAAGATTAATACTCACGAGTCAGACACTCTACTGAATCCGCCTATATCGCCAATACCACCAGCAGCTGTTCTGTAATTCTTCAGTCTTATATATCAAAGCCTGGCAGTGCATATTCGGAAAAAAGAACATGGCCGCCTTTATACACGTCGCATTGAATATCTTGAGCCTTCTGATTGGTTAATCCTTCTATTTGTGAACTATAAAATGAGTCAGCTCATTTTGGCTGGCTCACTAGTACCTCAGAGTACCCAAACGTTCCAACATCTTTTCTCGCGCTTCTTGCCTGTATTTCTTGTGTCCGCCATTGTTTAATAGAAAACTGCTTTCTTAATTTTTTGTCTCGTGGAGTGATTTTCTAAAGATATGTGAATTATCCGGCGAGACACAAGAAACGCCGAGTAGCTTGACATTTGTACCTGTTAATCATTTTGTTTAATGATCCCAACATTCATATAGCATTTCGTGTAGATCAACATTATATATCATAGAGGTAATTAAATGAGAGAATACATTGTCTTCTGTTTACACTCTTGCTAGAATACCTCGTTTCTTGTAATGGGGTTCTTATGCAAGACAGAATATTCCCAGTTTGATATCCCCATTATAGCTACTAGTGTATCAATGATATAGTTACTTCTTAATACAACGAACGGAAAAGAACAGCCGAAAGAAAGGAAGGACAAACATGCAATATATGCAAAGAGATTCTTTTATACCGATATATACATACTTATCACAAATTTGTCCCACAAAATTATAAGGTTGGCAGTGTCAAGGGGACGAAAAAAGAGTGGCTGTCAATTGTATAAGCAATATGATTTCTCACACATCATTAAGAGATGAATATCATCGTTTTCCTTTCAAATTAATGACCAGGGTTTCTCAGGAATCTTATCCTCAGCCCATCATTGAGTAAATTTAATGACTAGGATATTCCAGGAATTCTGTCTCCAGCTCGCCTTTAAATTGGCAAACATAAAATTGTGTTGGTGATTTTAGATATCCGTAAAAGTAGCGTCCATTGAAAAAACAGATCACCCAAAAGCTGTCTGGGTGTTCTCCCATTTCTGTTGGTGAATGGAAATGGGTGTTGGTTTCCCCCAGTCAGAATCCATATAATAAGTGGTCAGTGAAAAGACCGGCACTAAAAAAAATAAAACGGCCAACAGTCAGCGAGAAGGCAAGGCAGTGAGAGTGTAGGGGCCGTTTTTTTTTTTTCCGTGACCGGAAGTTAATGAGATATCAGAAATTCACTTTCTCGTAGCAAAAGGAAGACATTGCCGATTAAGTGAGAAATCGTATTTTCTGTTTTATCTTTTTTGCTACTTCTCTACTAAACAATTGTCTTGAAAACCATTTGTCGTTGTTCTTTGTTAACGTCGATCACGACCCTGTGAAATATAGCAAGATACACGTGTATTCGCATACAGCCGACCCTGGATGTCATCACAGTTTGTGCAGTGTCATGCCAATCGCATCATCGCACTTGTAATAATTCACAACGCGAAAAAGAACGGCTGATGATGTCCACTATGTGCCAAATGAAACTAAGTGGTTTTCTCCGTATGTTCTACTGCAGTGGGCTTGGGACCTCCTTTTTCTCAGTGGCTTACATAACAACTCGTGGTCGGTGCGTCCAGGGTAAGACGATAAACTCTTAGGGTCCCAGCTATGGGCAAATAGTTAACCCCCAAACTGGGGTCAAAACAATATGAAAGTGTAAAAATAGGTTTTAATAGCAATAATTTTTTTGTTAAAAAAATTATTACCAGAAATAAATTACCAGCAATACATTTTTGAAGAAAAAAATCTTACGAGCAAAACTTTTTGAAGAAAAAATTTTGCCAGCAATAAATTTTTGAAGAAAAAAATTTTGCCAGCAATACATTTTTGAAAAAAATCTTATGAGCAATAAATTTTTGAAGAAAATAATTTTGCCAGCAATAAATTTTTGAAGAAAAAAATTTTGCCAACAATACATTTTCGAAGAAAAAAAAAAATTACGAGCAATAAATTTTTGAAGAAAAAATTTTTTTCCAACAATAAATTTTTGAAGAAAAAAAATTTTTACGAGTAATAAATTTTTTAAGGAAAAAATCTTGCCAGCAATACATTTTTAAGGAAAGAAAAATATTTCCAGCAATACATTTTTGAAGAAAAAAAAACCTTACCAGCAATACATTTTTGGAAAAAATATTACCAGCAATAAAAATCTTGTCGGCATTAAATAATCCATTGAGATTGATATGCAGTAAAACAAAATAAAACAAAACAAAACAAACCATCGTGATGGGAAACGTCTTACCTCACCTGACATGACAAATAGCAATTGATGCGGGCAAGCACGTCTTGGTTTTAGGAGTGTTAGCTAAAAATTGGCTTTCGTCACTCAATAAACTGACGTCGTCACAACCGAGGCTAAAATAATCGATTTTGTGTCACTAGAATTGTTTCGCGTATGATTTCGGGACGTTTGCACGATTTCTTCTTTGCACTCGTATTTATTTATTTATTTTTTTTTTTTGTCATCTTTCAGCTATTTTCACATACACACACACACAAACACACAAACACACACATAAACACCTAATTATAGTAGAATTATCAACAATATATTTTATATAGCAAAATAAACAACAATACCTATTTATGATAGAATTACCAACAATATATTTTATAGCAAAATGAACAACAGTATATTTTATACTATAATTAGTAACAGTACATTTTATAGCAAAATGACCAACAGTATATATTATAGTAGAATTATCAACAATACATTTTATAGCAAAATGACCAACAGTACCTTTTATAGTAGAATTACCAACAATACTTTCTATAGCAAAATGACCAACAATATATTTTATAGTAGAATTATCAATACATTTTATAGAAAAATGTTCAACAGATATATTATAGTAGAATTATAAACAATACATTTTATAGCAAAATGACCAACAATACTTATTTATAGTAGAAATACCAACAATACATTTTATAATAGAATTACCAACAATACATTTTATATCAAAATGACCAACAGTAGATATTTTAGTTGAATTATCAACAATACATTTTATAGCATGTGACCAACAATACATTTTATATAGCAAAATGACCAACAATACCTATTTATATCAGAATTATCATAAATACTTTTTATAGCAAAATGATCAACAGTACATTTTATAATAGAATTATCAACAATACATTTTATAGCAAAGTGACCAACAATACCTATTTATAGTAGAATTATCAACAATACATTTTATATCAAAATAACCAACAATACCTATTTATAATAGAACAGTAGATTTTCTCTAGTTAAAGGCATGCATTTGTGTTCAAAACATATTTAGTAAAAGCCTTAAAACTGTATTAAAAATATCTATATTTCGGCATTAAATAACCCATACAGGTGTTGATATGCCGCTAAACACAATCAAGCAAACAACCAAGAACTTTTTCCTGAAATTAATCCATAAATTATCCTACAATTTCTTAAAGAAATCAAACTGTATTCCGAAATATAACTACAACACAAAACACACATATCACCACCTGTTGTAATTATATCCAAACTAATAAGTATGCACACAAAAGCTGAGTATCATCTACCATGTATTCAATTGTGAAAGCAGAATAACATATATCATATGTTTATTACTTGAAAGCTCCCAAGAATATTGAATTTCGGAATTAAATGACCCATAAGGAGCTGATATGCCGTTAAACAAACAAAACAAAACAAAACAAACAAGCAAACGACTAGGAAAAGCAGCCTACGAAAAATATAGTAAGATATATGTTAAAGATACCCCGATAAAATGCTGTTTTTCGTTTTTGTTTTTTGGAAATTCTTAAATGACCTTATCATCGGGCTGATGTTGGGAGAGGGTAGAGTTTAGAACCGAGTTAAAATTTAACAAAAAATATCCGCGTTTGAACAGACAAAAAAAACTCCTTGATTTAATCACCTTTTGTCCGCTTATAAAAAGATCGTGCAGTTTTGTTAAACAGAATAAAATAATTTAAAAAAATAATAAGCAGAAAAAAAAGCCCAATAAAAACATCAAAGACTTCATAAAACGTCAAATAAATAATACAGTTTTCTTGCAAAAATTGCTATTACTATATTGATCTGTTTAATCGATTCTTCTGTCAATGCTTTTTTCGCTATTTTTAAATTGTTGAAATCATCTTAAAATCTAAAAAAAAAAATGAGAAATTCAAAGGCTACTGTCAAAAGATTTGTGAGGAAAAACCCGGGAAATTCTTTTATTTTATAAAATTAGATTTTTCTTTTGGTTTTTTATTCCATTAATTTTTGATGATGAAATAAAATGGCGTCCAAGACCAGTGATATTAAAAATCTCATATCTCGCGAGACAAAGATTTTTCTAATGTGTTTGGAAGCGATAGTACATCTCTGCCAAATTGTTATTCATATTTGCTCAGTTAAATTAAACAACAATAGTAATGTTAAGCCTCATTGGGGAAATATCATCATATTATAAGTCTGCTTGTCTCTCGCTGCCACTACCTCATAAATAATGGGCTATTTAAAAAAAAAATTATACGCTCTGCCATTACCTCAGATAAATAATGGACCATTTCGTTCGTTTTGAATGCCAGAAAATACGGAAGAAAACGATATATTAGCCATTATGTCCGGTTTTACTGAGAAAAAAGAAAGAAGTGTCAGAACTCTTAGTAAGAACATTACATGCACAGCAAGGTTAAATTAATGATGATCATATAAATTTGCATAAATGACTAAAATACTCAAAAATTAAAAACGATAACATGTCTAGAGAAAAAAAAACTGGAAATAAATAGCTACAATGGACGTACATCCACGCAGACGGGCGCACGCGCGTGAATACACATCCATACAGACGGGCGCAAACGAACACACGCACACAAACAATGTGGAAAAAAACTTACACAAATGATAAGTGCATAAAAAGAAAAATCGAGAAGTATAAGCAGTCAATTGCTGAAAAGTGAATGGACGGGTCCGTCTACGAAACTCTGAAGTCGGGATGCTGAAGGTAGTGACAAACTTTGACATATTGATTTAATATATATATATATATATATATATATATATATATATATATATATAACTAGACTCGTTTCGAAAAACCCTCAAATTTTTGATTTGCTAATCAAATCAATCTCGAGGGAAAAAAAGGTTTTAAAAAAACAAAGAGCTACAAACATGAACTTCTGTCGACAAAAAATCGCACAGATGCAGGTCTGAAGCCCAAAGAAAAAACCCCGATACGAGTAAACAACTAACTAACAAAGCGCTCAATACAACCGTAGAGCAGACCTAGATACACCTAGTGAGCCAGACAAACCTACCTACTCGTATCGGGGTTTTTATAGTAACCCTCAAAAATGTGACAACATTCGTAAAAAACTGCACTGGTTTTTTAAAAAATTCGTATTCTCTCTCGATATAGAAACTAATTTGAAAATTTCCAACTATCTAGATATTACGTTGAATTTACAAAATGGCACAATATCCCCGTATAAAACAGAAAACCAAGAACCCCAGTATTTACACATAAAATCTAACCACACAGCCCATATCATAAGGCATATTCCTAAAAATATTGGGTATAGACTTTCTACTAATTCCTCCAATAGGGACATTTTTGAGGCCAATAAAATAAGTTATGAGGAAGCTCTAATTAAGAGTGGACATAAAAATAAATTAGAATATACTAATATAAATAACCACAACAGTACTCAGAATAAACATAATAGGCAAAGAAAAATTTTGTGGTTCAATCCTCCTTTAAATTTAGCGGTAAAAACTAAAATTGGTAAGGTTTTTTTTTAATTTATTGAAGCAACATTTCCCAAAATAAACTGAGTTACATAAAATATTTAACAAAAACAATGTAAAACTTAGTTATTGTTGTATGCCGAACGTAGGGACTATTATAAATGGATTGAATAAGAAAAAAACTAGGAATGATCCACGTAGTAATCCTCCTACTTGTAATTGTAGAAACAAAAACATCTGTCCATTACAGGGAAAATGCCAGCAGGAATGCGTGGTGTATCAAGTGAAAATTTACAAAAATACTGAGGATAGTAACCCTAAAACATACATAGGTGCTACTCAGGATAAATTTAAAAAAAGATATTATAACCACACGAGTAGTTTTAAAAACGCAAAAATTAAACATAGTACCACGCTATCTACCTATGTATGGAAAACTAAACAAGAAGATAATATAGACCCCATCCTTAAATGGGAAATATTTTAAAAAATGCCCAAAATATAAAGCAGGCCATAAATTTTGCAAATTATGTCCAGAGGAGAAATTAGCCATAGCTTTATATGCTCAACCTAACCAGCTATTAAACTCCAAAACTGAAATCCTTAACGTATGTAGACATAAAAAATCTTGGCTACTAATTTAGACAGTTTCCCGTTATTGACATTCCACTTTAATGTTCGTGTTTTTTTTTTGTTTTTTTCCCCCTGCCCATTTTCGTTGAATAAATATTTTAAACTTAGGTTTGTGTTTGTGGTTTTTGGTCACGTGGTATGATTTTAGCTACCGGCTATAAATATGTGTGTCTCTTTGCCTCGTTAGCTTGACTTTCCCTGACGATCCGTTTAGGTGAAACCTAGGTAGGTTTGTCTGGCTCACTAGGTGTATATATATATATATATATATATATATATATATATATATATATATGAAAGAAATAGTTTTAAGGTGTGCGAGAAAAAAAAACGAACAACTTCTTGCGACACAAAAACGAACGTCTTCTTGCGACACAAAAACGAACGCTACACAACACTTTACGACAGCCAACGAGCAAAACGGCACCCACGACTGCTGCCGACGGACGACTGACCGCAACGGCTGCTGCCGCCCAAGAAAAGACGCCAAACGACTCACGCATCTTCTTCTTATAGTCCTCGGTCGAGTCCATTATGGTACTCCATGGTGTGCCCGGCGACAACACACACACGCAGTCCGAGGACGTTTCCGCGCATGTTCGTTACATAAGGTGTGCTATATTTCTGGGATAAAGTGCTCAATATCAGAGATAGAGCGTATGTAAATATAAATATAAAAGTGAACATTGAAGTCAACACTCAGAGGCGACAGGCTGTTTCATGCTGGATGCAATCGTCAGGCCGCCTGAGATAATCGCAGAGCGTATGTCTTTTGTTTTTTTCTAATAGCCCATTATTTATGAGGTAGTGGCAGCGAGAGACATTGCGTCCAGCATGAAACAGCCTGTCGCCTCTGAGTGTTGACTTCAATGTTCACTTTTATATATATATATATATATATATATATATATATATATATATATATATATGTATATAAAAGTAAACATTGAAGTATATATATATATATATATATATATATATATATATATATAGATAGATAGATAGATAGATAATTGTGTGTGTATGTATTTCATTGAATGAGATAGACATATACTGATCCTTTCCAGTACTTTAATCAGTTTCTTGATGTTAAGGAAGGCGCGTAGTTTTTTTGTTTTTGTTTTTTGTTTGTTTTTTGTTTTGTTTTTTTTTTTCCTATCCAAGTATTTGTTTTACAAAAAATTCCGTAGCTACAACGGATAAATTTAAAATGTCCTTCTGGCTGGGGTATTCTCATTTCTTCTTTGCCATCTTCATTACATAATATTTACAATATATACTTGCGGACCATGCGACTGTTGAAGACCTTTTTTGAAGCTAATTTTAATTGGATCGCATCATACACGAGATATAAAATTAGAATATATACTGCTGGCCCTTGACTAAACTTTCTATTCATTTACTGTAGTCAAATCGTACAGCTGTATTTAAAATAAAAATGATTTTGATAAAACTGATGTTTTACTTAACTGTATCCAATAATAATGCATATAATATTTACATATTAGTATTGTATTATAAAATACAAACATAGCGAATATGCATCTTTTCCATTGTTTACGTTTATAAGATGTTTAGCTGTTTCTCGTTCGGTTGTTTCTGGCTGTACACGTTTACGCAACGAGTATAGCGTTACTAACGATACTTTTATCATTCTCTTTTACTTTTTGAACTTATTTAACTAGAAGATGGGATAAAGAGATAGAGGAAAAGAGGTGAGTCTATTGTACTTTGGTCGCTCTAAAAAGGAACTCGCATGATAGACAAGATACATGATAAAATCATTTTTTATAAGTGAAAATTTTGGGGGCACACGGTACGCGAGTTCGCGCGTTATACGAATATATAAGGTAATCTAATTGACAGCAGTGAATGGATGACTCTTGTGTAGTTTATAATGCTACTTGCGCTTTGAGAAGCTAATCTCGAAGCGATATGCCGAAGGAGATCAGAGAAAGCCTGTAATCCCAATTTCAGTGAGGTTAGGCTCTTTTGCGTGTACGTACATTTATTTAAAAACGACCAATTAATAATGTAAGTTCGATGATCATCTTCCATTCTTTGTCTGCAACAGCGGGCTAGACGACTATGTTACGTTTACCGACAGCCTGTGTCCCGCGTGCAGAGTGCCTTTGGTTCCTGTGCCAATAAATCCTGCTTTCTATATTGGTAGACCGTCGTTAATGTATCGGCAACCATTGATTCGAAAACCGACAAGCTTTTATTCACGTTCTGGTTCTTCCTTTATTCCTTTCTTTCTTAATATTTTTCATCTTTTCATTTTCTTTCTTTATCTCTTTCTTTCACCGACTTATTTTATTCTTTCTTCATCTTTCCGCAAACTTTCTTTTTTAATATTTCCAACTTTTCTTTTTTTTTCTTCCTTTATTTACTTGTTTATTTATTTCACATGCTGTTTTCATTCTTTCTTAATCCCTTCCCACATTTTCCTTCTTTCTTTCTTTCTTTCTTTCTTTCTTTCTTTCTCCTGCTTATCTCTACGCACACTTTCTTTCATAATATTTTCTTATAATAATAATATATTATTAACTAGCAGCATGGCCCGGCGTTGCCTGTGCTTGATTCAAAAATCGTCCGACTCATACAGCAATCGCTATTACTTGACTTAAAATATTTTTGCCCTTCCTTGCCTTTAAAAGAGTGCCCTTTGCCGTACTGATGTTGCTACATGCCTTACTTCTTGCCTATCTCACACTGATAATTTTTTCTAAGCTCTATACGAAACATTAAATCTATTACGAAAAAAGAACTAAACAAAATGAGCACAAAACGATCAGCTTTAAAAAAGAACTCGTAACTGGAAAAACCGAATGAAAAAAGAATGTTAACAACAAATACTTTTTCACACCCAACCCAGTTCTGCGGAATCAGAATCAACGTTGAGTTTAAGTAAGCGAATGAGCCAATTGGAGTAAAGTGCCATGCAGATTTAAATTTCTCCACTTGTGACGAATGCAGCTATCGATTTTTTTTTTTTTTTTGCATGCTAGCATGCTAGTTAACATTCGTGTCAGTCAGCTGTTGGCTCTCGCGCTGGCCAATAGAATCTTCCTGCCTATTCGTGGCAGCCAGCTATAGGCTCTCACTCTGGCCAGTAGAAAATGGCCGCAAACTACATGAAAATTACCGTAGAAGCATGAAAAAAATCGATTATTTCCACTATCGATGGGAGTTGGGAAATGTAAAGTCGGTCTTAGCCTTCCCGCTAACTTGAAGCATGTGCAAGTAAATTTTGGTGCAAATCCGTCGAAAATTGCGGCCGTGCATTCGTTACACATACACATAAATACACACACACATACACACACGCACAACACACACACACACAAACACACACACACACACACACACACACACGAACACATCCTGCCTTTTATCGATAGAGATACTTCTTTATTCTTTCTTTCTGACATACAAATCTGTGCTACTGGACTGCATATTTTGTCGCCCATCTTAAATCACAGAATCAAAACATCTACAGGCATATATAATGAGAAAAGAGTACACGAAAATATAATAAAAACAAAATGTTAGCGTCGAAGCCTTTGTGCCGTAATTAAGATGAAAGATCAAAGTTTTTTTTTATGCCATTTCTTTTTTTCATTTTTAGAACCTTGTAAATTTTGCTTAAAAAAATGTTGCTTTAAAACCTTGGAAATTTTCCTTTTTTTATTTTCTAGCATCAACGCGAGACCGTAAATTTATACTGGAAATTTAGGCGCCATTTTGCTGTGAAAAAAAATACATTGATTTGGAAATTCATACAAGAATCAGTTAATTGTTGTTTAATGAAACTTTCAGCACTTATTCAGAAACGAATTAAATTATTTTTAAAATTTAAAAATCTTCTTCTTTTATACAATATTTGTAAAAATATCATTTTTTTTTTTACATCCGTTACACCGCCACCCAATTTAATTTTATGAAATTTCGAATATTTCCTTTTCCTAGCGTTTAATCTTTATATTAGTTATAATGTAGAGGACCGTGCGTTTAAATGTTGTTGAATTAGAAACACGTGCTGTTTATTTCCTGCTAGAAAAAGTCCAACTACAAGAACAATGCGGGACTCAAGTTGAGTCCAACTGAAGATGTAAAGAAAACAAACAAGACCGATATATATGTCAACAAATATATGTATTAAACAACAAATTTATAAGTGATAAAGACATCAACATTTGTGTTTTTGTGTGAACGTAAAGAGTTTGTATATTGGTGAAAGTTCGTACGTGCGTGTATGTGTGTTTCCCATAAGTGGGCGAAAACGCGGATCTCTGTGAGAGATCACATTTTTAAATGTGTCCGCCGAAATGCAAATTAAAAAAGAGAACAAGGCAAGAAAATCGCTCAGTATTTATAGTGCAGGGAGAGCGTCCCCTAGTGAATAATTAGGAAATTAAGGAGGAGCTAACTCCGACAATAAGAACAAGTCTTCGAAGAATTTAAATCATCAAATCTTTTCGTTAAACATGACTCCCAGTTACAGAAAATCCTCTCTAAATCGTAAAATAAAAAATACAGTAAAACCAAAACTATTTTATGAGAAAAGTCTTTAATTGTTTTTATGAATATTATATATATATAATATATTATGGACGCTATTATCTTAAGAAAACATTTATCGATGAATAATGAATTTTTATAAAATTATTTTCTTTTTTTTAAAAATTTTAATTAGAATGATTTATAAACTTTTAAATTTTTAGACATTCTGTATTATTTTGTAGCGGTCAAGTGATTTTGTTATTAAATAAAAACTGTATTTATTCATCAGAAATGAAAAATTCAACGACAACCGGTACTTTTAAAAATCTTGAATTTCTTTTATGCGTCTATAAACGTATCGATTTTTGTAAATAAGGATGACCATACACGACATTATCAAAAACTAAGAGCGGCACGCATAAGATATTTAAAATTTGTATTTACTCAAAACCCACACACACACACGCGGTCAGGTTGTGATACAAGGTCGGTTTAATGCGGGAGACCGAGCGCGTGCACCCGGGCAAGGAACAAAAATTCCCCGAGCCCCCGCAAACGTCGGGCACTGATCCTTCTCTCTAGTGCAATGAGAAGGCGCAGCCTCGGGCAGCTGTTCCCCAGGGCTGGGCACCTCTCAGTATATTCATCAGTTGCCACTCTGTCTTTTGACAGAGTCGCCCCTGAGTGCACTCTGCCCAAAGACAGAGACGCAACTGAGAGACGATAAGTAGACATGTAATTTGTATTTACTCACCTCCCGCCACCCCCACGAGGTGAGGTTGTGACACAAGGTTGGTTTAATATGGGGAGCCCGAGTCCGTACACCTGGGCAAGGAACAAAAATTCCCCAAGCCCCCTCAACCGTCGGTTGCGCTGGCCTCGGTGCGTGCAGCGATCCTACTCTCTTGTGCAATGAGAAGGCGCGGCCTCGGGCAGCTGTTCCCCAGGGTCGGCACCTCTCAGTATAATTTTCCTCAGTTGTGACTCTGTCCTTTGACAGAGTCGCCCCTGAGTACACTCTAACCAAAGACAGAGACGCAACTGAGAGATGATAAGTAGACGTGAAATTACTCAAAAAGAGTAATTTACACAGATAAGATATTTAAAATTTATTGGTAATTTTCTGAATTTCCTCAACATGCGTCTTCGTAAGTAAAGCTATAAAGCCAAAGTACCTAAAATTCGATAAATTATTAGAGAATGCTTAAAACATTTTAAGATTAGTAAGTAGTTAAATACATTATATATATATATATATATATATATATATATATATATATATATATATATATATATATATATATAAAAAAGGTGTTCACATTGCATTCGTCATTTTGTTTCTCTTATATGTCCCTTCTTCAAACTTAGCAAACATCCGGCTGTCAATGTACCGGCCACCATGGTACCCGCCACCATGGTACCCGACACCTACGACTTAAAAAGAAGATTTTCTCTGATATTTTGAAAGTAAAGCTAAATAATATTTGTTTCAATTCAGATGAATTAAACTTTAAATCAGTTAATTTTTCTCAAATAACGTTTCAGAAAAGTATATTTATTTTTCAGAGATTTTTTAATGAAGAGAATCATATTCTGTTGACAGATTTGTCAATATGGATGAATTTATATCGATATTACTGATAAGCAGGAAAATCGTTCCAATCATTTTGATTTCACTTTGAAATACAGCAAAGTATTATTACTTCATGAAAATATTAAATTTAATCTATTAGCTTAGAAATAAAACTAAAATTAACGCGTCGAGAGAGACTTTTCGTTTATCAAAATACATTTTAGACATTAGATATCGATATTTTATTGTTTTCTGGGGAGGATGGATAATTTTTTTTTAAATTTTAGAATATTGTTAACGGTTTCTCATTCAAGGGGAATAACTCTTCCTTTATTAGTTATAACTTTCTTTTGTTATCTCCCATGAATGAAAAACAATGATGGCTGAAAATATTTTATTACCCTCTTCTTCTGAGTCGCGTCCCTGCAAGAGATAGGCGATCAAGGCTCTCCACAACTTCCTATCCCTTGTAACCCTTAGTAATTTTTCTCCGTTCTATAAAGCTTCCGCTTCCTATACTGCCATCTTTTAACACAAGCCCGTCAGGCTCGCTCTCTTGCCTTCTATAAGTTCCCTTTCTTCATTATACGCCCACGGAATTTAATCCCTTTTTTTTCTGATTCTAACTAGAAGTGTCCTTCTGTTGCTATTTTCTTTAAGACTTCCTTGTTGCTAATTCTCTCTATCCATGGAATTTTCATTTTCCTTCTTAATAGCCACATTGCCGTTGCCGCCATTTTCCTCCTCCTCTACTTTGAGAAGTTTTTGTTTTAATAAAGCGGATTATATTCTCTTGGCAAATTTGTCAATATGGACGAATTTTTATCAATATTACTGATAAGTAGAAAAATGAGATTCTAATCAATTTTATTTCGTTTTGAAATGCAGCAAGGTATTTTTGCTTATTGGAAATATTCAATTTATTAGCTTGGAGATAAAACTAAAATTAAAACATCAAAAAAGATTTTTCGCTTATCAAAACACCTTTTAAACCAGTTATGTATCCTATTTTATTGTTTTGAGTTTTTTTACCAATTTTTTTTTTTTCTTTTCAACTAAAAGTTACTAGAAAATTGTTTACATTTTCTAGTGAAGGGAAAGAACTCCCCCGGTATTCGTTACGTCTTTCTTTATTATCTCCCATAAAGAAAAATTCTGATTACGGAAAATATTTTATGACTAACTTCTTTTATTAAAATTTTTCATTCTCTCTAGCACACTCTGGCTTTCATTCTCTCTAGCACACTCTGGTTAAAATTTGTATTTTTTGCGCCCGTGAGTGAATCAAATTTTGTGAATTTCAGCATCTTTTTTGGGTGTTAAAACCGTTTTTTCTCTTAAGAATTTCCAAACAAAAAAAAAATACAATTGTTGGATTTTAATGAAATCATGTTTAATTTTTTTTTTAATATTTTACCCCGATGCCACCACCACTTAATTTTATATTACGAAATTTCGAGAAATTAAAATTTCAGTCTCTTATTAATTAAAACCAGGAACCCTAGTGAATTTAAACTTTCATTTGTTATTGAGAAGCGCCATTTACTGAAAATCTGTTCTGAATCATCAAACTGACATTATTTAATTATAAAAAGCTTTTAATTGCTTTTATAAATAAGATTTATTAAGGACACTATTGTCTTAAAAAAAACTTTTTCAATGAATAACGAATTTTTAACAGGAACATTTTTCATTAGAAAAATTTATAAAGTTTTAAATTCTGCATTAATGTCAGCCTTTTACATGATGTTTTAAAGAGAAAAATGTATTTATTAATCATAAATGGAAAAGCTTAATACAGATAATCAAACTCCAATATTTTTAAGAGATGTCTGAGATTTTTTCTTATATATATATATATATATATATATAAACATTATTTTTATAATATGACAAACATTAACAATTCAATAAAACATGAGATTATGAAGAATAGTTTCCTATTTTTGTCAGAGTAGAATTTTAAATTTTGCTATTTTCACAAAAAATAAACTTCCTTGCAATCAATTTCAATTAATTTTTGAAAGTAATTTGCTTATCTTGAAATTAAAACTAAAATCAAAAATTTAAGAAAGATTTTTTTTTCAGACTTAGATAAAGTGTTTTTTTTTTGTTTTTTTGTGAAAGTCACATGCACAACCGGCCAACAAGTTTTCATATGTAGTGAATCTGAAAGTGAACTAATTTCAAGCAGAGTATAACTTGTACTTTTTCATCTGCAGTAAGGATAAATTTGAATTATAAAGAGCAGGATTCCATTTTCTACCTTAGGTAAAACGTTTTTTGTGAAGGTCTCTACTTACGAAGCATTCACATCCGGCCAACATGTTTTCATGCTGAGTTAATCAAAAAGAGAACTAATTTGAAGCAGAGTATAACATTTATAAGAATTATCTTTAACTTGTACTTTTCATGTACAGTAAGAATAAGTTCAAATTATAAAGAACAGGAATTTATTGCAAAGTAAAATTCACCGTTTCTTTTTGCTTAATCACTTTGTAAAAAAAAAGGCTTTATACATCTTCTGTGGGGTTTAACATCACAAACGATACACTGATGAAAATGAAAATTACTGCAAGTAAGTTCATAAGTTTTCCCTAAATGCTTGAATTGTTGATTTTTCCAGAGTTTGCTCCAGAAGTTTTTCATTTTTATCTTTTTAATATGTTACCCTCCAACACCGCCATTGGGTCTAAGAGTGGCGTCCATGCTGTTTGTTTTACCAACTTCAACTCGAACAGTATTACTCAATTGGATGTAACTGCATGGCCTGTGTCTTATTCGTAAGATGTCAATTCTCCTACATAAAATAATTTTACGTCTAGAGTTATCGTTAATGACCAAGAAATCTCAAAGCATGACAAATCATCAGCATCTGTTACAATAGAAGCAGGTTAAGTTTTCATGGTGTCACTTTTTCCTATACAAAGTATAACTTAATCGTATTGAGATTGAGTCCTGAAGAACATATGCAAGTCTACATCATAAATCACATTTAAATTTCTGGGTATTCTCCATTTTATTTATTTATTTATTTATTTGATTACCTGGGGAAAATGAAAAGAAAAACGATTAGCTTTCATCATTTCAATAACAGAAATGAAATACAAATATGTACTCCGAGGCAAAGTTTAACAAAATTACTTCCCGACCCCCCCCCCCCCGCAAAAAGGCATGTAAAAAAAAAGAGTTTTTCTTGAAACCTCTATTATTGTATATTCCTCTGGCAATATTGATAGTTTTAAAATGTAATTTGTAGAATTTTAATATAAAAAATGTTACACACTATTTAGATTGTTTATTTAACAAAATTCATTTTATTATTTACAAGATTATAAAAATTTCAATAAACTACAATGCAACCTGTCTATATTTCTGAGATGAGGTATTATGCACACTATTTGCATTATTCGGACTATTGTCCTCATTTTTGTCGCCATATTTATTACAACATTTCGGCCGTTGTACGCTCCGGCCTTCTTCAGGTGGTGGAATGTCGAACTGAACCCTTTATTTCGCTCACTGGTATAGACCGTTCTAGTTCCACGTGCCATGTTTAATGGATGTCAGTTATCAGTTATCTCCTGTTAATTTCCCTCGAATTATAAAGAGCAGTTCTCCACTGCCTTAACCGGGTATTGAACGCACACTCTTTGTGTCCTGTCACTGGATCTAACCAACACCTTTATCCACTGTGCCATCTGTCCTTGAGAAATTAACAGGAGATAACTGATAACTGGAAACCATTAAACATGGCACGTGGAACTAGAACACTCTACCCAGAGAGCGAAATAAAGGGTTCAGTTCGACATTCCAACCTCCTGAAGAAGGCCGGAGCGTACAACGGCCGAAACGTTGCAATAAATATGGCGACAAATATGAGGACAATGGTCCGAATAATGTAAATAATGTACAATGCAACCATTTTATAGATAAACAACTATGAAAACAATTTCTTTATTAATAAATTTATCAAAATGTCTAAATTATCAAACAAAAAATAAACTGGATTTTTTAACATTATATTTCAGATTAGTTTTAGTCGTAATTTTTCAGGTTTTGTTTTATATAATTCTGATGTCTGATGCCTTATCAATAGAAAAACCCAAGGTCTGAAACCCCAGCATTTATCAGCTAAGTACCTCCTTACACTTTTTTTTCAAAATGTAAATTTGCAAAAGATTCCTAACTTTTGCTAATTTTTCTAACAATTTGCATGAAGCAACCCTAGAAAATTCGAATTGATACATTATCTTTTGTCAATCATGTGATGACTGATGAATAAATTTTAAATGGAAAATGAACACTAAACACACTTTGACCAAAACAAATGGCAAAGTCAGCAATTCGTGTTCTTATGTATAAATCCAATTATATGCGTCTGGATTTTATTAAAATTCTAATCAATACATTTTAAAACAGTAACTAATAGTGATTTTCCAAGCGTAGCGTAGATGTGGCACAAGGCCGAAGTGTGTGGGGAACCAAGTGAGGATCGAACTCACTATTCAGTCGTAATTGTTCTAGCGAGACAAAACAGTAACTAATAGTAGTGTGAAGAAGAATGGAGGCGCTTTGACACACTGTTTTTTTGGTGGGTAGAATGGTTAAACTTTGCCCCTTTTCAAAGGAACAAGTCCCTCAAGTTTTCTAAGCAACATAATCTTTGCAGCAAAATGAAAACAGATCTAACGACCAAAGAAAAATAAAACAAAATTGTATTAAAAAAAACTATAAATTGAAAATCAACACGCATTGCTAACCAAAAACATTAGTAAAAAAAATGTAAATCTGTTAATTTTTAAATATTAAACGTTTCTTTGAAAGTTATAAGTTGCGTTGTTTTAACGTCTTTTTTTATAATTAAAAGAAAAACTGGTAGTTCCAACGAATGATTTATTTCATGGAAATATTTCGACTAGCAGTGGCCAGTCTTGATCACTCCTTAATTTGAGTAAAACAAACAAGAAACTAGAAACGCTTAAGAATTCAAAGCAAGGAAAAAATACCGAGTTGATGACGTTTACAAAGTAAGAGCATACGTTTTTTTTAATCGAGGCCTATGCCTTATTCGTATCAAAGTTAGGATGATTGTCTATTTATTTCATGGAAATATTTCCATGAAATTTTATTTATTTATTTATTTTTGCTATCCTCTACCAGCCGCAATGATGGAGAAAGAATTACCTCGCATCATCACCAGTGAGACACGCTTCAAGAGCCACTCCAGAAGTCTCCACTGCCACAGGAGTAAAAATAAATCTGTCAGCCAGAGAAGAATATTTAACTATTTTTTTATCTCCACGTCCCGAGCGACAGTTCCCGGCTCAACCACAGACATGACTAAATTTCTTATACTTTAAAAAACAAATATTTATTTGAACAAAGTATCTATAGACAATAACAAAATGTTTTTTGTTTTGTTTGTTTTTTTTTCTCTATCCTCTGCCAGCCGCAATGATGGAGAAAGCATTACCTCGAGCCATCGCCAGTGAGACACGCTGAAAGAGCCACTCCGTTTCGCGAGATTCGTCCCTTAATCGAGACGCAATCGCGTCAATCCTCCGAAGGAATGCCATCGAACGAGGGCCAATAACTGCTGAAGTCTCCACTGCCACAGGAGTAAAAAAAAAACATCTATCAGCAAGAGAAGAATATTTAACTATTTTTTTCATCTCTGCGTCCTGAGCGAGGACCCCGGCTCAACCGCGGACCTGATCAAATTACCGACGAAGAATGTATCTTCACAGGTCACATCCCAAATCAACGATTTCCCCATTTTAAAAGTGAAAATGGTAATCCCATCCGGCCGCTTTCCATCACCACGGTCGAGGCCTACGGGAGCGATTTGGGAAAGGAACCCAGCTGCATCCAAACCTCTTTTGATGATGTCGTTTATTGCTGCATACCTTGGAAAACGGCCGGCACTATGACGACAGGAGAGAGGATGCAAACCAAAATCATCGATGGAGGCTCCACATCTGCATCTGTGACGCTCACATAATTTGAGTCCAAGACGGATCGCGACTCCGACCCGAGTGCACTGATCATCTAGAAGGTTGAAGGTTGATGAGGAGGGCACTTCGTTGGGCCAGGTGCCACTACTCGGTTGTGAAGCAGATAGTAGACAAGCGAGGCGAGGCGAGGCGAGGCGAGGCGATGCTGATCCAGAGAGAGCCTCAAATTAGTAAAATTGACCTCGCACTTTATTTTATGCCAGCTTTTCTGTTTTGATATATCGTGTTGGATAGAAATTAATTCTTGGGTCCAGACGCTGAAAGCTTTTTCGAAAGAACTACCCGAGAAACATTGAGACGATCCACCGAGTATCTCATCAATTAATTCGCGACTGAAAGAAAGAGAAGAAAGATATGCTGAAAGCGCCAAATCTGCCGCTGATTGAACGCCCAGGCCTCCGAAACTCATAGGGAGCTTTGTCTGCCTCCAGCCTGTGTCGTCGAAATTAACGTTACAAATTAACTCCGCGCATCTCTTAATTGTGATATCTATCTCATTTAAGAAATCCTGTTCGAGGTATCAAGTGGCACTTCGGAGAGTGTAGAGGAACTTCGGTAGCGAAAAACTGTTCTTCTAGAGGAAGAGGGATGGGTGTGAATCAATTAATTGCAATTTCTCAGCCATTTTTGTGAGAATGAAATTCTTAGTATTCAAACACTCTCGAATGGCCATTGAAAAGACTGGAGAATCAAGAATGTATAATTCTTCCTTAGGTGTTATTTTTATATCCTCAAGGATGAGTCTGATATCCCGGATAGCACTCTCGAAATCATCTACACTATAATTCAAGTTTATTATCTCCGACTTGGACGAGTTAATCTCAAGCCCAAGGAGAGATAAAACAGAAATAACTCGTCGGAGGTCAGCAGCTACGGCCTCGACGGATCCTCCCAGCGTTGCATCGTCAAGATACCATGATTTCCATGAAATAAATTCCTTTTTTATAGTAAAATCTTGAGGAAGCGTTCCCTCTGTGTTATACCTGACGTACCTATTCTATTATTAATAGACTCTCCCAAACATAATAAGTAGTAGTAGTAGTAGTAGCGTTCGCCAGTTGGGCTCAGTGGTGTTGAGCGAGTCAGTCAATATCGGACATTGAAGTACCAACCATCACAACTAGATTGCTGCGTCATTAACTCTTATTTCAAGTTCCTAACGTTTTGTACGTCGAACCTAATTTAGGACGACTTATTGAAATACAAGCCTCCACTGTAAAAACTACTCTACAACACTCTGGATTATACTTCAGTCAGAATATTGAGGTAATTTGCAGTTTAAGCCCCGCGCTCAGTTTCTAATAAAAATTTACCGAATAGTTACATTTAGGTGTAAATGTACATGCTTAATTCGAAAATAACAAAGAAATTTTGCTAAAATCTACCGTTTTCGTGTTATGGGTAATAAAATTTCGGACTCATTCGCGTCGAGTCCGTCCGCCATTACTGGCGTTGTTTACATACATTTGCCACGGGGATATCATGCGCGGAAGCTTACTTAGTTAACGGCCTTTTTACTGATCTTACTCGTTGCAATTACTGCACAAGGGTTAGGGTTAGGTTTTTGGGTAAATTTGTTTAAGTTATTTAGAAAAGCAATGACAATCGTTGTTTTATTTTTTATAATAAAAGAAATTAAATAATAAAACTACTAATAATAAAATAATAAAACAAATTTTAATACTAATGAAATCTTATTTTAAAGTGCTTAATACTCATGATTTATAAATCTTAAAAATTTAATTAATAAAAATTGAACCTTAAATTTGTTCTTGTTATCTGTCTATATTTCTGAGATGAGGTATTATGTACATTATTTATATGATTCGGACTATTGTCCTCATCTTTCTCGCCATATTTATTACAACGTTTCGGCCGTTATACGCTCCGGCCTTCTTCAGTAGCTATCTATATTTCTGAGATGAGGTATTATGTACATTATTTATATTATTCGGACTATTGTCCTCATCTTTCTCGCCATATTTATTACAACGTTTCAGCCGTTGTACGCTCCGGCCTTCTTCAGTAGCTATCTATATTTCTGAGATGAGGTATTATGTACATTATTTATATTATTCGGACTATTGTCCTCATCTTTCTCGCCATATTTATTACAACGTTTCGGCCGTTGTACGCTCCGGCCTTCTTTAGTATCTGTCTATATTTCTGAGATGAGATATTATGGATAATATTTACATTATTCGGACTATTAACCGGGTATTGAACTCACACTCTTTGGGTCCTGTCAAAGAGTGTGAGTTCAATACTTGGTTAAGGCAGTGGAGAACTTTCAGAGGGAAATTAACAGGAGATAACTGATAACTGACATCCATTAAACATTGGCACGTGGAACTAGAACAGTCTACTCCAGTGAGCGAAATAAAGGGTTCAGTTCGACATTCCAACCACCTAAAGAAGGCCGGAGCGTACCACGACCAAAACGTTGTAATAAATATGGCTACAAAGATGAGGACAATAGACAATAATATTTTTCTTATTGTTATTTTCTTTCTAGCATTTATTTTTATTTTTCAGATAATCATACTCTATTTATCCATTTTAAAAACTTTAATATGTTCGCTTTTTTCTTAATTTTTTTATACAATTTAAAGAAATAAATTTCAAAATAGTGTTTGACGGTCATGTGGCACCTTGCATTATTAGAAATATTCATAGAAATATGATTTAATTTTTTCTTACTCGGTTACTAAACAGGTTGTTGATTTTTTTTTTTAAAACGGAAAATAACTGAGTTGAAAATAATTCACTAAGATTGTACTAGACGATCTTAAGGGAAAGAAGGAAAGAAAAGAAAAAATGAAAATGAAAAGAAAGAAGAAGAGAAAAAGAGTTGTATGATGCATGACCCAATTGAGGGTGGAGATAGGAGTCAGAAAGAGATTTAGGTCAGCGTCTTGGCCGATTTTTTTAAAGACAATTGGAAGAATAGAATTATAAATAATAAGAAGAAAGAAAGGGAAAAAAAGACATGATATCAAAACGGGCCGCTTGATGGAAGCCAGATATCGGTCAAAGCACCTAGCCTACTTTTTGCATGGAAAGACACCTTATCAATTTGGATAAAGAGAAATTTTGGGAACAATGAAACAATCTTAATCAGAGAAAAAAGTGTCTTTTGGGTTGAGGGGAGTGACCGGTGGAACGGTATACAGGCTCTGACCTGTTAAAAATTAGAACACCCACGTTAATAAAGTAGAGACATTTCAATGTAGATAATTAAGATTTTCGACTATCAGGAAAAACAAAGAGGTAAAAAAGAGAGGACAATTGCTTTTGGCTCACAGAGGGCGCCAAGAAGGCGGAAAAGATCCTTTCTAAAGTCAAGACTAATTAGCAGCGGGCTGTTTGACAAAGTCCAGGTGAGAGAAAGCCAAAGATTGTCATTTTGCGTACGTGCAAAAAAAAAAAAAAAAAAATGGATTTTGTTTTTTAAAAACAAGAACGATGTAACCACGCCCACAACAAGAGGAGAAAGGATGTTCGATCAATAAATCAATTGGTCGAATACGATCACGTGACCTGCGGAAGAAAAGGGAAAGAAATGCTCGATCAGGAACGATTGGTTGAAAAGCGGTCACCTGACATACGAGAGACTAAGAGATGGATGTGCGCCGCCCCACCAAAGGTACTGCGAGGAAGTAGGGGCGAAAACAATAGCGATAATGGAGAAGACAGAATTAATGCAGTTTTGGAATTATCGAGAAAACCCTGACGCCGACAGACCCACCCCAGTTTGTTGCGGCGTCAATAAAAGCAGGGCCCCAATCGACAAAAATCAGTTCATCCCCGGACGGCAGCGAGAAAAGAACCCTCAGACAAGAAGAACTTCCAGCCCAAGTAGATGAAGAAGAAGATTGCCTGAAAGCCTGAGAAGAATCGGAGCTGCAGACAAGCCGAAAGTCGATGAGAAGTTAAAAGTTCAGCTCCGGACGGCAGTGAGAAGAGACCACCTCAGACGACAGAGAGTTGCGGCTAAGTTGAAACAAGAAATCTTCCACCAAGTTGAAACAGGAAAACTACCAGCCCAAGCAGACGAAGAAGAAGAAATACAACTCAAGTCGGAGAGAAGAATCAACTGCGAATGATCGATAGAAATTAGCCCCAGTGTCGAACTGAACCACACTCCGACATACATACATGATTCTAGAAAGTAGGTAATTCGACATTTTTCTATTGTGTGATAGAAGCTTGGTGCCATAGTCCACAGAGCGGGTCGGGAAATGAGAACAATTTTGTTTTTATGTAACGGACTTTAAGATATAAAAGGTTGTTACCCTTTTTTTCATCAGCAATTTTGTTTGGTGTCGTGAGTTTTTTTCTTTTTATTTGTGTTTTGCCACCCCGTCGGACTCAACTTGTATCGGCCCCGATCCCTGCTGGTCCCGTCTGTCTAAGATCTAAACACAGCGTGGGTAGACAGACCGGAGATCGGTATAGTTGCTTTAGTGACCAGGTATTGGAAGCGAGTCGGGAAAGGCGAGGCTGGTGATCATCTGACCAAAGGGTTGGAGCGGCATGCTTGGACCCAGGAGGAGCGACCAGGAGGAGCGACGTCACCGTTGGCGCCGTAACCAAAGGATCCGACACTGGGCCAGGTGTGTAACCGTCACAAGTGGTGCCGTGACCAACGGATCAACCCTGAGACAGCCACGTCACATATGGTGCCGTGGTGACCGAGGGATTTCAACCCTGAGAAGACCACGATCGACCGCCGTTGCTGAAAATTCAGACAGAACTCAGAACGACCCGGGACCAAAGGAAAAGAAAGAACAGAATCGTCTGTAAGGTGGGACACCTTGTTTTGTTTCCCAACCTCGATTGTTGCTGTATAGACTGTCTTTCTCTGTAGACATGTCAGATTATGAGTCAGATAGAGCAGTGGGGGGTGAAGAAGAAGTAGGGCGGGGGTTGTCAGTGGATCTAAGGAAGCTGTTGGGTGGACCGAGGGTCCCAGTATTTGATGGCAGCGGGAAGGAGTTTAGGAACTGGCTGGCAATCCTCGAGAAGAGCCGAACCATCTACGAACTCTCGGACCAAGAAACCCTGTATTTGGCATACGATGCCACAAAGGGAAAAGCGTCTGAGTTCGTAAGGGGGCTCGTGGAGAACCAACCCCGCTTGGCTTGGGAAGAAATAGAAAGACAACTGACCAAAGAATTCGCCGACGAAGGTACGGCCATAGAGGCCATGAGGGCCCTTTTAAAACTAACACAGCTGCGGGATGAAACCCCGGGAGAATTAGGGGCCCGAGCGGGGAAGCTATCGTCGTTGGCATTCCCCGAAGTGGTCAGGGATAATGCGGTTATGCAGGCTCAACTGGCGGACCTGTATGTAGAGGCGCTGAGCGACGAGCGTGTTCGTCACGACGTATTGAAAGAAGGACCGCTCAGACTGTCGGCAGCGATAGAGCTGGCCAGGGAGAGCCAGGGGTGGGGATAAAGTGAAGAGGTGTGGAAGAAGCAGATACCAAGTCAGGAGGCTGGAAAGAGGGGGGGGGGCGGAAGAACCCCCGTGTGGAATCAGAGGGTTAAGGAAGAGGTGGATCGGGCAGAATTATGGGAGGAGGACCCCAATAGAAGGGCATGGTCGACCAGGCATGGCTTTTATAAGCCCACGCCGGGTCGATACGGGCTGGTCTGCTGGACCTGTGGGTACGAGGACCACAGGGCGGCGGAATGTCCGACGAAGTGGGGGTTGCCCCCAGACTTCGATCGTGACAGGTGCACCAGGTGTGGTAAGAAAGGACACCTGGCTAAGTGGTGCGGGCTGAGGAAGGGTGCCCCACCAATATTAACAAGGAAGGCCGAGCCCAAGAAAAGCCAGCGGGCCACCCCAGAATTAAGAGGGAGGGTGGCCCAGTTAAAAAGGAGAGAAATAAAAGCTTGGACCAGTGGGTGGGCGAACCGCTTGAATAGAGGACGGGTTCCCCCGAGGATAGACACAAGGCCAACCCAGTTAAAAAGGGAAAGAGCAAAATGTTGGACATGTGGTCGGGCGGGCCACTTTGCGGCAAGCTGTCCAGCAAGAAGGTGCTGGTTTTGCAGGAGGCCAGGACACCTGAAAAGAAACTGTATTCTTAGAAACGGCCATGGGAGACCGGGAGAGGTCCGGCCGGGGTCGCCCAGGTGCAGGGGGCGCAAAACTCCACCTCATGAAAAAAATGAAGGTGATTTATTACTACCGGCGCCTATGGCTGGGTTAACCCAAAGGTGGGGACCGAGGAAGAAGAAAGCTCAGGTGTTCTCTTCGCTAACGCAAGAGAGAGAACTATCCTGTAGAGCAGAGATAGGTGGTAGAGAGATGAGGGCTTTGGTGGACACAGGAGCATCTGTGTCATTGATGAGAGAGGAAACATACAGGCGGGTGAAATGGAAGAGAAGGTTACGGGAAGCGGACATAGAGATCACGCAGGCAGATGGGGCCCCCCTGGAGATAAAAGGGATGGTGAGGCTCCCGGTGAGGATTGGGAGGGTGAAAAGCACCCAAAACTTTTACGTAACCCCCGACCTGTGTACAGAGGCTATCTTGGGAGAAGATTGGCTCCGGAGCCAGAAGGCCCAGATCGAGTTTAATCCTACTGCGTTGGTGGTGAACGGCGAGAGAACGCCATTGGGATGCCCACCAGAGGAAGAGATAACCATAGTGGTGGAGGAAGATGTAAAGTTACCTCCTAGGACCGCAGTGTCAGGAAAGGGTAGGCTAATGTCAGGAAAAAAGGTACGGAGAGGACCTCTGCAGTTGGTCCCTGTAGAAGGAAAGGGCCTAGAAGATAACGAGGTAACCCTATGCGAAACGGTGGTGGAGGCAGCCGGGTTGGTGCCCATAATGATGGTGAACCAGGCCCAAAAGACTATAAAGGTTAGGAGAGGGAGAAGATAGGAGAGCACTTCCCTACGAACTCTGAATCGGGTGAGATTCGAGGAGGAACGAAGGAAGCTAGTAGAGCAAACAAAAGGAATCTTAGATGAGGATATATTAGCACCGGATCAATTTAGAACCAGAGTGGGGGGGTCTGTTAAGGAACAATCGAGATGTGGTAGCCCAGTCAGATAAGGAACTAGGTCAGACCCACACAGTCGAAATGAAAATCGACACCGGAGACCACCCCTGTGAAATTAAAACCCTACCGAACACCTATACATAAAAGACCCCTTGTAGAAGAGGCAGTAGAGGAAATGTTGGAAGCTGGGATGATCGAAAGATCGATCTCTCCTTGGAGCTTCCCAATAGTAATAGTAGGTAAGAAAGATGGCGGCCACCGTTTCTGTGTAGATTTTAGAAAGCTGAATTCTATATCGAAGCCGTTGGCGGTGCCATTGCCATTGATAGACGACATTTTGGCATTATTAGGGAAGGCAAAGTACTTCTCTACGTTGGACTTGAGGTCCGGGTATTGGCAGGTAGCCCTGGATGAGGCTGACAAGGAGAAGGCCGCATTCGCGTGTCACCTGGGACTGTTTCAGTTCAGAGTGATGCCATTCGGTTTAGCTAATGCCCCGGGAGTCTTCCAACAGCTAATGTCAATAGTGTTAGGAGGATACGAGAGCTTTGCCATGGCGTATTTGGACGATATCTTGATATTTTCGGAGACAGTGGAACAACACTTTTTTCATTTAAGACAGGTGTTGGGAAGGTTGAGGAAACACGGATTAAAGTTGAAATTGTCAAAGTGTCAGTTTCTGAGGGAAGAAACTAGGTATTTAGGCTTCGTCATAAACGGAGACGGTATTAAACCCGACATGGATAAGGTAAAGGTCATAAGGGAAATGCCAGAGCCTAAGACAGTGAGGCAGGTAAGAGGTTTTATAGGAGCTATAGGCTACTAAGGGCGCTTCGTCCCGGCATTTTCAAGAATTGCCATACCGCTAGTGGCCCTGACGAAGAAATACGCTAGGTTCAAGTGGACAGAGGACTGTCAACGAGCATTTGATTCGCTAAAGGAACAGTTGACAACCGTCCCACTGCTGACGTACCCAGACCTCAGCAAGCCCATGATATTATACACGGATGCCAGTGAGCAGTGTGTAGGAGCAGTACTTACCCAGCCGTGTCCTGATAAGGAAGGACCAGTGCCAGGCATACCAGAGGAAGTACCGGTATACTTCCTCTCCCATAAGCTCTCAGAGACACAACAGAGGTGGCCAGTAATAGAGAGGGAAGCATATGCTATCATGTATGCTCTCCAAAAAACTGGACTACTATTTAAATGGTGCGGTCTTCACTATAAAGACAGACCACAAGCCTCTGCAGTACCTATTGCAGGCAGAGTGGACAAATAATAAGAAAATTCAACAGTGGGCACTTAAGTTAAGTGGCTACCACTGTAAGATAGAGTATTTGGCAGGAAAGGAAAACACGTGCGCAGATTTACTCTCAAGAATACCGAAACAACTGGAAGAAAGATCTGTAAGGGTAGAACAGGGAGTAGATGATAAAGCCTATAGAATAGGAGTAATTAACTCTAATAAGCTAAAAGATCGCCCTATATTAGAATCGGACGAAGAAGGGGACGCCCAGATAATAACCGATCCTTACTGGACAGAAGGAATTGAGAAGGAGCAAGCAGACAGTGAAATAGCTGCTCTGAGAGAGAAGGTGAAGTCAGGAGAGACCACCAAGTATGCCATAATAGAGGAAAGGCTGTATTATCTCTCAGGAAGGGATGAAGAAGTCAAACCCAAGTTGTATGTGCCCAAAAGTTTAAGACCAGAGATATTGGAACAGTTGGGTCACATGGGAATTGATAGGACATGTGATCTCATAGGAAGAAAGTACTATTGGCCCAAACTGTACGGAGAAGTCACTAACTATGTTCGGAGTTGTGTAGTGTGCCAGTCGCAGAGCAGAAGGCAGGAAATGGCACCCTTGGAGGAGACAGACGTACCAAACTTCCCCTTCGAGAAAGTGAGTATGGATGTATCAGGACCATATGGGGAAACTGCACAAGGAAACAACTATATAGTGAGTTTTGTCGATTGGCTAACAAATTGGCCTGAGGCATTTGCAGTACCAGACAAGAAGGCCAGAACTGTGGCCGGGTTGATAATAAGCGAAATCTTCCCTAGGTATGGTGCCCTGTGCAATTGGTAACAGATAATGGCACGGAGAATGTGAACAGCACCATGAGAGAGGTTTTGACAGGTTTGAATGTAGAGCACATAAAAACATCCCCATATCACCCCCAGGAAATGCTAAAGTGGAAAGGTTTCATAGAACCTTGGGAGATGTATTGGCCAAGTTGGTCAGAGAAAACACTAGAAATTGGGACTTGTATTTGACGCAGGCTCTGGCGGCCGTGAGGTTTACGATAAAACGAAACCTCCAGATTTTCTCCTTATTTTTTGTTGTTTGGCAGAGACGTGGTCCTGCCTGTAGATAACCTACTGAAGCCCCGAAGAAGGTATATGGGAGAAGATCATCATCAACTATTGCTGGAACAGCAACATAAGATATTCATGCAGGCCAGAAGAAGAATAAAGAGGGCCCAGAAGAAAAGAAATGAGAGGGGTGAATGCTGAAAGAAAGGTGGTAGAATTGAAGGTTGGAGACCCTGTCTACTATAAAATCCACCAGAGAGAGGGAAAACTGGACCAGAGATGGGAACCGTACTACCGGATAGTAGAGCAGACAGGCCCAGTGTCATATGTAATATGGGATCAAGTGGCAGGACGAGCGAGGAGGGTTCATGCCAATGATCTGAAGAAGGCTGAAATAGCTAACCTGGAAATGAGCGAGCCGAGGCCTAAGAAGACAAGGAAAAGGAAGGTAACTCTGGTTGAACCGGAAGAAATGGAGACGGAGGAAGACTCCGAAGAAGATGAGGAGATAGGTCAACTTGACCAGATAAACGAAGCAGTCCGAGTGACAGAGTTGGAACCCTCAGCGGGGATTAGCGATGTTCAGTCGTCGACTGAGTCAGTGCAGAGAAGACCCCGTGAGATCGCCATCACACCCCCCATGTCCGAAGAAAAGGAAGAAAAAAGACGAAGAGGTCCAATCAGGCAGTCGAAGGCTCTAAAAAGAGACACCCTGAACAGGACGAAGGACCCAGCGAGTGGGAGGAGGAGGATCAAATACCCCTTTCCCAGCAAGGAAAGGATAAAGAACAGGAGAAGTTTAGACATAGAGTCGAGAGGTATTGAAGACATTCAAGGCGAAGACTCTAAACAGAAAGAAGAATCAGAGGATGAAGAAGAGGACAAAAAACCTCCTGGACGGGAGTTAAACACAGAAAGAAGGTTAGAGGTTGAACAGGAATCACCTCAGAAGATGAGATCAGGGAGGGAGAAGAACCCCAAATCTCAGTAGAACAAAAGGGCTGTGCAGAATAGGAGCATTTAGTGTCAACAGATAACGACACTGGCTCATCCAAGATCCTGTTGGCTGACTGTGGTGGATGTGAGTGGAGGGGATGGAGATGCGGGCTGCACCTCACGAGGAACGGAAGATCATTGGCATTATTGATTGGCCACCAGTGGTGTCATGAAGTACGACCTTTAGAGTGGGCGCCACGCACACCTGACCGGACCATTCTGTCTGCTAGAGGTTAGTTAGAGGAGGGAAGAGCCGAACTAAGAGAAAAGTTATGAAATGATTGAGTGATGAGTCGAGCGAGACTAAGTGGTTGTGAAGAATAACAACAAGAGAATTTGTTACCTTTTCAGGAATGATAGCTAGGTACAAGGTGGAAGCAGACTACATAGCATTAAATTCGGGGAGAACGAAATTCATGTTGCTATCAGCTGAAGAAGCTAGAAGATGTAGAGATGATACCCTGGGGACTTGTACCTCGTTGAGCCCTATCTATAAAACTGGTAACCGCAAACTGTGCATACTAGAATTGTTTGAAGGGAGGGAGAAGGAATCAAAAGAATCTGCCAAGTAGAGGTATTAACAAACTCGGCATTACCACAAGCTATCAGTGTTTCAGACGGGGTGTGGGCAGTAGCCACCCAGAAACATATCAGCCTGTCTAGGGTATGTGGGGGAGAGTCCACAAGGACATTAAGAATAAGGCCACCGTAATCCCTGGTGTCGCTACCCATGGGATGTTCGGCGGTTGGGGTGTCCATCTCCTTGCCCCCCTATTACCAGATGGAAGAAAGGTATGAAGAAAAAGATTCACTCATAGAGATGATTGGTAGAGGCTTAGTCAATTGTACAGAATTATGGGAGCCGATAGTGAAGAGATTCTCTAATGTCACCTTAAATAAGATGCCAGTATTAATGAAGCCAATAGAAAAGATCGATATGGATCACTTAAGGGATAAGTTAAGTGCGTTGGGAGACGAAGGTGTAGCTTGGGAAGACGATGAGCAGATCGCGATAAGTTGGTCAATAGTAATGGGTACATTCCTAGTTGTAGCCATCGGGGTGTAATAATATGGAAGATTAAGAGTAAGAGAAGATTAGCGAACGACAGTCTAGTGAGCATGCAACAACTCGAGAGGGAGATGCCGAGCAGTGTTCCTTACTCAGACAGGACTGGCGAAGAAATTGCTGAAAGACCAATGGAGGAGGCTGGCGTGAGACCACCACGTGCGGCGGGAAAACCTCCCACGGCAGAGAGGAAAACATTGACCAAGAAGAACAGACCCTAGTGAACACATCTGCACCTACAAACACACGCACACATTACCTTGCATGTAAAACAAAAAGAAAATGAAAAAGAACATTTCATTGCATGTGGAACAGAAGAAAATGAAAAAGAACATTTCATTGCATGTAGAACAAAAGAAAATGAAAAGAACATTTCATTGCATGTAGAACAGAAGAAAATGAAAAGAACATTTCATTGCATGTAGAACAAAAGAAAATGAAAAGAACATTTCATTGCATGTAGAACAGAAGAAAATGAAAAGAACATTTCATTGCATGTAGAACAGAAGAAAATGAAAAGAACATTTCATTGCATGTAGAACAGAAGAAAATGAAAAGAACATTTCGTTGCATGTAGAACAAAAGAAAATGGAAAGAACATTACCCTTGCATGTTAGAAAGTAGAATAGAATTGCATGAGACAAATGCATGGTGCATGTTAAATGATGTAATTATTTAGGTGTCATTTACGGGTAAATGACAAATCGGTTAGGGAGGATTGTGGCACCTTGCATTATTAGAAATATTCATAGAAATATGATTTAATTTTTTCTTACTCGGTTACTAAACAGGTTGTTGATTTTTTTTTTTAAAAACGGAAAATAACTGAGTTGAAAATAATTCACTAAGATTGTACTAGACGATCTTAAGGGAAGAAGAAGGAAAGAAAAGAAAAAATGAAAAGAAAGAAGAAGAGAGAAAAAGAGTTGTATGATGCATGACCCAATTGAGGGTGGAGATAGGAGTCAGAAAGAGATTTAGGTCAGCGTCTTGGCCGATTTTCGAAAGACAATTGGAAGAATAGAATTATAAATAATAAGAAGAAAGAAAGGGAAAAAAAGACATGATATCAAAACGGGCCGCTTGATGGAAGCCAGATATCGGTCAAAGCACCTAGCCTACTTTTGCATGGAAAGACACCTTATCAATTTGGATAAAGAGAAATTTTGGGAACAATGAAACAATCTTAATCAGAGAAAAAGTGTCTTTTGGGTTGAGGGGAGTGACCGGTGGAACGGTATACAGGCTCTGACCTGTTAAAAATTAGAACACCCACGTTAATAAAGTAGAGACATTTCAATGTAGATAATTAAGATTTTCGACTATCAGGAAAAACAAAGAGGTAAAAAGAGGGACAATTGCTTTTGGCTCACAGAGGGCGCCAAGAAGGCGGAAAAGATCCTTTCTAAAGTCAAGACTAATTAGCAGCGGGCTGTTTGACAAAGTCCAGGTGAGAGAAAGCCAAAGATTGTCATTTTGCGTACGTGCAAAAAAAGGCAAAAGTGGATTTTGTTTTTTTTAAAAACAAGAACGATGTAACCACGCCCGCAACAAGAGGAGAAAGGATGTTCGATCAATAACAATTGGTCGAATACGATCACGTGACCTGCGGAAGAAAAGGGAAAGAAATGCTCGATCAGGAACGATTGGTTGAAAAGCGGTCACCTGACATACGAGAGACTAAGAGAGATGGATGTGCGCCGCCCCACCAAAGGTACTGCGAGGAAGTAGGGGCGAAAACAATAGCGATAATGGAGAAGACAGAATTAATGCAGTTTTTGGAATTATCGAGAAAACCCTGACGCCGACAGACCCACCCCAGTTTGTTGCGGCGTCAATAAAAGCAGGGCCCCAATCGACAAAAATCAGTTCATCCCCGGACGGCAGCGAGAAAAGAACCCTCAGACAAGAAGAACTTCCAGCCCAAGTAGATGAAGAAGAAGATTGCCTGAAAGCCTGAGAAGAATCGGAGCTGCAGACAAGCCGAAAGTCGATGAGAAGTTAAAGTTCAGCTCCGGACGGCAGTGAGAAGAGACCACCTCAGACGACAGAGAGTTGCGGCTAAGTTGAAACAAGAAATCTTCCACCAAGTTGAAACAGGAAAACTACCAGCCCAAGCAGACGAAGAAGAAGAAATACAACTCAAGTCGGAGAGAAGAATCAACTGCGAATGATCGATAGAAATTAGCCCCAGTGTCGAACTGAACCACACTCCGACATACATACATGATTCTAGAAAGTAGGTAATTCGACATTTTCTATTGTGTGATAGAAGCTTGGTGCCATAGTCCACAGAGCGGGTCGGGAAATGAGAACAATTTTGTTTTTATGTAACGGACTTTAAGATATAAAAAGGTTGTTACCCTTTTATCAGCAATTTTGTTTGGTGTCGTGAGTTTTTATTTTATTTGTGTTTTGCCACCCCCGTCGGACTCAACTTGTATCGGCCCCGATCCCTGCTGGTCCCGTCTGTCTAAGATCTAAACACAGCGTGGGTAGACAGACCGGAGATCGGTATAGTTGCTTTAGTGACCAGGTATTGGAAGCGAGTCGGGAAAGGCGAGGCTGGTGATCATCTGACCAAAGGGTTGGAGCGGCACGCTTGGACCCAGGAGGAGCGACCAGGAGGAGCGACGTCACCGTTGGCGCCGTAACCAAAGGATCCGACACTGGGCCAGGTGTGTAACCGTCACAGTCATATTGACCACAATTTTAAAAGATTCAATAGATCAACATAATTATTTATTTCCTAAACATTTTAATGGTGGTTTTATGATGCTATTAAAAACTTTAAATGATAAATTTAAAAAGATTTTATTTTTTTATTGCGTGATGGTTTAAATATATTATTACTTGATGTCATTCAGATGAATGAAAATGAGAATTAGTCAACTCCCAATTTTTTTTTTCCTTTGTACTGAACTCCAGGCTAAAAAATAGAAAAGGTGGGTTTCACTCAGATAGGAACACACGAACAGGTACTGACGAACAACAAACACAGGATTAACATTTGTAAATAAATTTTATATAACAAAATATGGGAAAATTATGGAATGACAGACGTACAATTAATAAAAGTACACTTGACTGATATTGGATGTCAGTCGAAACGTTTTTTTTAGAAATTTGGCAATTCGAATGTTCATAATGACAGACAAACAAGGTTGCTACAGAATGTTCACAAAAGTTGAGTGTTCTTTATTCTGCAATATGAAATGTGTTCTGTTTCGCCTTGGTTAATTGGATTGTATCCGAGATGAAAGTAAAATGTTTTCTTTTAATTTCACTGGGTATAATCTTCCTTAACTTTAACTCAATTTAGACTCAAGATCTCCGGGACTAAGTTTCCTTGTTCCCTACACAAGAAATGGAATAGGCATTGGAAACAATAAAAAATATTAAAAAATTAAAATCTTCAGACACACTGGGTTGTAGATTAATATTCTTTCGTTTTTGTTTTTTGTTTTTATTATTATTTCATTTAGATTCCTCAAACCCAAATTCCCAAATTTAGATTTCAAAACCGATGCCAAATTCACTATAACTGAGAGAATAGAAAAGTTCAGAGAAGATAACATTAGAAAGATTTTAGAGTCCCATGAAAATAAGTGGATACAACGTCTTATCCCTAACGAGCGCATGATGAGATTCTATTTTTTCTCGTGAACTGTTGTCGTAGGAGGTTATCGTGAAACTAAAGTTACAATAGTAAAATCCCACTTGGTGATGTATGGCACGTGAACGTAAGTGACCGCTTCTTGCTCACTTTCTTAGGAGGTCATTCTGTTTGTTGTCAAGCAATCCCAAGTTCCTTTCTTCGTCGAAACAAAACCCAGTCCAGATAAGTAGCAAAATGAAAAAAAGAGAAAGAGGAGCAGGAGAAACGCAAAGACAGCGCGTCTCTTATTAAATTGATTGTACGTCTGATTTAATAGTTAGCATTAAGGCAATGTCACAGATTTACACTACCAATTCTTTTGCTACAGATCAACTTTGAAGAGCTTTAAATGAAATAAAAAAATTTAGCCCAGTGATAATAAGTTTACATTTTCCAGGTTTTGGGTTCCAGCACTCTCAAAATAGTGTACTTGTAATACAGGAGCCAGACCCTTATGTTACTCATATTGTAAATGAAATTCCTAATTTAATACATCATTTTAGAATTAAGCGTGTAAGTCCAGGCTTCAGGTTGTGTCCCCAAATTATCTGCTTTTAGTGTACTGGCGAAAAGGTATTAGTGAAAATCTTCACTCAACCGTCCGACTCAAAGACCTTGATGATACAGCAACGGGAATTTGCTGTACTTAAAATGATCTGCCACAATAATGTTGTACAGCTGTTTGCAATAGAACCGGAGGTGAGTAGTGACAGTTGATTATTTTCTACATTGGAAATTTCCAAAATCAGTTGCCGTTTGCCTTTCTAACCTTCAAACCCTCTTGCAAAATGTATTGCTATAACTCTGAAGGTAAGGTAAAGAAAGAGCTATAAAATATAAACTTAGAAACTGACCCCAGCAGAAAAGTCATATTGTTGGTATCTTTAATATGTACTAGTATTCTTCATTATTTGACACCTTATTGAAATAAATAAATAAATATATATATATATATATATATATATATATATATATATATATATAAATTAAACTAATAAAATAAAATCAAAATAATATACAAACGATATATGGTGATGATCAAGAGAAAAAAACTCTATAAATACACTATATACGCGTTATGATTCCGATTTAAAATATACAAAATGCGAAATGTTCGTATAAATATAAAATTTAAAAAAAAAAGAAGAATAATAGACAAAAGGTCTTACGTTCGAATAAAAAAAAATGCATGGGAATAATGGACAAAAAGTCTTACGAGATGTGTCGCGCCGAAACCGCTAAAAAGGTAAATAGTAACTTAAAAAGTACCGCGTATAACATTGGTTTAACATAAAAACAACATATTTACAAATAATACAATTTACAAATTGATGAGATATATTCTTTGGCTGTACTTGTACAATTCAATTCGTGTATTCACACACACACACACACACACACACACACACACACACACACACACAAAAAAAAAAAAAAAAAAAAAAAAAAAATGTTTATAATATATTATATTAATAATATTTACAGATTTACCCGGCTTAATGATTATTTGTTACATTGATGTCCAAGGGCTATCACGCTTAATCCATAACCATTTTGCTGTCCTTTCTGCTGTATTAGTTATGGTCTGAATCGCCTTTCTTTTTCTTATGAGATATGTGGGAGAATGAAAATAACGTAATAAAAAAATAATAAAAATAAAGAATTTAATTTCCCCGTAATGCAAAAGGAATCCAAAAAGGGTTTCCGGTCACGTGTCAATTTTATGACCAAGCTTCCAGAAAGGAGATGAATGCTGTCTTCTCACTTCCCATCCATTGAGTTCGGGCGTGTTTGGTAGCCGTCCTAATAAGGTGGAGATTCAATCGCCCTTAGTCAGCGTCGGGTTGAATTTAGGTTGACTATACATGTACCTATGTCCGTCAGTCAACATTAGTCATTCTTTTTCCAATCATGTGTTCTTTTTGTTTATTGCAGTCCACCGACATTCAACTTCTGTTAGCGATACGAAGTCAAATACAAACCTTCTACAGATATGAGGTCAATCCAGACTGCTGAACATATTACAAAAATCATTTTCTTTTTTTTTCTTTCCAGATTTCTGAGAACATGCATGTGTTAGTAATAAAATATTTATTCAGACGGAACAATATATTGAATGCTCCCAAAGCCTGAACATACCTTTGGCTTCAAGGAAAACGAAGGATACATATTTCTACGGGATATCAGTGTGTATATATTTAAGTTATTTTATTTTCATCGGACAATCAAACAATAAGTGATCCTGCAAAATTAGCGGCCCAATGTGCGTATTACAAATTGGAGATACCAAAATCAATCAAGTCAACAATTTCAATATCTGGAAAATGTTTTAACTGTAGATTGAAATTGCAACAAGAAGATCCAAAGGTTCATTGGGATAGCGAAAGTTGCCTACCAAAAGCTAAGCAAAGTATTAAGTAACAGGAAAATTTAATTGGAAACAAAGCGAAGTGCACTGAGCTATTATGTAATGTTAGTCGTCTTATATGGCAAAGAATGTTGGACAATCTCCTCATATATGAAAAAATGACTTGGGCACCTCGGGGTGGTGTAATGGTTAGCAAGCTTGTCTCGCTAGAACAATTACGACTGAGTAGTGAGTTCGAACCTCACTGGGTGCGCCATACTTTCGGCCATATGCCACATCTGAGCTACGCTTGAAAAATCACTATTGGGCACCTCGGGGTGTTGTAATGGTTAGCAAGCTTGTCTCGCTAGAACAATTACGACTGAGTAGTGAGTTCGATCCTCACTGGGTGCCCCATACTTTCGGCCATATGCCACATCTGAGCTACGCTTGAAAAATCACTATATGAAGAAATGACTTGAGGAAACACAAATCTGGTTCTACAGAAGGATACTGAGGATTACATGTATTTAACAACGAGGAAGTTTTACAGAAAATGAAAACAAGAACATGCATATTTATGTTTTCTTATCAAATGTGAAAATCAGAAAAACCTTTATCAACATGTTTGATTGTTTGTTTAGTGGCACATCAACACCTTATGGGTCATTTAATGCTAAAATTGAGTTTTCTTGGGAGCATTAATAAATTAGTAAATTCTTTTACTGTTGTAACCTAGGGTAGCTTACTGAGTAGAATAATCCCACCACGGTTGGTAATGCACGTTAATAATTAGGACAAGAACAACACATATAAGATTCGCCAGCGGCGCGTAGAAGTAGTAGTCAACTACTAAAAGTGTGTCAAGTGAACTCCACAATGAATCTCCAACTGCAGGATATATACCACCACCCCCACGCGGTCAGATGTAACACAAGGTCGAATTTAATGTAGGATATCCGAGCTCGTAGGATCGGCCAAAAATTCCCCGTAAACTAGTATAAAACGGGGTCAGGCAGCTGTTTCCCGAAACGAGACTCTGCCCTTCAATATAGCCTCATCTGGGTATCCTCTCCTCCCGGAGGCAGAGAGTTTAACCAGCACAGCTGGAGATGAATCTCCAACTGTAGACCAACATACAGTATTTACTATTGTATTTATGCGAATGGGGACATGACCATTATCGTCCGTGGGTATGCTACATTTACAACAAATGTATTGCTGCTATTTTTTTTCAAAAATGTATTGTTAGTAGTTATTTTTTTTAATTTTTTACAGAAATGTATTTTTTTTTACTATAAAAATGTGTATTTAAAGTTCCATAGTATTTTGACCTCAGTTTTGAAGGGGTTAACTATTTGCCTATAGCCTTATAATAAACAGTATTAACAACATTTACTGGCCTGGATGTCCGAGGAGAGATATTTTCTATGAAATTTCTCGAAAATTAAGGCCAGTAAATTTTGTTAATATTGTTTATTATAAACAGAGCATTTACTTCAATATTTGTATCTATAAAAATAAAGCATAAACAGAAAATATATTAAAATAATCGTCGGACTGAGTCCATTTCATAATATATGATGTCATTTGTTTACATTAAGATACGCTTCGAGCAGATATGAGCGCTCTAGAGAAATCGTGGGAATTTGTAGTTTAAAAACAGTAATTTGACTTTGCTATATGTTAACGAAATATAAAAACCATAGCAGTCTGTATTATATTGTGGTATAAATGAGTGAACATAGAGGAATTATTCAAATCAATTGTATTGTTAGTATTACTAGTATATCTTTCTATCGTCAGCATTTGGCTCTGTTTTTAGTTTTGGTTGACACCATATAAGTCTGCAATTTTAGATAGATATTAACAAATTGCAATAGATAGATAGAAATTTTCTTAGTTCTTTTGTGAATGATTTTTAGATTTATTCCACGGATGATCATGACAGACACTTTAAAACCAAAACAGTAATTGTAAGACGTAGTAATTCCAACACAGTCACTTACATTTTTAATAAATTATTTTACATTTGAATAATTCCCAGATTATAAAACATTGTAAAAATTATCACCAGCAGTTGTTCCATTAATAGGAAGAAATGATGAACTTTGTGCAAATGCAAAAAACTACAAAGAGAGAAATAATTGCACAAATTCTCAGAGTGTTGCTTCTGCCTCAGTTGTCTGGAATGTTCGATTCGACAGCTTCATTTTGGTTCGACCAGTGTAAGTCAATATAATGCAACTGTTTGGTTTTTTATTCAGTTAGAAGCTGTTATTTTTTGGTAAAGTATTTTTAGATATTCATGGAATTCATAAAATCTGGGAAATCTCAATTTGTTTTAAGCGAAGTTCGTCGATACAAAGTATAACTTTGCCTTCTTAAAATGGATGGCTTGGAAAGATTACATACTTCACATCATAAGTCTCTTGTTCACTTCCCCACCCCAGCATTTTATATTTTAATGAAATGAATATGATAAAGAAAATTATATCAGGAAAAATCTAATTCATAAGAGGAAACTATATTAAAAAAAAATTATTTTATACTTTGTGGGCACAAATTATAACTTTGTCTTCTTGAAATGGATTGCCTAGAAATATTACCCACTTCACAGCATAAGTCTCTTTTTCGACCCTCCTCGCCATTTTATATTTTAATAAAATGAATATGATAAAGGAAATTATATCAGGAAAAATGAAAGTCATAAAAGGAAATTATATAAAAATCATTTTATGCTTTGTGGATATCGCCACATTTCATAGTCCATTTCATAATATATTATATCATGTAGAAGGATGGTCCTTGAGGACACATGGCACAGTAGTTAAAAGCGTTAGTTAGATCCAGTGACAGGACCCAAAGAGTGTGAGTTCAATACCTGGTTAAGGCGGTGGAGAACTTGGAGAGGGGAATTAAGCAGGAGATTACTGACATCCGTTAAACATGGCACGTGGAACTAGAACAGTCTACCCCAGTAAGCTAAATAAAGGGTTCATTTCGATATTCAAACCACCTGAAGAAGGTCGAAGGGTACAACGGCCGAAACGTTGTGATAAATATGGCGACAAAGATGAGGACAATAGTCCGAATAATGTAAATAGTGTACATAATACCTCATCTCAGAAATATAGACAGATACTGAAAGGCCGAAACGTTGTAATAAATATGGCGACAAAGATGAGGACAATAGTCCGAATAATGTAAATAGTGTACATAATACCTCATCTCAGAAATATAGACAGATACTGAAAGGCCGAAACGTTGTAATAAATATGGCGACAAAGATGAGGACAATAGTCCGAATAATGTAAATAGTGTACATAATACCTCATCTCAGAAATATAGACAGATACTGAAAGGCCGAAACGTTGTAATAAATATGGCGACAAAGATGAGGACAATAGTCCGAATAATGTAAATAGTGTACATAATACCTCATCTCAGAAATATAGACAGATACTGAAAGGCCGAAACGTTGTAATAAATATGGCGACAAAGATGAGGACAATAGTCCGAATAATGTAAATAGTGTACATAATACCTCATCTCAGAAATATAGACAGATACTGAAAGGCCGAAACGTTGTAATAAATATGGCGACAAAGATGAGGACAATAGTCCGAATAATGTAAATAGTGTACATAATACCTCATCTCAGAAATATAGACAGATACTGAAAGGCCGAAACGTTGTAATAAATATGGCGACAAAGATGAGGACAATAGTCCGAATAATGTAAATAGTGTACATAATAACTCATCTCAGAAATATAGACAGATACTGAAAGGCCGAAACGTTGTAATAAATATGGCGAGAAAGATGAGGACAATAGTCCGAATAATGTAAATAGTGTACATAATACCTCATCTCAGAAATATAGACAGATACTGAAAGGCCGAAACGTTGTAATAAATATGGCGACAAAGATGAGGACAATAGTCCGAATAATGTAAATAGTGTACATAATACCTCATCTCAGAAATATAGACAGATACTGAAAGGCCGAAACGTTGTAATAAATATGGCGAGAAAGATGAGGACAATAGTCCGAATAATGTAAATAGTGTACATAATACCTCATCTCAGAAATATAGACAGATACTGAAAGGCCGAAACGTTGTAATAAATATGGCGACAAAGATGAGGACAATAGTCCGAATAATGTAAATAGTGTACATAATACCTCATCTCAGAAATATAGACAGATACTGAAAGGCCGAAACGTTGTAATAAATATGGCGACAAAGATGAAGACAATAGTCCGAATAATGTAAATAGTGTACATAATACCTCATCTCAGAAATATAGACAGATACTGAAGGGCCGACACGTTGTAATAAATATGGCGACAAAGATGAGGACAATAGTCTGAATAATGTAAATAGTGTACATAATACCTCATCTCAGAAATATAGACAGATACTGAAGGGCCGAAACGTTGTGATAAACATGGCGACAAAGATGAGGACAATAGTCTGAATAATGTAAATAGTGTACATAATACCTCATCTCAGAAATATAGACAGATACTGTAGGGCCGAAACGTTGTGATAAACATGGCGACAAAGATGAGGACAATAGTCTGAATAATGTAAATAGTGTACATAATACCTCATCTCAGAAATATAGACAGATACTGAAAGGCCGAAACGTTGTAATAAATATGGCGACAAAGATGAGGACAATAGTCTGAATAATGTAAATAGTGTACATAATACCTCATCTCAGAAATATAAACAGATACAGAGAAGAGCAAATCAGATATATCTTCGTAAGTGTGATTTCATTTAATTATATGAGGCAGCGGTTGCTAGAAAATTCAACACTGGGTCTATCATTGGTCTTCAATCAAGTACATGCACTTGATCTTGCTTAGGTATTGAACTCACAAATCTTTGCATCAAGTCACTTTTAGATTGCTTCAACCAAGGCTTTTGTCCACTGGGTCATGTGTCATTGGGGATAAACTCGTTGGTTGACGTAATCCAGTGAGTTGACCCAAAGAGTTGTGAGTTCGATACCTGACCACAGCAGAGGTGAACAAAAATTTGGAGAGTTGACTTACTCAAGGGGAATAATACCTGAAACTGAGATATTCAGATACAAGACCTAAGTAAGCTACCGCCTTGGACGAAATAACGGGTTCGGTTCGAAATTCCAATCATCTGAAGAAGGCTGGGTGTACAATAACCGAAAAGTCGTGAATATGACAATAAAGATGAGGACAATAGTCTAAATAGATACAATACTTCATCTCAGAAATATACACAAATCCTGAAGAAGACCGGAGCGTACAACGGCCGAAACGTCGTGGATATGACAATAAAGATGAGGACAATAGTCCAAAAAATATAAATAGTATAAATATTTACAATACTTCATCTCAGAAATATAGACAGATATTGAAGGATCGGTACGGACTCGATATTCCAAAAAAATGGTGGATATGCTAATAAAGATGAGGACAACATCCTAATGGTAATAGTGTAAATAGTTACAATACCTCATCTCAGAAATATAGACAGATACTGAAGGATCGGTACAGACCCGATATACCAAAAATATTGTGAATATGCCAATAAAGATGAGGACAACAGTCCGAACGATGGAAATAGTGTAAATAGTTACAATACTTCACCTCAGAAATATAGAAAGATCCTGAAGAAGGCCGGATCGTTCAACAGCCGAAACATAGTGAATATAACGATAAATATGAGGACAACAGTCCGAACGATGGAAATAGTGTAAATAGTTACAATGTCTCATCTCAGAAATATAAACAGATATTGAAGGATCGGTACGGGCCCGATATACCAAAAATATGCCGTCCTGAGAGAAAATGAACCTGAGTTTGAACCTAAATGCGAATTTATCTTTTATTTCCGAGACTACCCAGTCTGCGAGCTGCCAAAGATTGACAGTCTGACCAAAAGCAACTAAAAAATAAGACAAAAATAAATCACCTTCCAAAATAGAGAAATATAACATCAAGGGAGGTAACTCTTCATCATTCAATTATTAACTTCCCTTGAACTTGTCAACTACAGTAGCCTCCCCTTATCCGCTGCTTCCAGATCCATCTAATGTAGCGGTTCTCAAACGATACGGCTCGCTTCATAGGTGTGACAAAAGAGGATAGCAGGTGAGGCGGAAGAGGAAGTATTTTTCGAATATTTTTAAAATTTTTTAATCGTCCAAAATTTTAGCTTTTAATTTTTCAAACTTAATTAAATAATGTCTTAGTTTTATTCGGTTTTATATTTTACAATTCAGAACTAAACTCTCGGTAGAAACTCTCCTCAATTTACAAAGAAAGTCGATGATTTATATTTTTCAAAGTCGTCTGCATTTAATTAAATATTACAAAAGTACACATAGAGTTTTCATAAAATTAAGCAAGGCGGGTAACAGATGTAAAAAAAATTATCATGATTTTCTAAATAACGAAATAATTTCATTTTTTTAATAAGTTCTGAAAGTTTCATTAAAATGAGGCAATTATTTGAGTTTTGCAAGAATTTTCAAATTATTGTGTTTTTAAACTGAAAAAAAATCGCTAAAAAATATAATGCTGAATATTACGCGACTGCTGACATATAACAAAAGATTTTCAACCAAAATTTCACACGTGATAGAAAGAAATAAAAAAATTTTAAAAATAATTAAAAAATACTTTGGTCTTTCCTCTTATTAATAACATAAACTTTTTCACGATAAAACATTGTTATTATTCAATTTGGCACCTTTTTCATCATGCTATGCTGTTTTTTGGCGAATTACTGAAGATACCTACGGTTTTTTATTAGTAGCAATTCTGTTATTTAAAACATTTTCTTAACTTGAAAATAATTATAAAAGACAACATTGGATGAAATTGAATATTTTATGGCATCAAACAGGTATTAAAACAATAAATTAAGCACAGAACTATTATTTAACAATAAAAAAACGACGTAGTATAAAAGATTTCCTCATTCTATTAAGTTTCATAAAAGCGTATAGGTAAAACTAGTCTTTAACTATTGGTTATATAAGGTTAATGACATTATATTTTGAAACATAGATACCAGTTTCTTGGTTATTGCACTGCAGGTGTTCCATATTTCTTTATTTTATTTCTTTATTTTTCTTTCTTTATTTTATTTTATTTTATTTTTTGCTAATCTTTCGCGCGCTTTTTAAGTCATGGATTACGTGACAAAATTACTGTTGGTGACCTATGACATCACATCCTACCCTACGTAAATAAACGTTATTTTCATTATGTTTAAAGCATGATGTAAGCATTACATTTACAAAATCCAGTTAATTAATCTTTAAATTAACAAATCTCTAGGACAATTTTTTTAAGGGATTATTAGATGTTATTTATACTTTTCGTTTGTAATGGAATTTAGAGTTTCGGATTTTTAATATAAAAAACGTGTGTGACACTATTTAGGGTTGCGTGAAAAGAGAAAAAAAAAGGCGAGAATTAAATTAGGTGATAAGAATCTATCACGAAAAGACACTGAACAATGTTATTTTTTTTCTAACAAGGAAAAGTGGTAAAGATTTTATTTTCATTAGCGAAGAAAGTAAGATACTGGATTTAATTTGATTTATGTTACGAGGCGGCGAATAAGATATAGCCATCTGGCCATGGCAATAATGAAAGTTTCAAGTTGGACAAGTGGCCTACAGGACAGAGTGCTAAGAGATAATATTAATTAGGTAATGCACTGACCGCGAATAATGTTCGCTGGACCACCCGCAGAGTACAAGGAAGGAAAGATTAAACCTTTAACTATCCGCGGAAATATCATTTTGAAAAGGCACCTGTTTTATGTCAAGAGCTGGCCATGATAGCAAAATTATTTTATCAGAACGAATAATCGCCAGATCACCACCCACTTCATGCTGGCGAAAAAGTCTCGATTGACGAACTCCAGATGGGATTCGGTTAAAATAAGAGTCTAAGGATTTGTTGTCGGGAAGAAGAAAAGAAAGAAAAGAAAAGAAAAGAAAAAAAATATTTTTTTTTCTTTGAGCGATAATTAGCAAACACCTACGCCGCTGAGCGTTCATTGGCTGAAGGGTGGCGTGAGCGGTAAACGAAGGTAAACTATGAAGAAGGAGGGGAGGCCTGTTGACGCCCCCTGAAGGGATTGGTGTGAGATGCCACTGTGAGAGAGAGGGGAAACCTGTTGACGCATCTGAAGGGATTGGGTGAGATACCCATATGAGAAAGGAAGAAATTGGGAGGACCATTCCCTTAAAGTAGAAAGTAATGGACTTCCAAAAATGTAAAGTGATGGGTTTTCCTGACCAAAAACAAAGAGAATTCTTAATGCGGATTTAGAATTATCAAGGAACCTCAAACCCCGACAAGCCCACCCCGGTTTTGGTCGGCGTCCATATAAGCAGAGTCGCAACGAGTGGACGGCAGTTGAGTTTTGCAGTTGGGGTTGGAGACAGACAGGCAAGCAGTTGCAGTTGAGCTGTGAGCTCTGAGACCCGCCTCGCAGGAACCTGACTGAAAGATTCACGCATTCTCGACCTCAACTTCTAACCAAGAACAATTTATTTTTGAAGAACGAATTAGACTCACACCACCAAAACAAGTTTTGCGAATACCACCTGAAGACACCAAAAACCAGTTATCGAAGAATAACTTAAGATGTTAAGACTCGCCTAACAAACTCAAACTGTCACGAATCCATATTAGCGGTTTGGGAGGAAGAAGCAGTCCTGTATTCAGAAACCAGATATAAAATATTGTCATCCTTTTTTTAACACATTTGAACTTTTCGAGTTGTTACTTTATTTTCTTTTACATATACTTGTGCGGTATTACCCTTATTCGGACCCGACTTGCATTACGGCCCGGCGACTGATTGATTTCGTCTACCTAAGATCAAATCACAACGTGGTAGGTTAGACTAGAAATCAAAACAGTTACTTCGGTAACCAGACGTTGGAGGCGAGCTGGGAACTACAAGGCTGATGCTGAATCTAACCAGATTCCCATCCGAATCAGCAAAAGGTTAGAACGTCACATTTGGTGCCGCGACCAATACCAAGTCACATTGGCCGTCACAGGAAAGGATAGGACGGCGACGGCGCGGAGACAGACGGGGTGACGTCACAATTGTCGCCGCGACCAGGACAGCACGGCAGGCGCGGCCAGGGAGACGCCACATTTGGCGCAGCGACCCCGGGCTGACGTCACACGTGGACTACCGAATTTCCTACAAAATTATAGCATATGATTAATTTATTTTTTACACAACTATAGCATATGATTAATTTATTTTTTACACAAATATAACATATGATTAATTCATTTATTTTTTACCTTTTTATTTCAGTATCCGTATTGTCAGCATCACTTGTGTTGTCTTTTGGTGCCATTATTAATTAAACATTCGAATTATTTATTTCTTGTTTTGACCGTGTTTAACTAAAATCACCTAACCTCTAAACCGCAAATAAGAGGAGTGGCTGGCAAAGGTGGATGATTTCGGATTGAAAGATGTTTGTGTAGGTCGGTACATCAATAAGTCCGTCGCGTAAAGCTGAGAAGAAAAAGAGGATTTTATTTTTTACTTTTTCAACATAAGACCCATAACACCAATCACGATGAGCGTATTTCACTCAGTCAGGCCTCGATCCTTGAGCGCCTATTGCTACTTAAGCTCAACTCAAACATCAAGTGCAACTCGTACATACGATTCATTACTAAAGATGGTGGAAAAATTAGAAATTATTTTTTGTGACATACGGTAGCCGTTAATAATTAAGTATAGCTCAAGACTTCAATGTTAAGATAAAAGAGTATTTAATTCTAACCGCAAATAAATACTTAACAAGTACAAAGAAGTAAAAGTCAACCAAAGTTAATTAACCATTTCAGTGAATATCTTTTTAGTAGCCCGGCTCGGCTTAACGTCCGGTAAATCCTAAATCAAAACCCAAATCATCGACGCACAATAATTCACACTAATTCGTCTGGATAGTTCCACTCAATAATCACCGCAGTCAGTAGCCTGACACCACTATTTATACACCTGGCGGAAAACATATATTCAGAAGTCCAAAGTGTCACACTTTAACCTCGGTAGTTACTCATTTTCTTCCTATATGACAAGATAGATAGATAGATAGATAGATAGATAGATAGGAACAGACTGAGATAGATAGATAGATAGATAGATAGATAGATAGATAGGAACACACTGAGATAGATAGATAGATAGATAGATAGATAGATACGAAAAGACTGAGATTGATAAATAGGTTCGGCTATCACCGATGTCACACTTTTCCCCGTACTTTTGTACAAAGATATATCCCTTGTTCTCTATTTAGGATTGGGCTTCTGATTCCGTCTGTAGATTCGTGGGTATTGCTCAAGAAGATAACCTGGCAACATGCTTTTGTGACGTATGGTGACCGCTAATAATTAAGTATAACTCAAGACTTTAATATTAAGATAAAACAGTATTTAAATACAACCGCAAATAAATACTTAACAAGAACAAATAAGTAAAAGTCAACCAAAGATTATTAACCATTTCAGTGAATACCTTGTTATTAGCGTGGCTCGACTTAACATCTGCTAAATCCTAAATGAAAACCCAAATCATCGACGCGCAATAATTCACACTAATTCGACTGGATAGTTCCACTCAATAATCACTCAATAATCACTGCAGTCAGTAGCCTGACACCGCTATTTATACACCTGGTGGAAAACATATATTCATAAGTCGAGAGTGTCACGCTCGAACCTCGTTGTCGGTAGTTATCCATGTTCTTCATATGTGACTTTTTTATAAAGAATCATCTGGAAATTATTTAAATGTTAGGTATTTATGTTATAGGACTTATAAAACAAATCCATTCAAAACTTTCATTCGCTCTAATGATTACATATATGCACAATTAGTGACGTTTCATTATCACTGACCGGATCTTGAATTTTCGCCTATTGCGATGAACGGGACAAGCTTAACCCAGACCTCAAGTGGCACTCGCACATAAGGATCCACCGCTAAAGATGCTGTGAAAATGGTCGGTTCGCTGTACTACTCTAGTGATATTTAGCTACCCCCCACGAGGGTTACATGTGGCACGAGGCCGGGTTTAACGTGGGATCTCCGAGCCCGTAGGCTCGGCCAAAAATATTCCCTCTTTGAACACGTATAAACGGGTTCAGGGGCAGTCAACCACTCCGAACGAGACTCTACCCTTCGCCGGAGCCTCGTCCGGGTTCCTCTCCGTCCGAAGGCAGAGAGTTAGACTGTTAGCCAAGTTAGCCAAGTTGTACTACTCTAGTATGTACCTGACTGTTATGGAACCTTACCCATAATAACATAATGGACTATTCCATACGTAATAAATACTGCACCTCAAGGGGAAGCCGAGAGTTCATTTTGAAGTCTGGAGTGAAGTCCGTCTGGAGTGAAGTTCGTCAGGAGTCTGTCAGTCAGTCAGAGCGAGTCAGTCAGTCGAGTCAGAGGCAGTCCGAAACAGAGTCGCGTTCAGACAATTACTACTAAACCTGATTGTTCGTACTAACACTTTCTACTTCTCTCTATATATTCCTGTTTGTAATATATCTGTGTTATTCCATATACGTGTTCGAGTTCTTCTTTACTGGTTCTACCTTGGACTATCACCGTGGCACAAGGAATCGGACCATAACACTGACTCGTTTACCTTTACAAGAGCCAGATCAGATCGAAAATGGACTACTGTTGCCATATATGGCCAGGAACAGCCCAGTTTTAATTTTTCAGTCGCGATAGAATCCAAAAGCCTGTCTGCGTCCTTGCGGGTGATGAATTATTTTCCACCCTACACCTTCTTTCTCACAGTGCACTCTCGATACATCACAAACCTCTGGCTGCTCTATCGCTATTTTCATGATGAGTGTTCAGATGAACTACACCCTCTTAGTTCCACTAGTTCTAAACTTCAAAACTAAGAACGACGTGCCACGCCCATTGTAACGAACCACCCTACATACATGTCGTATTTCATTGGTGAGATGTTAGTTCCACTCAAGCAGTTCTTTTTACGGACCTTGTGGAATCAACTCCCAAGAGGATGCTTCACAGATAACTACAATCTTAACCTGTTCAAGTCTAGGGTTAACCGTGATCTTCCCACTATATCCGCAATAACTGTATCACTTATTCTGTAACACTCTACTTAGAGTGACTCTCAGGCCTTGTACTGAGTGAATATCAGTCTAAAAAATTGTAAATGCACTTGATTGACTGGTGAACATTAATGAAACTCACAATATTACTCATTTGATGTCTTATTCTATTTTTAATTTTTTTTTTTGTTTAATTTTATTAATTAATTTTATGTCAGATGAGGAAAGGTTCTCATCTTTGATTGTCATAGATGCTCATACAGACATATATTTATATATAATAATAATAATAATAATAATAATAATAATAGCCGACCACTCGTATTCGAGGATACTCTTCTACTAGGACGGCTAGCCAATCCCTATTGCAGACTCTCGCTTAGGCACATTTGTGTTTGTTCATCACCCACAGAGCCCACCTGTGGTTTATACTGCAACTATGCTGAGCAGACTTTAGTTACAGTTTCTGGGAGTGAGCGTGTTATCTAGAATGATCAACAATCTGAACAAAGCCAGCGCACTCAAACCCTCGGTCACAATGACTTGTGACTTCGTGCTAGTACAGCTATCGACGGCCCTCAAATGTTCCATCTACGCAATTTCACTCACAAGGCTTGGGTCTACCCGTAGTATGGTTTTCAGACACTATATATATATATATATATATATATATATATATATATATATATATATATATATCGTTTCAACATGTATAGTTTTCTTAAATTCATATGTGTAAGGAATTAATGAATTTCATTTTTAATCCGGCGTTATTTCTCATTAATGTAAACTTTATATTTTAGTGGCTACATATATTTGAGTAGACGTCCTGTTTTCTTCAGTCAGTATGAATTAAACTACCTGCCTCTGCATTCGGGAGACGTGATGAAGAGAATGATCCCTCCGGTAGGGTTCAAATCTTCGACCCCTTCAACCCCTTTGTAGAAGGTAGCCTCTGTCAGATCCGCAGTACTTTCGACGGCTCGGATGTGACAATGTCAGCGGAGAAGCGGTCGTAAGCACCACTATCAAACTGTGGCTTCACCTACAAAAGAGGATGCAGGTCTGACCCCTACCGGAAAGCACATTTTATTAAGTCTTCCGAATGCGAGGTCGGTATATATATATATATATATATATATATATATATATATATATATATATATAACATAAAAGTAGACACTGAAGTCAACATCCAACGTCTATTGCTTATACGCAATCGTCAGGCCATCTGAATTCAACTATATCCTATCTCTCTCTCTCTCTCTCTCTCTCTCTCTCTCTCTCACACACACACAGACACACACACACACACACACACACACACACATATATATACAAACATATATATATATATTATAAATTTACTAATTTAAGAATATGGTTCCAAAGCTACACAGGAATTACCATGTTTCAAAAGCGGAAGCAAAAACTTTAAATTTAATCATAGAATTAAAATCCGTAGTAAGTACTGTTTCATTTTCAAGCCATTTTTGGAATAACTTATTTTGAAATTTACCGCGTTTATAAGCACATACATTCTTGATATTAGTTGCTAAGGTTACGGGGAAAATCAGTCATTTGATAATGTGTGGTAGGGTATTCATTTTGACTAACAACATGTGTATCAAAATACGAGTTACTTTACAAATGTGGCTAAGTTAAGGTAGGGTATATATATAATAATAACAACGCCAGCACACTCAATCCCTCGGTCACGATGACTTGTGACTTCGTGCTAGCACAGATATCGACGGCCTCAAGTGTTCTACCTAATTCCACTCAAAAACTTTCCAAGTATTCATGAGCTATCTTCTGGCATCCATTGATTTTTGGTCGATGAGATATATCCTTTATTATTTGATTATTGTTTCGTTGAAGAATTGATTGATTCATTCATTTTCTACAGCTTATCAACACTTTGCTGGTTATTTAAGACCAGGAAATATTTCTAGACTGCAAGAATTTATTTTAACATAATAATGATTTCCTGATACAAGTCTTACAAATTAATCTATAGCTGGGTATGGGGTGGGGGTGGTGAAGTGATGGATTCATAACTTTCCCAAGGTTATTTGTGTTTAAATGATATAACAAATCCAAATTCTTTTAATATTGCTGCCACATCTGGTCTGGTGCTCCTGCTATATTTTAGAGATTCTTGATAAAATCCAAAGAAGAATTTGCAATATTATTGGTCCAGATCTGGTTTCTCGGTTTCAGTTCATTTCCCGCAAACGTAACGTAGCTTCCCTGTGTCTTTTCTAGAAATACTTCCATGGTAATTGTTTTGATGAACTTTCCTTTATGGTGCCTAGACTTTATGAATTTAATTGCAGTACTAGATTGGCGGTTAGGTCTCATCATTTTACAGTTGAAATGGCTAGATGTAACCATAAGTTCTATGCTAACAGTTTCTTAATCTGATAAGTATGTTCATGGTAATTATTCTGATGAGCTATCCTCTTTTCGTGCCTAGACTTTATGAATTTAAGAGCAGTACTAGATTGGCAGTTAGGTCTTATCATTTTACAGTTGAACAGTTAGGTCTTATCATTTTACAGCTAGATGTAACCGTAAGAGCTATCCTCTTTGGTACCTAGACTTTATGAATTTAAGTGCAGTACTAGATTGGCGGTTAGGTCTTATCATTTTACAGTTGAAATGGCTAGATGTAACCGTAAGTTCTATGCTAACAGTTTTCTTACTCGGCTGTAGAACTCACTTCCGGCTTCTTGCTTTCCAGTGAACGTTGATCTTTAAAAATCTAAATGTAATGTCAATCGTTATTGTCTGTCTACTTGATGCCTCTTCCTTTATTGTTCTCGCCCCTTAATATTTATATTCTTTTTCTTATTCTTTCACACTCAGTAACCCGTTGTGTCTTAGTAGCTTTATTACTGTGTTTAAGGTTAAATGATTTTAAAAAAATACACATAAGCGTTATAATCCTATTAATAAAATATGACTATCGCTTCATTTCTATCATATAAGGAAAAGGCATCAATAATGTATAAAATGAGCGAAAACGTAGATCAAGGCTCATTTCGGGTTTCCTCGGGTTTTATAATGTCTCTTGGTAAAAAAAAAAGAGCGATATTTCTGTTAAGTCTCTCTTGGAAATATGATGTCAAATAGTTCAGAAAATGAGGATATAAATGCTGAATATTTTAGGAAAATACCACGATTATATATCTACTAGAAGAAAAATTCAAAACTGAGGAGAAGGCAACAGGAAACCACTCCACTGTTTTTTCCCAAGAAGTCATGGCAATTCACAGATAATAAAGAAAAGTAATCTGTGGAGATGGTGACGGGAAACCACTATAGTATCTTTCCGAAGATGTCATGGTAATAATAAAGAAAAGGTATATGTAGAAGTCAACGTGAATCTACACTGTTACCCTTCCTAAGAAATCATGTCGATTCACAGATAATAAAAGAAAGGTATCTGTGGAGAATCTAACGGGAAACTACTCCACTATCTTTCCCAAGATTACATGGCAATTCACAAATAATGAAGAAAAGGAACATGTGGAGAGCCATGATCACCTGAACGCTGATATATAATAGCATTCCAAATTCTCTGTTCTATGGCATACCTCTCATAAAGTACCTTTGTTTTCCTTTTTTTTTTTTTTTTTTTTTAGTAATTATCGGGTGATTGTTTTAATTGACGATATAGAATGGAGACAGGATTATTGATTCTTTTCGGAAGACTTCACGATTATTTCTCCACGTAGATTTTATATTTTCTTTAAAGAATCTTCATAATATATTATGTATTAGTCCCATCGATAAATCTTTGGCCCCTGTAGAAATTGTTGGCTAAATATTAAACTATTGTATTCTTCACTTCAGTCAAATAGTAATACAAAGTGAGAAAAACAAATCGATTATTATTATACACTCATTCGTTTCGTTATTGATTTTGGATCAGAAATAAAAATAATCCGCCAGTTTTGAAACAACAATCGAAAAAGAACTGCGTTCTATATATCATTCCCGCTTGAAGACGACGTGCTAAAAATATTCTTAAATCTTAAAAAGCATACAACTTTCTTGTGTAAGCCTGTAAGTAAAACGTCTTCATTCCCTAAATGTAAGAAAAATATGTTTCTTACAAAATGACCCATATAGGTGACCCTGTTTCAAAAGATATATTCTTAGACGATTAATCCCATTCAAACAAACATATACCTGCCCTATAGGTGGAGCCTGAAATATGACGACATCATCGAGTTGTAACCCCACCGCCACTAAGCTTCTACCTATCTAGTAAATGCTTAAAGACTCAAATATAAACGACTAATATTTACCTATCCCTGAATCAAGTAACAGATTATAGACTCAAATATAAAGCACCAATATTGGTTTATTATCGAACCAAATAAACGCTTATAGACTCAAATATAAAGCACCAATATTGGTTTATTGTCGAACCAAATAAACGCTTATAGACTCAAATATAATCGATCAATATCCACCTATTCTTGAACAAAAATTCATCTATCCAACAAGAGAGTGCTTACTGATTAAAATACAAGTGACGTATCGATACCTATCCACCAAGCAAGTACTTACAAATTCAAATACAAGTGACGTATATTTAACTATCCACCAATCAAGTAAGTGCTTGCAGATTCAAATATAAAGAAACAATATTTTCCCGTTGGATAGATAAATCTGAGTTCAATATTTACCAATTCTTGAACCAAAATTTATCTGTCCACCAAGCAAGTAAGTGCTTACAGATTCAAATACAGGTGTGTATAGTTACCTATCCATCGAGCAAGTGCTTCCAGATTCAAATACAGGTGTGTATAGTTACCTATCCATCAACCAAGTGTGTAGAGATTCAAATACAGGTATGTATAATTACCTATACATCAAGCAAGTGCGTAGAGATTTAAATACAGGTGTGTATAGTTACCTATCCATCAAGCAAGTGCTTACAGATTCAAATACAGGTGTGTATAGTTACCTCTCCATCTAGGAAGTGCTTACAGATTCAAGTACAGGTGTGCATAGTTACCTATACATCAAGCAATTGCTTACAGATTCAAATGCAGGTGTGTATAGTTACATATCCATCAAGTTCTTAGAGATTCCAATGCAGTTACTTATCCATCAAGCAAGTGATTACAGATTAAAATATAAAGAAAAAATAATCACCTATTCTTGAACCAAGTAAATGCGTGTTGACTCAAATATAAACGACCACTATTTACAAATACCTGAAGTAAATTCCCTGTGTCCCCTGTGGAGAAAAATCATCCCCAAAGCTGTCACCTACCAAGAAATGCTCACAGACTGAAATATTAACGATCAATATGTTACCTATTGGCGAAAGATGTAAATGCTTATAGACTCAAATATAAACTGACAATAATTGTCTGTCTGTCTGTCTGTCTGTCTATCTATCTATCTATCTATCTATCTCTATCTATCTCTCTCTCTATATATATATATATATATATATATATAGATAGATAGATAGATAGATAGATAGATAGATAGATAGATAGATTATATTAGTGTAAATATACACATACATATGCAAAATATATAAATATATATACACATCGATGCATACACATACATATATATTTTTTGAATAAAAAATTCCAAGAGGATAGAATCCAGGTAGAACTCAATGTCCAGGACAGAGTAAGGGTATATATATATTTCCGACTATCTATCTCTCTATCTATCTATTTCAGATTATCTATCTAGCAATGTCTGTTACTATCTATCTCATACTGTTTGTTCCAATCTATTAGGTTGGTGCAAAAATAATGTCGTTTTTTGACGTTAAGTTGAACGCCAAAAAACGACATTATTTTTGCATCAACCTAATATCTGTTTGTCACGGTCTCTGTCTCTTTAACTAGCTAGCTAGCCAGCAATGTCTGTTACTATCTATCTATCTACTTCTATTCATATCTATCTATCTATCTATCTATCTATCTATCTATCTCCTATTCATATCTATCTCCTATTCATATCTATCTATCTATCTATCTATCTATCTATCTATCTATCCGTTATATAATACATAGCAAGCTGATCAAGAAAGCCACATTAAACTTACTTAATTTACGATTTTTTTAGGCTGTACCTATTTACAACAATTTTGATGACTTCATAAAGACAGAGAAATTGAACAATACGCCCCTTCAGATCACGCATAATCGATAATTCTCGAGTCGCAATCCACAGATCTTTTGATTAATCTGATTGACTTAATGACTCGGGGATTAAAGACAGATTATCAAACAAAGGGATTTAATAAAATAATTTGTTGTTGATTTTTAATCATTTCATCTCAAGAAAGGCAATAAAGCCACTAGGACGCAAACAGTTGCTTTGTGTTAGAGAGTATGAGAAAACTACTCTTAAAGAGATAGGACAATGAAGGAATAAGAATTCAGAAGACAAAAGATCACGATTGACATTACATTTAAATCTGTGAAGGTTAAAGTTGACTTGAAAGCAAGAAGCCGGAAGAGAGTTCCACAAGCAAGGAGTGCGAAATCGCTGTTCCACAAAATGTATTAAATCAAAGACTTTTTTAAATCCAGTTCATCCCAAGCAAGGCAATAAAGCCACTAAGACACAATGGGTTGCTGGGTGTCAAAGAATTAGAAAACAGAAAACTCACTAAAGAGCGAGAATAATAGAAAAGTAATTAAAATAACGATTGACATTGCATTTAAATTTTTGAAGATCAAAGTTGATTGGGACACAAGAAGCCGGGAGAAAACTCCACAGGCGAGAAGTGCGAAAGAAGAAACCGTTAATATAGAACTCACGATTATATCTAATCATTTCAACTGTAAAATTATGAGACCTTGCCGCCAATCTAGTACTGCGTTTAAATTCATAAAGTCTAGGTACCATAGCGGAAAGTTCATCAGAACAATTACCATGAAAATATTTATAAAAAATGCACAGAAAAGGTACGCTACGGCTGTCCGAAAGGAACTGAAGCCGAGGTACCAGCTCAAGACTAATAATACTGTAGATTATTTTTTGGATTTTATCAAGAATCTCTAATATATATAGCAGCACTGCCATAGCGAAGAACTCATCTGAACAGTTGCAATGAATGTATTTATAGGTAGGTATCATATAGTAGATATCATATAGTAGATATCATATGGTAGGTATCATATAGGTAGGTATCATATATTAGGTATTATATGGAAGATATCATCTAGAAGAAATCATATAGTAGGTATCATATAAAAGATATATAGTAGGTATCATATAGTAGATATCATATAGTAGTTATCATATACTAGATATCATATAGTAGGTATCATATAGTAGATATCATATAGTGCTTATCATATAGTAGATATCATATAGTAGATATCATATAGTAGGTATCATATAGAAGAAATCATATAGTGGTTATCATATAGTAGATATCATATAGTAGGTATCATATAGTAGGTATCATATAGTAGGTATCATATAGAAGAAGTCATATAGTGGTTATCATATAGTAGGTATCATATAGTAGATATCATATAGTAGATATCATATCGAAGATCATTATCTGTAATATTTACAAAATGTGGCACAAGGCCAAAATGGGGATTGGGGAAAATGACAGTCTTCTCCTGTCTTAACGTTAAACTTAGCTAGCCACAATTACTCACCCAAACATACAATAATATTCCTTACACTAAAACAATGCATTCTTACTTAACTTTCTCACTACATCCACCATAATCCTTCATTGTCTCCAGGAAAGTCCTAACTAAAACCCATATTTACAATTCATTGTCTGTCGGGGGGAGGGGAAAAAACAGCAATTAAAAAACTGGCCCCCATGAGTATTTACATTATATGAATACAAATCTATTTACACGAAACTAAACAAAATAATGTTAGTAATACCCCCCACCCCCAATTCTTAAATGTGGCAGAAACATCAGTTATCTGGACGAAATCAATGCGGGACTATAATAATATAAAACATTCATTCATCCCAAGCACTCACCTAAAACAATCGTGCGTCTTCACAACTGCATCCGGTTTCGCTACTTGTGGGAACGACACACATAAGAGAATTACGTAGATCTATCTATCTATCTATCTACTTCTATTCATATCTATCTATCTATCTATCTATCTATCTATCTATCTCTGCCCGTTATATAATACATAGCAAGTTGATCAGGAAAGCCACATAAAACTTACTTAATTTAAGATTTTTTTTAGGCTGGGCAGTCTCTCAGACAAAGCAGACGAGAATGAGATACTAAGACTATGTTTGCATAGGGGTGCTTTTTTAGGGGTGATTTCCATTACCTGGCATTCTCTTTCGTCCGGCAGTCGTCTGGTCTCAAAATGCTGGATTAAAGAATATGGTCTGTATTTAAAGATTTATCTAAAGACAACTCTTTCAGACGCCATAACGAATACAAAAAACACACCCGAAACGAAAGGCGCCCCGCATCCACCAGAGGACTGACATCACTCACCACCTAACGATCGATGGGAAAAGGTCATTCGAACAATTACCATTAAAGTATTTATTGAAAAGACATAGAAAGGAAACCTTACGGTGGTAGGAAAGTGACTGAAGCCGAGATGCCAGATCAGGACCAATCATATTGCAGATTCTTTTATAGATCTTATCAAGGAGCTCATGGAAAAACAGCATTATGTGTTGCAGAGGGACCTTACTTTTTTTTCAGATCTAAATTTATCGGCCGGTTATGGATGTGACAGTTGCTTTATTTTATTTTATTACCATAGACTACTTTCTATTTTAGTCAGCATCCCTTAACTTGGCCTCCAGAAATATAAAGTCACGCGCGAGATGCTCAGGCTATTGTCAAAAAAGACAAAAAAAGAGGGATTTCCTTCATCTGACATAATGTTTAAATGATATAATCCGCTTCTAATTTGGTTAATTCCTTTTTATCCGATTAAAAATCATATTGGTTAATGAAAGCTTCTATCAAGTGCTAGTATCACTAAATTTGAGAAGCAGTCGAATACTTCTAAAAGACTTTTGGAAAGGAAACATCGCCTGTTATATTTCTTGGGTTGATAGGATTTATTTAAGCACGCTCAAGGTAAAATCTATCATGGTCATTTCTCGTATCCATTGCGAGGAAAATTTCATGGTCACGAATAAATATCTGGAAATGATAAAAATCCATAGATATACAGTTCAATCTCTTTAATGCGGCACCCTTGGAACCATGCAAGTGACGGACTATAGAACATACCAGATGACAGAAATGATCCCGAAAACCATGTAACCATGATCTTGCCAGCTCATTCTACATATAGATTGCTGTGTTTATTAAATGTAAGAAAAAGCTTAAACAGGAAATAAAATGATCATTAACGCTTTTAAACAAGGTTTTTATTCTTTCATGCGATGAAAACGCTACAAAACGAAAATAACTAAAACCCAAAAATAATATATACTTACTAAACTGTACTTAGGTCTATAGGTAACCTATAACTGTCAAATTCTGAACTGGAAACTTTAAATGTTTTCTAACTTTTCAAACTTTTCTGGACGGGATTTTTACTTTTAGTTTATCTAAATAAATAAACGTCAAATTCTGTCTGTCCGTCCATGTGTCTGAACCCCACCACCAACAACAACAACCTAACTAGGGTTACACTTACTCTACAAAGACATATTATACCTTTTTGGAATCAGGATTTTCCCAAGATAGAAAATCTGCCCTTCATCTGGTGTTTGGACATCCAGCATTGTCCGGATGAGTAGGGAACAGTTAAGAATTCAAATTTTAAAATAGCTGAAAACAATTCAGTCAGTTATGTACTATACGCGATACACGTTCAGGCGATCATGTATCTTTCGATACATGACTGACGCGTCAGAGTTTTTCCCGGAGTAGGTTGCCATTTCTTTTTATAGTAGACCAGTTGCCATCCAAGGCTACAGAACCCGGTCTGTCCTGTTATTTACCCATAGCTGGGAGGGAAAGAAGAGGATTCATACCTTTCCCAAGAGTATCTGCGCGTAATTGAATATCAGTCAGTTATGTGTCGTGCGTGATACACGCTTAGGCGATCATGTATCTTTCGATACATGACTGACGAGGCAGATTGTTCCCCCGCAGTAGTTTGCCATTTCTTTTTGCGGTAGACCAGTTGTCATCCAAAGCTATAGAACCCGGTCTGTCCTGTTATTTTACCCATAGCTGGAGGGGAGACAGAAGAGAATTCATACCTTTCCCAAGGAGTATTAGCACGTAAGTGAACGTAATGAATTCGAATGGAATTCGAACACGGCTCTCCGATTCCTCCATCCATGCCTCCACCTGAAAACAGTGATTTTAAAAGTTTTAAATTTATATTGTGATTAAAGTAACCCCCAAAACTAGCTTAAAAGCCAGCAAGGAGCTTGACTTTTAAGCTAGTAATAGATAATTCCATCTGAAATAAATCAACAATGTTTTGCGGCAATTTGAAGCTGAGCAACCGAAGAGGAAAACAATTGCCCTAAAAATATTTTTTAGAAAAGCAGTGGAAAAGTGATTGAAACCAAGATGTCAGATTAATACCAATTCTTTGGATTGAATTGATGTATTTCTTACTTTAGATAAATCTTTAAATACAGACCAAATTCTTTAATCTAGCATTTTGGGACCAGGCCACTGCCGGACCAAAGAGAATGCCATGTGACAGAAACCACCCCTAAAAGAGGACCCTTATGTAACCATAGTTTGACCCCCTCATTCCACAATATACACCCTTGTGAAACAACCGCTTTACTTTCCTTTCTTTCACCATA
>CAHIKZ030000242.1:942500-960000 GCA_903632075.3 Acanthosepion pharaonis | reverse complement strand
TCCGTCTCTGGATTTGATTGAGGGCGCCGAGATGAACAGTGGGGCACCAGACCTTATATGACAATTGTATTCAATGCCATTACGAATGGTTGATTTGTAGAAAAGAATTTCTTTACTTACTCGTGTATAGTGCAAGATTTTATGAATTCGTTGTGGTGCAATGGATATCAGCTCAGGATAAGAAATCGGGGTTTAAATTCCAGTCGAGTTCATTGCATTCACTTACGCACAAACACTCTTGGGAAAGATATCAATTAATAAATTACTCTATTCCCCAGAAAGTATTAAACCAACAGAAAACAGAGGCGCATTCAGAATTGGAAAAAAAAAATATTCAAGTGGTCCAATGGACAAAATTGTTGGTTGAAGCAATCCAATCTTTGACCCAAAGAGTTGTGAGTTCAATACCTGACCACAGCAGAGGTGAATAAAAACTTTGGGAGTTGAGTTACTAAATGAAAATAACTGAAACTTTGATATCCAGAAAAGACGTGGAACTAGCACAATCTATTCCGGGGACTAAATAAAGGGTCCGGCTCGAAACTCCAACGTATATTACCAAAAGAAAGCCGAAGCGTACAACGGCCGAAACGTCGTTAATATGACGATAAAGATGAGGAAATCAGTCAAAGCGATATAGTGCAATCAGATACAAATACCTTACATAAATGAAGAATTAACAATGTTTTTTTTCCTATTTGCATTCATCTTTGTTCCTACGTGTTTACATCGCTGAGGGTTTTTCACGCCTTTTATCTGATATATATTTATATATATATATATATATATATATATATATATATATATATATATATATATATATATATATATATATATATATATATATATATATATATATATATATATATATATATATCAGATATATATATATATATATATATATATATATATATATATATATATATATCAATGATATATATATATATATATATCATATATCGAATATATCAGATATATATATATATATATATATATATATATATATCAGATATATATATATATATATATATAAATATATATATATATATATATATATCAGATATATATATATATATATATATATATATATATATATATATATATATATATATATCGATATATATATATATATATCAGATATATATATATATATATATATCAGATATATATATATATATATAAGAGATAAATATATATATATATATATATATATATCATATATATATATATATATATATATATATATATATATATATATATATATATATATATATATATATATATATATATATATATATATATATATATATATATATATATATATATATATATATATATATATATATATATATATATATATATATATATATATATATATATATATATATATATATATGCATGTTTCATTAAAAACGACAGACAAGGTACTACGGTTAAGCTTTTTATTTAATTTTCTTGTGTTCGAACAAGTTTCTTTTCTGGACAAAGGTGTGTAAGAACTGTCCAAATGTTTTATATTTCCAAGCGCTTTCGGCTATACTTTTAGCCATTATCAAGGATGATTCGATTTTTCAGCTTAATTGAGTGTGTCCGTTATGTGTATGTCTTAGTGTGTGGTAGGGATGTTTTTAATTTCTGAATACGGTTAGCACATTGTGGCTTTGTTCGTAGTTAATATTGTTAAGAGTTGGCTTTTTCTTTTTTATTATTAAAGCTTCCATTATTTTTAGTCTTTTTTTGCAGGTGGATGAAGTTAATATATTTGTGTTTTCTACTAGTATGTTTCTAATGGAGTCTGGTAAATTTGTGTGTGTGTGTGTGTGTTTAAATGGGTTCTAATGGAGCTGTGATCAGATAGGTGTAATGTAAGATGTCTGGTTAAGCATGTAGTTGTGTAACCGATGTAATTATTTATGAGTCCGGTTTGATCAGGAACACAATTCCTTAAGGGACATTTGAACTCATAGATAATGTTCATTCTTTGTTATTTTGAATTATCTAGTGAGTTGTTATTTTTGAGGATAAGGTTAGCTGTCTTAAATTTTTTATAATAGATAATTAATTTGATTTTTTATTCGGGTCAATTGGAGTAGTATATTTCTTTATATATATATATATATATATATATATATATATATATATATTTTTCAATTGTTTCCCTATTCTGTCTTCTGTTTATTTATATTTATTTTTTTATTGATGATTTACTGGTTATTATTTTATCATATAATTCTTCGTGTTTTCTTATCAGATATTTTACGGTAAGTGAGCTTTCTCACCTCTTTGGGTTAGCTTTGTGCAAAAAAGACCATTTATTTGCTATAAAATATATCCAAGATGATGCCCAGTACAGCAATATTTGGCTACATTAGGCCTACTGGCATTGCCCAGAAGCCTGGATCGCATTATACACGAGGTATATCATAAAACATCAGTTTTTTCACAAAAACATTCGGAGATCGCACTGTATATGAAGTCGACTTATACACGAGTATATACCGTATCTGTATATTTTTATTTGCAAATGTCAAATCTGAAACTGTGCTTACATCACTGATAACTGTGCTTACGTCATTGATAATTGCATTACTACTGATGATGTCATTCTTCCCAATCCGTCGTTCTACTATGTTCTGTGGTAAAGTCAACTGTGCGCACGACCCCGATCCCTCTGACTGTTCAAATCCGTGAGGTAATGGTTAACGAGGCTTGTGTATTTGACCATTATTAATGAGTAGTGGCGATCCTAAGAGCTATGGTAACCACACAGCAGCATATGTCAACATCAAGATGCATCGTTGTCCTGCAAATATTTTGCATCGAATCGATACATTTAATCAATTCGACAAACACACTCCGATGGTGAGAGCAGGGCCGGTGCGTACTACCCCTAGACACCCCCGACTCTAGGGGGGGATGCAAGCTCGATTGGGGCCCCTGGGTAATGCTTTGTGATTTTCGCTGCATTATCAACATTTGATTTTTTTCTACCTACATTTATATACGTTACAAATTAAACCAAGCACGACTGACTATTAAAAGGATGAAAAGATTTCGCAGATTTTGACATCATTCTAGGGTCTTTTTTTTTCGTTCAAATCCGTGCATTTACTTCGTTTCTGCTGAGTCTCGAAAAACACGATATAAAATACATTATTTTTGATCCATAAAGTTGAATGTGTTATAATTATTCAACTTTTTAACTAGAGAAATTTCAAGTTGATGTTACAAATTACCGCAAAACATTGTTCATTTATTTCATATGGAATGATCTCTTCTGACATAATAAGCGTTTGAAAACAAATGCATGAGAAAACTCCTTGACATTTTCTATTGGAAACATAAAACCAATAAATTTGTTCAGAAAAGAGTTGAAAGTTTTGTGGGCCGCTAGGAACCTCTTCTCGCTGTCAAACGGAGAAAAATGGCGTGGTTTGGACACATTACAAGGCACGACAGCCTGTGCAAGACCATAATGCAAGGCACCCTTGAAGGTGGACGTAGAGGAGGAAGGCGACGTAAAAACTGGTTGGACAATGTCAAACAATGGACAGGTATGACTACTAGAATTGCTGATGGCTGCCGTTGATAGACCGTTGTGAAGGAGATTCAATATGGCTTCTGCATTCGGATCTCAACTACAATTACAAAAGTCAAGGGGATGATGATGAGGATGATGATGATGAAGATGATGATGAAGATGAGTTTGTGCGGAAAACCAATGAGTTTATGCGGAAAAGTGTTGAAAGTTTTGTGGCCACTATGAATCTCTTCCCGCCACTGTCAAACCGAGAAAAACGGCGTCGTTTGGATACATTACAAGGCACTACAGCCTGTGCAAGACCATAATGCAAGGCACCCTTGAAAGTGGACGTAGGGAAGGACGCCAATGCAAAGACTGGTTGGAGAGTGTCAAAAAATGGACAAGTATGACTGCACCAGAATCGCTGAGGGCTGCCGTTAATAGACCGTTGTGGAAAAAGAGCCAGTGTGGCTTCTGTATTCGGATCCGACCTCCGATTGCAAAAGTCAAGCGGATGATGATGATGATGATGATGATTTACTTTCAATTTTTCTAATTAAATTGTTCACCTATATTGCATATGATCCATTATTGTATATAATTAGGTTACAATAACATTTGTATTTTATATAAATACAACCTTATAAAAATTGAGATGTGAGTGAGTGTGTGTGTGGGGGGGGGCGTATCATAAATTTGGAAGTATCATAGATTCGAGGTAGGGACACTTGCACCGGCTTTGTGTGCCCTCCTCAACATGACTAATGGATTTTATTTTTTAATCCGACATATTTTTATTACTTCAAACGTTTTGATTTTTTATAGGGGATACCCGTATTCGTGTTTATTAAGTTTTCTCGGGTGCACAGGCCGGTACATGAAATAAATACTGTTTTAAAAAAATCAAAAACGGACTTTCTACTCAAATACGAATACCACCCACCAAAAATATTTATTTTCAGTTTTTCTAGTTGAATTGTTCGCCTATATGCATATGCTCCATTGTTGCACATAATTAAGTTTACAATAAACATATTTTGTATTTTATACGAATACTACCTTATGACAATTGGGCGTATCATAGATTGGAGGGTGCACCGGCCCTGCACTCAGTGTTAGTGAAATTTATATCGCGATATGGTTGTACACAATGTGGGCTTTCATGATGCAAGTCAATATTTTCAGAAAACAATTGCTATGAACCAACCGATTAAGGTAAAATCTTGTACTTATATAGGAAATATATTGTCCGAGTTTTCAGCTTATAATAATTTTCTTAATAAAAATATAGATATTAACTTGTTCTGTAGGTGTTTGGGTTTATGAGGAAAATTATCACATGAGTTTTTTTTTTTATTTATAAATATATCTAAAACAACCATTGATACCACATCACATGACATTCTTGAAGAATGGATGTTCCCTGAAGAAGACCTCTTGCCTTGACCACCTAAGTCGACCCAGACCAAGTGGAACTCGTATATACGATCCATCGTTAAAGATGCTGGAAAAAATGGCCAATTCCTTATACCGCTCCAGTAAGTAACTGATGCCTCCTGCTATTCTCTACCTTTACAGGAGACAGGCTAAAAATGGAGTACTGTTGATATATATAGGCAGGGAGCTACACAGTCTTCAATTTCCACTCCCGATAGAGTCCAAAAGCGTCTCCACGTCCTTGTAGGCGACGAATTATTTTCCACTCCGCCACCCCTTTCTCTCAGACAAGACGACGCAAGGCTCTCGTTGCTCTCTCGTAATTTCAATGAAACTACAATGCTTAGTCCTCGTTCTAAAAACCGGATGTCCAATCCTAATCCGGAAACAAGGGATAAACCTCTATTCCTGTTCAAAAGGCTGGGGAGTGGTGTGAGCCGGGTGATAGGCGAACCTATCTATTACTATTGAGGGAAGAATAAGTAGTAAATAATAAAGTTCAAAATTTTAGGCGGAGACGTTAGAAGAGTAGAGTTGAAGTAGACGAATTTTTTTTCCACTCTGACACCCCTTTCTCTCAGACAAGACATCGCAAGCCTCTCGCTGCTCTCTCGTTATTTTCATGACACATGGCACAGTGGATAAAGGCGTTAGTTAGATCCAGTGACAGGACCCAAAGAGTGTGAGTTCAATACCTGGTTAAGGCAGTGGAGAACTTTCAGAGGGGAATTAACAGGAGATAACTAATAACTGACATCCATTAAACATGGCACGTGGAACTAGAACAGTCTACCCCAGTGAGCGAAATAAAGGCTTCAGTTCGACATTCCAACCACCTGAAGAAGGCTGGGACGTACAACGGCCGAAACGTTGTAATAAATATGGCGACAAAGATGAGGACAATAGTCCGAATAATGTAAATAGTGTACATAATACCTCATCTCAGAAATATAGACAGATAGTGAAGGGCCAAAACGTTGTAATAAATATGACGACAAAGATGAGGACAATAGTCCGAATAATGTAAATAATGTACATAATACCTCATCTCAGAAATATAGACAGATAGTGAAGGGCCAAAACGTTGTAATAAATATGGCGACAAAGATGAGGACAATAGTCCGAATAATGTAAATAATGTACATAATACTTCATCTCAGAAATATAGACAGATACATAAGTTGAAGTAATAAAACATACTGATATAACAGTAAAGGCAGGACAAATTGTACGTTAATTTCATACAATTTATTTTTGGTGTGTACAGGTGTATGTATTTTGGTTACAATTCTTTCATGGTGCATGTGATAAAAGTGATAAGGTACTTCGTATTATTGCACGCGATATCAAAGAGCGAATTTGGACACGTGCTGACTGTCCCAAGGTTTTCGGAGAAGATGTTAAATTTAACGTCTTTTGGTGGGATATCCGTATTTTCGTCGGGAACAGTTTTTGTTGCATACTGGGAGAATTTTTTTATCTTTTAACTTAATTTATTTTAAACAAAGTTTTTTTTATTGTTTTATTTATAATATCCATTGCTATTGTTTTTTTTATATTTTAGGTTTATTTATTTATAATAGTCTTTCCTTACATATGCATATATATAAAAGTTTGTATCTTTGTGTCTGCGTGTGTGTACACAGTGTGTGTGATTTATAATATCCCTCTTTTACTTTTTGATGTGCTGCCTTTTCCTTTTTTTCTTCTGCTTTTCTCTCTCTCTCTCTCTCTCTCTCGCTTTCATTCTCTCTTGCACGCCCACACACACACCTTTTCCCTTAATGCGTCTACCTTCTTTCTATCTTTTACTTCTCTCTCTTGAAATCATTGATTTTTAACCAATTCTTGCTAATCTTTCCGCAGACATATGCATAACCCCACCCTGCAACACACACACGCGCTTGCACACACACGCGCTTGCACACACACACACACACACACACGTCAGAAAAAATGTTTACTGACAACAATCCCTGATTTCCAAGCAGAAAAAAAAACATTGTGCTGGGCTTGTGAAACAATACCAGCCTCAAATTTCTTATTAATAAGAACAAACACAAAACCACTCTTCTGTACCGTACACAAATTCCCGCCGACCAAAATGATCCATTTCAATCTAGTCGCAGAAAGAAAAGAAGCCATTTCTTTTCCATCAATCATTTTTTTTTATTGACATAGCCTTTGTTTTGACTCCACGTTCAGCAGTGACGCGGTAGGCTGAGGGTCCCTGGACAAGAAGGTCAATAACCATTGCTGAAGAAATTTCATTAGTTCATGATATTTTCATAATTTATTAGAATCCAGGGAATCCTATTTTCATGACTAAATTTGACCTTTATTTTCCGCAAGTTTTGTTGATATAATTCTAAGATTGAAAAACAGGTTAAAATCATTACACTACTAAACAAATGCCGGCTAACCGTTTCCAGGCATACCCGTCGGCTATGCGGCTAGTCAGTCCCTATTGCAGACGCCTGCTCAGGCACATTTGTGTTTGTTCAATACCCACAGAGCGTATCTGTAGCTTACACTGCAATTATAGGCTAAGCGTGCCGTAGATACAGCTTCTAGAAGATGTCGTATAATCTGGTGTAGTGAACAGTTTCAGCAAGGATAGTATACTCAAATACTCAGTCATGATGACTTGTGACCTTGTGCTAACACAACCACCGGAAGTTTCTGAATTGACACGTCTACACAATTTTACTCACAAGACAGGGTACGGATAACCTCTCTCTATGCTAGACAACTTCATTCAGGAAACGTCTACATTGAGTTGGTTTTGGCTTTATATTGGTTAAACAATAGCATAAAAATAAAGATTTCTATAGAAACCATTCTGCTGGTCTCGTGGAAAGATGTCTGCCTCTCCTTTCTCATTACTAAGAACAAACACAAACCCAATCTTTTTTGTGTCGTCAACAGATTCCCGCCTAGCAAAATAGACTATTTCAATCGCGCCGCTGAAAGAGATTTTTTTTTTTTTTTAATCAACCTTTGATTCGGTTCCATGTTTAGCAGTGTCGAAATAGCCTGCAGGGCCCAAGACAAGAATGCCATTTGGCATTGGTGAACGAACCTTATTTCTTTTGGACGCTTCCATAATTTATCAGATTCCAGAAAATTTTGTTTCCTGCCTGATTTTGACCCTTCTTTCCCAAGGTTTTGTGAATAGAGTTAAGAAAGATCTGGATCGCAGGCATTAAACTATGATATATATATATATATATATATATATATATATATATATATATATATATATATATATATATATATATATAGAGAGAGAGAGAGAGAGAGAGAGAGAGATTTAGTTGCACGGATATGAGTTTAACGCTTTTTTTGGTTACAAGCTCATATACATATTCAGTCATCTTCAGGCATGGAAATTATTTTGTTTTTGGTAAAATTCAGGTAGCATCCGTGGCGAAAAGTTATATATATATATATATATATATATATATATATATATATATATATATATATATATATATATATATATATTACAATGAATCCTTCATACAAAAAGTAAATTAGTAAAGTTAATGATATAAAATGGCGAAATCCCTTCGCTAACAAAATTTTAAAGGTGCATTAACCTACAAATCACTCGATGAATGTTATGATCCTTGTTTTTTAAATTTATAAGCTGTATAAGGTCTTTCTGATAAATACTTTCGATTGTACATTCAGTCATCTTCAGGCATGGAAATTATTTTGTCTTTGGTAAAATGCAGGTAGCATCCGAGACGAAAAAATTAAATGCGAATCGAAATGTTTTTTTGGTTTTTTTTAATGTGTTATGACTGAATGTACAGTTGAAAGTACTTGCGTATTAAAGAAAGACTTTATACAGCTTATAATTTTTAAAAACAAGGATCATAACATTCATCGAGTTTGGGTGGAGACAAATTCCTGTTTGAATGACTGGGGTGGGGGAATGTGAGCCTGTGTTTTTGAACAGGAGTAGAGGTTTCCTGTTTAGGATTGGGTTTCCGTTTCCTTCTAAAGTCTACTCCAACTCTATACTTCTAATGTCTCCACCCAAAGACATCCGGAAAGGGGCATGGTACGTGGAACTAGAACAGTCTCCCTTGGTGGATGAAATAAAGGGTTCGGTTCGAAATTCCAATCACCTGAAGAAGGCCGGTGCGTAAATTATCGAAGCCTATTACGAAAATGGACGTTCAAATTTATAAATATATGGCCCAATGATTCCGCTAGCAAAAAAATGCACACCAAACGGTGACCTTTTGCGGATGTCGTGGCTTTTCAAGAATCTTCCTTGGATTTTCATCAGCCCAAATGCGACAATTCTGCTTTATAACGAATCCACCAAGATGAAAATGGGCTTCATCACTAAAGAAGATTTTTTTGCGAAAAATCTTCATCGGCCCGTCTTTGCTCATGCACCCAATTGACAAATGTACGGCGCTTCAATGGACAACAGGTCTCAGTTCTTGTGTCAATTGAATTTTGTGTGTAGAGTCAAATCTTTTGTCAAAATTGTCAAAATTCGATGTAATGTTGTTGTGCAGAGGTTCAATTCCTGCGCGCGATGACGAATAGAGGGGGTCTGGATTTTCGGCCATATTCTCGTGCACTGCAGCAATGTTTTCAGCTGAACGGCGCAAACGAGCACGCAGTGGTGTTTTCACATCTGTCGCCGATCCTGTTTGTTTGAATTTACGAATAATTTGTTTCCATTTGCACTCTCTGTTGATCGATTATGTTGACCAAAAAAATTGCGATGTGCGCGAAATGCATTTCTATTTGAACGCCCATTTTCGTAATAGGCTTCGATGACTTAAAACACGTTGTTTGATTGTTAATCTTTCCATGATTGAAATTGCCAAAGACTTAAGTTGTTAAATCTGAAAGAAAAAGATAAAAAAATCATTAGACGCTTAAACTTAATTCACATTTAAAATCAATCTAAGTTATTGGAACACACTTTACAAAGGACTGGAAATTGTGGAGAGCCATAATCATCAAAGTCCATTTTCGTAATAGGCTTCAAAAACTGTAACACGTTGTTTGATTGTTAATCTTTCTATGGTTGAAATTGCTAAAGACTTAAGTTGTTAAATCTGAAAGAAAAAGATAAAAAATCATTAGTCGCTTAAACTTAATTCACATTTAAATTCGGTTCAAGTTATTGGAACACCCTATAGAAAATGTAACTGAAGTTTGCTTAGTCTCGTTGCAGTATAAAACATAAATGAGAACTGTAGTGGCTGAAGAAACGTTAATATACCTGAGCAGGCGTTTGCAACAGGGATTAGGTAGCTACATTAGCAGACGGGTTTACTTGGAAATTATTGTTATCCGTAAGTTTGTATGAACGAATGTGTGTGTTCATCTGAATAATGCCACGACTCAAAATCGATCTTACAGTTTAATACTATTTTTAAAAATAACGGTAAGGATAACTTTAAACTTTAATTTGCAGCCAATAAATGCCCCTCCTCCAAATGAGCATTTTTTAAAATCACTTCTTTCACCATTTGATTTATTTATTCGTTTATTTAAGGTTCTACCCTATAGCTTTTGTAACTTTGGCGCCAACAATCCAATTGATAGCGTTTCGTCTATAACAGTATATAAGAAAAAAATAATGTCTTGTGCCCCAGGCCTCGAAGAAGACAAAAAAATTCTATAGAGCATAATAATAATAATAAATCCAATTTGGATAACATATATTGTTGCGAATTTCAGTCTTCAACTTTTTTCAATGCCTTTATTTCAATCTTGTATGAAAGGAAACGAAAGAGATGCTGGCATAAATTCTATTCTTGCTAAAATTAATTCTTTTGCTTGAATCTATGAAGAACGTAGGGTGAAAAGATGCAACTAATATGATAGGGGTTGGAGCAATGAAAATCACTTTGTTCATATCAATGACTAACTCGCAAATGGAGTCGTTTAATTAACTTACTTTCTTATTTTACATTTAATAAAAACAATAAAACGGGAAATAAAAATGAGGATAAAAGGAGACAGAGAAATGGAAACGAGAATAGAACGAGAAGTAGAAACGAGAATAAAACGAGAAATAAAAACGGGAATAAAACGGGAAATAAAAATGAGAATAAAACATGAAATAGAAACGAAGATAAAATAAGACTGAGAAATACAAAGGAGAATAAAGCGAAAATAAAAACGAATAACTACGTAGGTGACGTAGACATAGCATGAGCGTTGATCCCATGGAAGGATTCATCCACCCATTGAGAGGTCTTATTTTGAATAAAGAAACAATTTATAAAAAGAAATAAATAGCAATGTTAATGTGATTAATGGCAAAATCACTTCGCTAACAAAACTTAACGAGACATTAACTTACTATCAGATTCTTATTTTCGAGTTGTCAGATGGAAAAAAAATTGCGCCCTGAAGATGACAATTTGAAATTGTCGACAGTACTCGTCATCTGTTTTCCATCTATTATTATTTAATTTTCCCACAATGGACTTTAAAAGAAGCCCTGTGTTGAGAAGCTCTATGAAGAACTTTATAAGAAGCTCTGTATCAAGAAGCTCTGTGATAGACTTTGAAATAAGCCTTGTGTTGAACGAATTGAAAACATTTCTATCGGTAAATGTGTGTTTGTCCTACAAATCAGCTAAGTAAATTCTTCCATATTGTATGACTTTACATTTTTACTCCGTTTAGCTATAAGTTTCTGTAGCTGTCCACATACTTTTAAAATATTGGACACGATTTTATGCTTTGTTGGTATCTATTTCTTCATTTTTCAAACCATTTACTTGGACGGCCTGAACGTATTTGAGAATAAGAACCAATGCAAAAACGAAAATTTCGGATCTGTCCAGCATTAAGACTTCCACGACCAAACTGGCTAAAGCGTCGTCCATGCAAAGTGATCGTTAACAATTGGAGGATATCAGAGTTAAAATTTATGATATAAATCAAAAATAAGTAGCGCTATTACTTAAATGTTATTTTAGTGGATACCCATATTTAAGTAGACGCTCTGTGTATTTATTAAACAGACGGTAGAGTAAAGGATTGCGTCTCGAACTGAGGAATTGGAGAGCAGGGTTCGAATTCCAGTCGAGTTCATTACATTTATTTACGTGAAAGGTATTTGGAAAAAGTATGAATCCAAGACTTCCCCCACCCCCGCCAGCTATAGATAAATACAAAGAGAGACTGGGTTTTATTGCGTTGGGGTGGCAACGAATCTAGGAGAAAGTAAACTCTTTATTGAAAACTTTATGCCGCTAAAGGAATGGATTTTTTGCATTGGCTGGATGGTCCCGACTACGGTCGACTCATTATAATTATTTATGTTCGTCTACCTGACCGAATATTCGAGGTTCGAGTCCTGCTGGAGAGCGCATATTTTTCGTTAATAAAATTTCTCGAATATTCAGGCTGGTACAAACACACATACGCCCATTCTCGTGCACATACACAGACAGACGTATACCCACACGAATGGTTAGAAAGCTTGTCTTCCTAGATCAATTACGACTGAGTAGTGAGTTCGATCCTCACTGGGTACCCCATACTTTCGGCCTTTTGCCACATCTAAGCCGGGCTTAGAAAATCACTATACTCACACGAATGCACAGCAAACAAAATGCTCTCATTCATCGATACACACACACACATGGTTTGACTCATACACGTACAGATAAACACATATACACGCATATACGCAGAGAAAGACATACACTCTCGATCACAGACTGATACACACACGTAAATAAATAAATTTACTCTCGCCCCCCCCACACACAAAAGAATATACTGTTTCTCCTCTCTCTCTCTCTCTCTCTCTCTCTCTCTCTCTAGCACACACACACACACACATCCAAAGTGCACAACCTCACGCTTAGGATCATGTTTTCTTATTCGCAGATACACAAAAATAAAAAACAAAGACCCATACACACACTTTATTTGTTTGCAAAAACATATACTCACGCTACACACAAGCGAAAACACATACTCGCTTTTACACAGACACACAAATACTATCACTCACACATAAACCATTATTCGCACACACAAGCGCTCTTCTTACAGATACAGAAACGGATATATTCTCCCTTACACACAGACACGCACAAATACTGTCACTTACACACAAATACACGTATTCACACATAAGCACACACCAGCATACACTCACGCATATATTCACCCGGGTTCATTTACAACTAAGCAATACTTCGAGTCATCTGTAAATACTGATCTGTCCTCGCCAGAGGGCGTAGTCATCACTGCTGCTGCTATTTCTATGACTGACTCAAATAGGAGGGGGCCATGTTGAACTTGAATTTAAAGAAGAAGAAGAAGAAGCAGAAGAAGAAGAAGAAGGAGGAGGAGGAGGAATTCAAGAATAAGAAAAATATAACCCTGGGATGGCGACAAAGGACAGATTATAACGAAAGCCACATGGGAGAAATCCAATGACAATCAGTAGCATATATATATATATATATATATATATATATATAGATAGATAGATAGATAGATATATAGATATACAGAGCGTCTACTTAAATATGGGTATCGACTAAAATAACTTTTAAGTAATAGCGCTTATTGTAAATTATTTGAATTCTATGATTAAGTATTTTCAGTACTTGGCTACTTTTTATTTCTATCACAACATTTCGAGGTTGAATAGCCTCTAGGTATTAATGCACGTCTTACATGGACAACGGTTTATCCAGTTCGGCCACGGAAGCCTTAATGAGCCCAATATATATATATATATATATATATATATATATATATATATATATATACATATATATATAGCACACACACGATACACAGAAATGTAAATAGATTTGACAGTCTCATGAGTGATGTGTGGATAGTGGGCATGATGTTGAAAATAAAATAAATGTTTTAAAAGTTTTCTTTTAAAACCATTTATTTTATTTTCAACATCATCACTTGATAAGACACAGAGTGTGTTGAAACAAAATGGCTATTTTTGTAGTGATTTTATAACATACTTATGTTATAATTTTTTTTATAAAAAATAATTATATATATATATATATATATATGAAAATTTCTCCGATTTAACCGGTAGAGAAGACAATATTTATGAATAAAAATGACAATACCAGTTTTCCTATTGTCATTTTTATTTATATATATATATATACATAAATATATATATATATATATATATATATATATATATATATATATATATTCCAAGATCAATTCTGCGGACAGAGTTAATTTACATTAACCAGAAAAAAAAGCTTAGACAGAAGCGTCTACCTTTTTAAATTTGGATTTTTAAAGTAACTATAACAACAAAAACATTTCGATTTCATTTTTGCCTTGAAAACGTCGGAAGACGAAACGCGTCGGCAAAATCTAAGATTTTTTCCAATTGTCATTTTATACCATATATATATATATATATATATATATATATATATATATATATATATATATCACATTCCCAGGAACCAATAAAACTGTCAAAATGACCAAGGGACTTCAGAGTAGTATGAATCTATTCAGCCTCTATCTTAAGGAGAACTTAAAAGCGGCCGTTTGACCAGCACAAGGTCTAACCAAAAATTAACGATAAAAAAAAACAGATGAAAACTACAGATAAAGTTCATTTCCTTCAGAAAGTCATTCATTTCTGTAGTTCACTGCTGCTAACAAGCAGAATTATTTTCCCCTGATCATGGCCATACTGGCCGAAACTAGTCGAGAAATCTAATTGAAATGATAAAACAAAAAAAAAATATATTAATATACAACCCAGTGTGTCTGAAAATTTTAATTTTTTAATTTCTCAATATATCTTATTGTTCAAACATACATACACACACACACACACACACACACACACACACACACACACACACACACATATATATATATATATATATATATATATATATATATATATATATATATATATATATATAAGCAAATATATGGATATAGATCCGACAGTATGAAGAAAAATATATACGGAAAAAACAAACAAAAATTAACATTAAAACAGCATAATTGCATATAAGGATTTTTGTTTGTTTTTTCCTTATATATTTTTCTTCATATATATATATATATATATATATATATGTATTATTTTGTAATCTGTATTTATACTCAAAAAATAAAGTGGGGGAGATATCGTTAAGTTTTCACATTTTAAATTTAAGGACGCTCTAAATTTTAAACTTGAGAACTTAATGATATTTTTTTCCTCCAGAGAGACAGAGAGAGAGAGAGAGAGAGAGAGAAACAAAAGGACGGAAAAAGAGACAGTCTTTGTTTATGGTGGCCCAACGCCAACACTGGGAAACATCCAGAGAGGATCCAAATCCGTGTCTGCTAGATGACCTTGTAAACCATTTCTCTATAGCAGACACATTTTTATTTTATGTAGGGTCGTAAGATTTTGATGTAAATTATTCATTATCCACCGTTCAATCGGTGGGGCTAAGGGCGTGGAGCTGAAATTCGTCACTGAATCTGAGCACTGAACAGATTTAATTTGTCCTCTTGGCCTCAATCGATGAAACTCTACTCTAGGGCTGGGCTTTATTGCTTATTTAAATTGGTGAGCACTTCCAGGAGGGTCGATGATGATGAAGTGGTCGAATGGGGTAGGTGTAGGAATAACAGCCACTTATGTGCCATGCGTGAGACACGTTTAGGCGATCATGTATCTTTCGATACATGACTGACGAGGCTGATTTTTTTTCCTGCGGTAGGTTGCCATTTCTTTCTACAGTGGACACGGTCTGTCCTGTTATTTATCCATAGCTGGGGGGGGGAGAAGAGGATTCATCCCTTTCCAAAGGGTATTAGCACGTAAGTGAATGTAATGGATTCGACTGGAATTCGAACTCTGCTGTCCAATTCAGTTATGTGTCATGCGTGATACAGGCTTAGGCGATCATGTATCTTTCGATACATGATTGACGAAGCAAATTTTTTCTCCGCAGTAGGTTGCCATTTCTTTCTGCGGTAAACCAGTTTCCATCCAAGGCTATAGAGCCCGGTCTGTTCTGCTATTTACCCATAACTGGGCGGGGGCGAATGGAGAAGAAGAGGATTCGCACCTTTCCCAAGGGTATTTGCAGGTAATGGATTCGACTGGAATTCGAACTCGGCTCTCCGATTACTCAATCCGAGCCGCTATACACTGAGCTAAATTTTAGTATGTTGTAAGAAAACAGAATGTTTGGTTGTCACACAATCACAGGTAACCACAAACACACACTCAAATATAAATAGGGCAGGCGTCACTTCGGCTATATACCATATTAGATGTGAAATTAGCCACAATGGGAGATTCATTTCATGGAGTGACTTCACGACTGGTATCAGAAAGGACTAAGATGGTACCCCAGTCAACTTCAAGTTCAGTCACATGTACAACAGGTCCTTCATCAAAGTAGGAGATTTCTGCCTGAAAATAGCAATGAAAAATCAACTTAGAGTCGACAGAAAGTGATTCATAAGGAAAGAATTCTGAAAGTATTATCTTACTTATGATAAAACCCAGGTTGTTTGTGTGTGTGTGTGTGTCTGTACGTTTATATATTGGATCGGATTTCCTACATTTTTCAACCGACTTCAACAAAACTTCACTTTTTTTTTGGCAGGTAGTGTTTCTTATTGTCTTGCACACTTTTTTCTTTATTTTTACATTCAGAATGTTTTAAAAATTCCATTTACAAGACAATTGTTTATAATAAAATTCTATTCAATCGGTAGACTCATAACGATTGAAAACAATGTTTTTCTTTGAGTTTGGGTTTGACCAATTCGTAAAAAAAAAAAAAAAAAAACTAATTAAGACATGCGTTCCGTCAACCTTAAACAATAATCTTTGTCAATTTTATTTTTCAGTCTTTATCTTTTTTGATCTATCTCTTACTGTTACATCCCCGGGAAACGCCGGGCTCCACTGCTAGTTATAGTTAAACAGGATCCTTGTTATATACCGTACCTATGAACACTAATGTGTATGTCCCAATCCTCATAAATACATTGGACACTAATGTAAGTGGGGGTAATATGCTGTCTATGTAGTCCATCATCAGCAGTGGTTTACCTATTTCACGCCGCTGGCGAGTATTGTATTTTGTTGATGTTATAAAGATTACCATTTCATTTCCAACCTCCGCTTTGATTATTCTTCATTCAGTAACCCTTTCTAGGTTATAACAATTATATATATATATATATATATATACGTATATATATATGTTTGTTTGTGTATAATACATATATATATATATGTGTGTATATATATATATATATATATATAGAGAGAGATAGATAGATAGATAGATAGATAGATAGATAGATAGATAGATAGATAGATGTTTCATTAAATAATATAGACAAATGTTGTCTATTTATTGTATGTCGAGTTTGTCGTTGCTTGGAAATCTTCCATGTAAACAGAAACAGGCTATCATCACTGTCTTGTCCGTGTATTGCTTAATATATTGTAATGTAATTGTCATCTTTGATAATGGCATATGTAAGCCGAAA
>CAHIKZ030000242.1:937500-940000 GCA_903632075.3 Acanthosepion pharaonis | reverse complement strand
CACATATTTAAAATGAAACGTTCATCCTTACACGTTTGAATTTATCAGTATAGAGTCATATATATACATAAATATATATATATGTGTGTGTGTGTGTGTGTTTGAGAGAGAGAGATATATATATATATATATATATATATATATATATATATATATATATATATATATATATATATAAACCTAGACATTGAGATCAACAACCAGCGGCGACAGACTATTTCATACTTAAACTCAATCTGAAAGCTATTTTTTATATTTACATAAGTTATATCCCTGATATTGAGTAGGTTAACCCATAAATATAGCATGCACTAATATATATATATATATATATATATATATATATATATATATATATATATATATAGAGAGAGAGAGAGAGAGAGAGAGAGAGAGAGATAGGCAGGAAGGAAGAAATGTTTATAACCAGATCACATTGAAACACCGGTTTTCGTACGATCAACGACGTTAAGCAACGCCGAGCCTGAACAGTATCTTGATGGGTGACCGCTTGCGAATACCAGGAGCTGTGGAACTATTGACAAAAGAAATACAAATCACACACACACAGATATATATATACGTATATATTTTATATATATATATATATATATATATATATATATATATATATATATATATATATATAGATAGATAGATGGATAGGAACACAATTGGATAGATAGATAGATAGATAGATAGATAGATAGATAGATAGATAGATAGACAGGCAGGCAAGCAGGCAGGCAAACATGCACGAAGGCTTATAGCCTGATCACATTGAAACACCGGTTCTCGTACGACGTTAAGCAACGCCGAGCCTGATCAGTACCGAGATGGGTGACTGTTGGCAAATAACAAGTGCTCTAATCTTGGATGTTCGGTTCGTGTAATGGATACCAGCTCGGAATTGTAAAAGTTTTAATTCAAGTCGTGTTCGTTATAGTCACTTACGCGCAAATGCCTTTTGAGAAAGGCATGAATCCACCTCCCTAAAGTTATAGGTAACTTGGATTAGTAAAATTATTATTAACCCCATCTTAAAAAAAAAAAATTCTTAAAATCTAAAAATATTTTCTGGCTTTAAATAACATGCAAAAGATTGATAAACTGTAAAAAAAAAAAGAAAGAAAAAAAGAACAATGAATTAATCCAGATATTTAGTAATTTATGATTAGTTTATCGTAGCAATCAAGTGTCCCATAAAGATGGAACTAATTTGCTACAGCAGGCACCCATCACTGTATGCGTGAATGTATGCGTGTGTACAACCTTGTGAGTTCATGGCTGTAACACGATAATGTAGTAGTATTCCTTCCGATGGATCACTCTCTCTTGTTTTCCTTACTCTCCCCCGACTCTTCTTCGCTTAAATTACTCTCCTTTTCCCGCGTTGCAAAAATACCGCAATCAAAAATAAAATAAAAAAAATAAAGATATTTGTGTGTGTGTATTCGTGCGTCAAGCAGGATCAGACTTTGTCGAACCTCACACAATGATACTCCTTAAAAGCATTAGTCACATCAATCATACGGTGACGGGATATGAATAAAGTCGTGTGCGACAAAACAGACCTGAGTACTATTTTACATACGTGTGCACACGCATGTGAATACGCAAAGCCTCTCGGAGCTAGGTCCATTATAATTTCTAGACGTTTACATGTACGCCGATCTCCGCTGTTTTTTTACGCCAACTCGGTGGGAGAAAAGCGGACAACCGCTTATGCGAAAACACAGCTGAAAGTTGCACACGCAATACACATGGAGGATGTAAAACCAGAAGAGTCAGAGGCGGTTACCAAGGAGATCTACACGACGGTTCCCTGGCTGGATTGGTGACCTAAAGAGAGATCAAAGTGTCCCTTACGAAATACAGAATGAACAAAGGTAGGAAGAGGACGAATATTATTATTTCCCTTTTAACATTATCTGTTTTAAAAATATCACACTATTCTGGGATGGAAGCTCCCCTATAAAATTATCAGGACGGAAAATTTATTGTCATTGTTATTGAATGTCTCCCATTTTGGATACACTATTCCTTCTTGTTTTTCCGTATATTTTTACAAACTTAGCAATTCTTGATGTTGGCTTTTTCTCCCATATCACGTTTCTCGTTTTGAAAAATGCTTAGTATTGTCTGAACATCCACCGGATTGTTGTTGTTACTGGAGGCGTTGTCTACTGCAACATTTTATGAGTCGTTCGGACGAGTAAACACATCTTCGCCTTTAAGCAATATTTAATGTTTACATTACTTACTCTCTCTCTCTCTCTCTCTCTCTCTCTCTCTCTCTCTCGGTATATATATATATATATATATATATATATATATATATATATATATATATCACTATCACTATATATATATATATATATATATATATATATATATATATATATATATATATATATATATCTATCTCATTCTGTCCATTATATATCTATCTCATTCATCTGTTTATATCTATCTATCTATCTATCTATCTCATTCTGTC
>CAHIKZ030000242.1:922500-935000 GCA_903632075.3 Acanthosepion pharaonis | reverse complement strand
TCACCACTATAATCAAATCTCATGTGCTGTTGTCGGGCTGAAGTTTCCTAGGAACTGATCTGCTTGACCCTCATACGTCGAATTCGACGGGAGAGTCGAGTATGTTTTGAAGGATAAAAAATTTTAATTTTCAAACACACTAGATTGTATATTATTATTTTTTGTTTTATTATTTCAATTAGTTTCCTCGAATAGTTTCGATCAGCATGGACATCGCCGAGAGAAAAAAATCCTGCTTGTTACTATCAGCGAACTACAGTAATGAATGACTTTCTGCAGAGAATGAATTCTTACCTGTAGTTATTTTTATCGTTAATTTTGGTCAGACCTTGTGTTGGTCAAACGGACTAAGATAGAGGCTGGGGAGATACAGAAATCCCTTCTGGGTCATTTTGACAGTTTTATTGGTTGCTGGGAAAGGGAAGTGTGTGTGTGTGTGCGTGTGTTAAGTGTATGTTATATTTTAGCTCTTTGGGAGTGTGTATGATGTAAGTGTATATATTAGTATGGGTGTGTCTATAAGTGTGAGAACTCAACAACTCCCCATGCATGTCTGTCTTGTGTGGGTGAGAATATGTGTAGGGCTTGATTCATGGGGTTACATATTAATTCTATGTTGTTAAATTTGTGGTTAAGCCCGTTATATATATATATATATATATATATATATATATATACACACACACACAAAGTATATATATATATATATATATATATATATATATATATATATAAAGAAATATAGTCTTAAGGTGTGCTATATTTATGGGATAAAGTCCTCAATATCAGAGATAGAGCGTGTGTAAATATAAAATATGAACATAGATAGTCAACACTTTCATGCTATAGTCTGTTTTGCTATATGAAACAGACTGTCGCCTATAGCATTGACTTCTATGTTCACTTATATATATATATATATATATATATATATATATATATATATACATGAGAAAAATGTGTGACAAATGTAACGCGTTTCATCCTTTACCATATCATTAGACTAATTTTGTTTTGCGAATACACATGCGCACAAATGAGGGATGCTGGGAATTTTAAATCCAATGAATCAAAAATATATTTTGTCCTATCAACTAACTCTATCGCATCTACACTTGGAAAGAATCTATCTCAACTCAACATAAAACTTGTTACTATTACATCTAAAACAATAAAAGACTTAGTCAATACTAAACAAAACAATAAACTAAAACCTTTAAGGAGTAATTTACTTGATATCCTGTAATAATTGTCCCAAAAATACATAGGAGAAACCTCAAGCAATCTAAATAAAAGATGATACGAACACAAAAGGGACATTTTACAAAACAATACATCAAATGCGTTGGTTGCCCACCGTAACGAAATTGACTACAACTTTGACATAAAAAAAATGCTACTTTGATCAAAGGAGAAAACAATTCACTACGACGTAAATGTCTAGAGAGTGATTTGATCGCAACGTCATCTACAGTAAATTTGCGTCCAAAGCTCTTAAAACATTTCACCATTTCTGACAGAACTTCTATTATCACAGTGTTGGAAATCTACTAACAAAAGTGATGGAAAGAAAAAGAAAAAGAATCTAAATGCAATCGACTTGATTTGAAAAAAATGAATTTCCCAGCTTCCCTGGTTCGTGCGCATGTGAAGTCACACTAACATAACAAATTTAGCCCGATGAAGTCCTAAAGGACGAAACGCGACACAAGAACATTTTTTCCACTTTGTCATATATTTTTCCCCAATATTGTTCGTTACATAGATTTTTCCCCAATATTGTTCTTGATATATAAAAAATATACATAGTTATCTCATATATATATATATATATATATATATATATATATATATATATATATGAAGATCCATGAAGATCCATTTAGGTGAAACCTAGGTAGGCAGCTTCTGGGTCATTAGGATGTTTTATACTCTGCTCTACTTAGAGCATTTGAGAACTTTATGTTTGTTTTTTTTTCTTATTTAATTCGATTGTTTTTGTTTTGTTTTTGTTTTTTTTTTTTTTTTTTTTTTTTTTCTTCCTGCAGTTGGAGATTCGTCTCCAGCTGTGCTGGTCAAACTCTCTGCCTCCGGGCCGAGGATCCCCAGACGAGGCTATGTCTAAGGGCAGAGTCTCGTCTGGGGTCTGAACTTTATATATATATATATATATATATATATATATATATATATACACAGAGAGAGAGAGAGAGAGTGGAGTAGCGGCGCGGATTGAGGAATCAGAGAGCTGAGTTCGAATTCCAGTCGAACCCATTGCATTCACTTATGTGCTTATACGGTTTGGAAAGGTATTAATCCTCTTCTTCTCCCTCCAGCTATGGGTAAAATAGCAAGACAGACTGGGTTCTATAGCCTTGGATGGCAACTGGTCTAGAAGAAGGACTACTCTGAATTCCCAACACTATAAATCAGTAATAAATGTCACTTCTATCCGCGACTAATTCTTTTATGAGTATTATATTACATTTTACCGCCTGAGGTCGGACAATAACATTTCAACATATACGTTCAGATGAAACTTCGCGGAAGACAGTGACATTTAAGTAATGATTTATATATATTGTATGTTTGCTCTTTTGTATATATTTTTATAACTTACATTGACCATGGTATCTGAAGTGTCAACAAATAATATATGTATATGTATAGCTGGCCACTCGTATTCGAGGATACCTGTTTACCAGGGCGTCGAGCCAATCCCTATTGCAGACGCTTGCTCAGGCGCATTTATGTTTATTCAACATCCACGGAGCCCACCTGTGGTTTATATATAATATATATGAGCAGATCTTTGTTACCGTTTCTGAGAAAGAGCATGTTATCTAGCGTCAACAATTTGAATTTGAATTTATATATATATATATATATATATATATATATATATATAGCATAATGAGAAGCCACGTATACTTTCTTAATATGTATATATAGAAAAAGTTTATGACAGTTAGATTTAAGTTAGGAATATCCGAACAGTGACGTTCCATATCACGTGACGTCCGCGTCTCGCGAAGGACGCTACTTGCTAACAAACAGTAATTTTAATTTATTTGTAACAAACAGTTATTTCTGATGAAAGATTGAGGACAATTTGAAATATCAAATATATATCTATAAATAAATAAATACTTTCATAAAATAAAACATTATTTTTTTAATTTGCAACTTTTTCTATATATATATATATATATATATATATATATATATATAGTGTTTCGCTTTATCACAGCTCATCAGTGTGGCTAGACATCCGGTTGCCTCTAGCTAGGATCGAAACCCGACTAAACTGGCATCAGTCAGGGATTCTAACACTAAGTCGTTGCAGGGATAAAGGTGAATTTAAGCGTATTTCTTTTTTAGATAAACTCACAGTGACTTCGAGAACTTGATTCAATTTACCGAAGAGTTTTACATTATTAGGCGTAATAGTCACTGCTTACAAACCCACTTTCTAGGACATTCAGGTCGGTAAATATTTATATATATATACATGTAGAATAAGAAAAATATATATATATATATATATATATATATATATATATATATATATATATATATATATATATAAGTATATAAGTATATATATATATATATATATATATATATATATATATATATATATATATATAGAGAGAGAGAGAGGAGAGAGAGAGAGAAAGAGTCTTTGTCTTCTTTTTTCTGTTACACCTCTTTCTAGAACTTTCCCTCTCACACTTGTTTCCCACTCCCGCACATACACACTCACTAAAATTTATTTTATTTTTTGTACCCGGAGTTATATTTTCCGATTTCCTTTTGAATTTGTAGGTCTGAAGAATTGGATCGTGATTACGATTCCAATGTAATAAATTATAAGCATGGAATATTAGTGTTTGAGCCTTTTTTTATTATATATATATATATATATATATATATATATATATATATATATAATTCCTAACGAGACAGGCAAACCTACCTAGGTTTCATCTAAACGGAGCCAGTCTATCCTGAAGATCCGTTTATGTGAAACCTAGGTAGGTTTGCCTGTCTCGTTAGGATTTATCCTAATTTACCGTTCTACTCTACTTAGCGTATTGAGCCCTCTACGTTTTCGTTGTCTTTATACTATCTTGGGTTTTTATTCTTTGGATCAAGGACTGAAGACACTTGATTTTTTTTTTTTTTTGTTCAGATGTTTATAATTCTTTCATTTTTTACTTCCAATTGTTCCCTCGGGTACCAATTTGCAATCAACTGTCTACAAGTTGAGCCATCTTGTTTTTTTCAAGTGAGTAATACTGTTAATATATTTATATATATATATATATATATATATATATATATATATATATATATATATATATATATATATATATATATGTATATGAATGAAAATATATATATATATATATATATATATATATATATATATATATATATATATATTATATATATTATTATTTATATATTATATGCGCGGTACTTATTAGAAAAGCGCTCAATATCAGAGATAGAGTTAACATAATGGTTGGATTGATGTGAGTTTGCGACCCTGGGTTTCACGCTTTTGCAATCGTCAGACAAACACGATGGCAAAAGCGTGAAACCCAGGGTCACAAACTCACATCAACTCCAACTACATATATATATATATATATATATATATATAAATACGCGCACAAGTTGCGATGGATAAATTGTCGTCTAAATTACGCAAAATTAGAATGACATCTCATTTTAACACAAATATTTATCAAAATTACACAAAAATATCTTGAAATACTGAAGAGTAAAATTATTCAATAAAATCGTCATTGGCTTCAACTACTGCCTCTAGATGACTTCGGAATCTCATGTAAATCTTTTGGACAGTCTCCTTGTTTAAGTTGGTGAATACTGCCATAATCCTTGCCTTTCTCTCTCAACTGCGCCCCGCACATCATAATCAATGGGGTTTCAGTCAGGGGAGTTAGTTGGCCAGATGTAAGGGGTGATGTGGTCACAGAAATTGTTTGATAACCATTATTGTGTTCTGCTTGTGTGGCATGGTGCAGAGTCCTGTTGCTAGATATAGGATCTTCCAGTAGCCATCCTCTTGAAGGAGAGCAGCACTACACCCTCAAGGCACTTAATGAAGGCATCTGAGTTGAGTGTTAGGCCCTCACCAATAAATTCGGGAGTTCTTAACTTATCAGAATGATCCGAGTGAGTTTTCCGAGCTGCTGTGTACCTTCGTAATCACCATTAGACTCATCAAACTCTTTCCGAATCCTCTACACTGTCCTCAGATTGACACCCAGACACTCTGAAATTCGAAAATGCCAGGCAGTACAGCATGCCGTTTTCAAATTTCTGGCGGAGTGAATTGCGTTATGGTGCTCTTTTCCTCACAGAGGGTACCCAACTGACTCTTTTCTACCGAGCAGACGGCAAAATCAAAAACAAACAACGCACCTGCGCAAAAATTAAAAATATCAAATCGTGACAATTTATCCATCGCATATCGAAGTCACTGACAAAACTAACCTGGCCGTGCGTCTCGAAAAGGACCTCCAATCGGTTGTGAACTGGGGCAGGAATTGGCTGGTCAACTTTAATGCTTCAAAAACAAAACTGCTCTCTATTAATCACCACAGAGATCCTTCCCTGCCCTCCATTAGAATGTCTGACGCTCAACTTCTCGAGAGCAACTCTCTGCGGCTGCTCGGTCTCACGTTGACTGCTGACCTGAGATGGAACAAATACATTGAGTCAATTGCTTCGTCCACCGCATGGAAAGTTGGCTCCCTGTGCCGCGCCAGGAAATTTTTCTCCCCTGAATCGATCCTCCAGATCTACAAATCAACAATTCGCCCTTGCATGGAGTATTGCTGTCAGATATGGTCTGGAGCCCCCTTCTGTTTGCCTAGGGGTTCTTGATAGGCTCCAGAGGCGGATATGCAATATAATTGGCCCTGTTGTGGCATCTCGTCTACAGTCACTTTCTCACAGATGCGCCGTCGCCTCCCTCTGTCTGTTCTACAAATACTTTCATGGCAATTGCTTCGAGGAGCTGCATTCGCTGGTTCCCAGACTTCATGAGTTCAAGCGCCCTACGAGGCTGGCATCCCGCTCTCACCCTTTCACTGTCGAAACTCCTAAATGTAGCCGTCTCTTCTACTCCAATGGCTTCATGTCTCGCACCTCTCGCCTGTGGAACTCCCTTCCCTATTCTAGTTTCGCTGAGAGCTATAATCTCCAACTATTCAAATGTAATGTCAATCGACATCTCCAGTTGTCTTGATCTATCCACTATCCTTCTCCTCACTCTTTCCTCTATCACTCCTATCTGATCTTGCTCCAAATTTTCTGTAACCCCTTGCGTCCTAGTGGCTTCCCGCCTTGCTTGAGTAAAACGCTTTTATATATATATATATATATATATATATATATATATATATATATATATATATATATATATACTTCGATGTGCCTCATCTAACCTACCCTTAGTAAATAAATAATTAGAATTTTGTCACAAAACTGATGTGATCATCAGATTACCTGTTTGAAAAACAGATTGATAAATTCAAAAATAAATTTCTTTAATCTCCCTTAAAACTCTGGCAACGTATTTCATTTCCGAAAACAGATCAAAGAAAGAGATATTGGGCCCCGAACTACTTCCTGTCACAGTGAACGGATGTCCCTTCGGGGAAACTCCGTGCCTTGAGAGACTATTGGGCCTTAAACCCACACCTGACCTCAAGTAGAACTCGTACATACGATTTATTTCTAAAGATGCAGTCAATTTTCTGTACCGCTCCAGTAAGTACCTGATTCCTCACGCTATTCTCAGCCTTTACAAGAGCAATATCTGGCCGAAAATGGAGTGCTGTCGTCATATATGAACAGGAGCTATCCAGTACTTCACTTTCCCGTCACGATAGAGTTCAAAAGCGACTCCGAGTCCTTTTAGGTGACGAATTATATCGCCAATGGGAGGTGTAAAGCCTCTCACTGCTATATCGCTATTTCCATGGAAATTGCTCGGACGAACTACATTCTTTGGTTACGCCAGGTATAACCTTCACGGCTAGGACCAGCCATGCGACTTACATTGTCGGAAGCCACCTGCAATCTCTCCATATTCCATCGGTGAGAAGCAAGTTCTACTCCAACAGATTCTTCCCGCGAACAACTGCCCTGTGGGGCGGAATCCCAAGAGGATTTTTCCCCATCACTACAATCTAACCCTAACCGTCAGTCACGATGATCGTGTGTCCCCTCGGGGAAGCTCCGTGCCTTGAGAGACTATTGGGCCTTAAACGCACACCTGACCTCAAGTATAACTCGTACATACGATTTATCGCTAAAGATGCAGGTAAAATAGATTACCTGATAGGTACCTGATTCCTTATGCTATCTTCGGCCTTCACAGCGCTCCATTTTCCACCAGATCAGGCGGAAAATGAAGTGTTATCGTTGTATAAGAACAGGAACTGCCCAGTCTTCACTTTCAAGTCTCGATAGAGTACAAAAACGTCTCCGAGTCCTTATTGGTGATGAATTATTTCAACGGAGGGATGTGGCAAGCCTCTCACTGTTATATCGCTATTTCCATGGAAAGTGCTCGGACGAACTAGATTCTTTGGTTACACCGGGTCTAACCTTCGCATCTAGGACCAGCCATGCGACTTACATTGTCGGAAGCCACCCGCAATCTCTCCATATTCCATCGGTGAGAAGTAAGTTCTACTCCAACAGATTCTTCCCACGAACAACTGCCCTGTGAGACCGAATCCCAAGAGGATGTTTTCCCCGATCACTACAATCTTAACCCGTTCGTCTTGGTTTAACTGCTATCTTCCCCTTCTATCCATAAAAAAAAAACTGCCTCTTAATGTCATCCTCTAACTCGAGTGGCCCTAGACCTTATACAGGGTGAAAAAAATATAAAAGAGCGCCTGTAGTTTGTAGTACTTGTGTAACCCGAACATTGCTCTATTTACGCCGGCCAGATACCAACGCTCAACTTTACACACGGCTTTTGTAATTGGCATTGGCTGTTTATCTTATGTTTGTCTTCCACATCAATAATCCCGACGGAATAATTTCGGATAAAAATTATGAATATAATCAAGCAGGGCTGATATCCGTGTCCCACCAACCTAGGATACACTTTCAATCAATTACATCTCTGTTTTCATAAGATATTATTCATTTAAAATACAAATTCTATCGTAACTTAATTATGTACAATAATGGATCATATGCAATATAGTTGAACAATTCAATTAGAAAAATTGAAAATAAATGCAATATATCACATTAAAAATGAGAAACATGTTATAAAGGATCTTAAATTAATCAACAATGGTTTGCAGCAATTCTTAACATCGAGGTATTTCTTCTTTAAAAAGTTGAATAATTTAACACATTCAAAATTATAGATAAAAAATTGTGAATTTTATATAGTATTTTTTTAATACATAACAAAAATAATAATAATAATAATAATAGAAATGTGTCAACGCCAGAAATCAAAGAAAATAATAATAATAATAATAATAGCAAAATAAATTCACGGATTTGAATACCCCCCCCCCGAATGACGTCAAAATCAGCGAAAATTTTTCATCCTTTAATACTCAGTTGTGCTCAGTTTAATTTGTAATGTATATAAATCTATATAGAAAAAAAAATCAAATGTTGATAAGATGGTGAGGGTCACAAAGCACTGCCCAGGTCCACCCAATCAGACATGACCTCACCATTATTGTACATAGTTAGGTTACAATAAAATTTGTATTTTATATAAATACTACCTTATGAAAATTGAGATGTGTTAGAGTAAGGTTGCACAACACCCTTGCATCAGCCCTGGTCCCAAAACGTGCCTAGATAACTCTCCTACAGTACCATTTTTACTCATAGACCCCAGAGAAGACTTGGTATTTTGGCACTGAAAATTAACACACAACAGAATAATAATAATAATAATAATAATAATAATAATAATAATAAAGTTGTCAAAATACAAGGACCTTGAAATAGAAATCTTGAAAATGTGGGACATAGGAACATCAACAATCCCAGTTGTAGTTGGAGTCCTAGGATTGGTTGGAAAATGTTCTGATAGACTCACTGAAGTGATTCCTGGTGGCCCATACCTTAAAGAAATACAAAAAATATGCTCACAAGTACAGCCAACATGTTACGAAGCGCTTTATCTATGTACAATGTGTGTGTGGTCTTACTTTTTTTTAAATTTTTTTCCTTAAAATGTTCAGTGGAAAATGTCATGATGCCAATTTGACTATTAGGTCTCTGGTTGGGACCCGGAAAGAAATGACTATACACCAAAAATCAAAGTTAATAATAATAATAATAAAGACCACAAGCAAAAGAAGTGTCTCCTTATTGATATGGCAGTCCCTGCTGAATGCAATGTATCTTTGAAGATATTCAAAAAGCTGTCAAAATACAAGGACCTTGAAATAGAAATCTCGAAAATGTGGCATATGGTAACATCAACAATCCCTGTTGTAGTTGGAGCTCTAGGACTGGTTGGAAAAGATTGCAGTAGACTAATTGGAGGGATTCCTGGAAGTCCATGCCTCAAGGAGATACAAAAAATTGTTCTGACAAGTACAGCCCACACTTTACGAATGGCTTTATCTATTTTGTCAGTGGAAAGTGTCATGATGCCATTTCTAATCTTAGGTCCCTGGGCGGGACCCGGAAAGAAATGTGTAAACGCCAGAAATCAAAGAAAATAAAAATGATAATAATAATAGCCTCGATGGTAGAAAATTTCCTTAAATATAGCATGGATCTCTGGAAGAATTTTCTTAAATATACTATGGGACTGTGGAAAAACATATGACTAAATTACACCAGAGATACTGCCAATTACAATTTGTTTGAATATTCGACGAGGAATCTTTCAAGTGTGTGTGTGTGCGGGGGGGGGGGCTTCCTGTCACCCCTTTTGTCCTTTCTGTTCTTAATTCCCCTTTCGTATGAAGCAAACAGTAATAACAATTGATATAAATTAAAAAGGGTAGTGTTTAATCGCCTATTCTCCCTGGATGATATCAAACACTTTGCAAAAGACGGCGATGAATTGAAGTGTATCCTCAATCGAATGATATGTTTCAATGATGACATCGATATGGATTTCGGATTAGATATATGTGCAAAAGTAACATTCAATATAATTACAGAAAAACAATATATCTACATTTTGTCACAAAGATTAGACAACTAGCAAGATGATACTACACAACAGCAATAATAATAATAATAATAATAATAATAACCTCGATGGTAGACAATTTCCTTAAATATACCATGGAAACCTGGAAGAACCACATTATACCTAAATCACATTAAAGGTACTGCCACTTCCCACTGCTTGAATACCCGACGAGTAATGCTAATTAATAATCCCAGAATGAACCAATGAAGTTAATTTATATCTGCTACCAAAAACGGGTGAAACAGATGATCCGAAAAATTACAGCCTAATAAGATGTCTGTCCACCACATATAAATTCATCACGACTGTTATGACAAACTGTCCTTACTCTATTCTCCCTGAAAACAACATTTTTCTCCTGGAACAGAAGGGATGTCGAAGAGGTTCATATGGTTGCAAAAATCAATTAATAATTAATTTGTTTCATTGTCTTTATTTACATACATTATATTATTATATTGGACTTATTGTCTCGATGGTACAATTTCTAGTTGTGACTCTTTTTTGTTTCTAGTATTATCGTCCCGTAAACGTTCAAGATCGCAGGCGTCAACTTCCAATTTATTTTTCCGATATTTTCTCACTAATAATAATAATAGTAATATTAATAATAATAATATCATCTTAAAGGTAGAAATCTCAACACAATTTGGATAGATTACTGTAAAGTCTTTGATAGTGTCCCACATTGTTGGATCCTTGTAGCTTTAGAAATATACAAAATCAACTCGGTGATAGACAATTTCCTTAAATATAGAATGGATCTCTTGAAGAACCACATTATACCTAAATCATGTCAGTGGTATTGCCATTTTCAACTGTTTGAATATCCGACGAGGAACATTTCAAGAGGGCTCCCTGTTGCCCCTTTTGTCCTGTCTGTCTTTAATCCCCCCTTTCGCATGAACTAAGCAATAATAACTATGGATACAAAGTAAAAAAGGATTAGCAACCTATTCTACATGGATAATCTCAAACTCTTTGCTAAAGACGACAATGAGTTGAAGGTTCTTCTCAACACTGTAAAATGTGACGACATAGGTATGGATTTCGGATTAGATAAATGTGCAAAAGTAATATTCAAGAAAGAGAGAATTACAGAAACACACTCAATTAATTTAGATTTTGTCACAAAGATTAGGGAACTGGAACATGAAGAAGCCTATAAATACCTAGGAGTTAACGAAGGCGATGGAATACAGTCTACGCAAATGAAGGAGAAAGTAAGAAAAGAATACTACAGTCATGTGCGTCTGGTGTTGAATACGGATTTGTATTCACACAATAGAATATAATCCATAAAAAAATTTGCTGTGCTTGTGGTGCAATACAGTTTCAACATCCATAATTGGATCATAGCTGACATTAACTGAATGAATTTCAAAACAAGAAAGCTTCTCATTTGCCACCGCTGATGTTGATCACCTCCATGTGTCCAGATCCGAAGGTGGAAGAGGATTAGTTCAACTAGAACTGTTTTGCAAAACCACAACCACCGGACTTCAAAGATACCTAGAAACTACAGAAGTTTGGATGATGATCTGTGTCAAAGAACATAAAAGAAATAACAAATTTTATTCAGTAATAAATAAAAATAACAAATTCAAAAGCGAATTTCGAGTGGTTGAGGAAGTGCAGATAAACCATGATACAATTACTGCAGTGGCAAAAACCTAAAAAACGAAAGCAAGAGTAAATTTAATGTATCAAACGCAAAACGATGGCAAGATAAGCCTCTTCATTGTCAATATTCTGTCTATACCAATCAAGCTGATGTAGATAAATCCCGTACTCATCTGTGGTTAAATAATGCAGGGTTAAAAGCTGAAACCGATGGTTTTATTCTTTCTGAAAAGGACCAATGTTTGCTAACTAGAAATTACCAAGCCCACATACTGAAAAATTGTGTTGATCTCAAATGTAGATTCTGTGATAAATATCCAGAAACAGTTGACTATTTTGTATCAGGTTGCACGGTATTGGCAGCCACTGAATATAAAACCCGGCATGACAGAATGAGCCACTGGAAATATGAAACTTTTACGGGAAGGAAACTGTAAGAAACTGGTATAAACATCACCCAGACCTGGTTACCTGTAACAATTTTATGGGACTTTACAATACACAGAGACAGAACAATCAAAGCTAATCACCCAGACATCGTGATCAAAGATCAGAAAAAACAGAATATGCTTTCTTATTGACATGGCAGACCCTACAGATTGTAATGTGACTTTGAAGATATTCAATAAAC
>CAHIKZ030000242.1:907500-917500 GCA_903632075.3 Acanthosepion pharaonis | reverse complement strand
TACCCAATATATATATATATATATATATATATATATATATATATATATATATATATAATCGCCCACATCCCCCAAAAATAGTTTCATGCCTTTTCGAAACTAATTTACTTGCTCATTTCAGGACAGAGCAACTTTCTTTTCCTGTTGGGTTTTATCATACATTTAATACTACTACTACTATCAATAATAATAATAATAATAATAATAATAATAAAATTAACAAATTTCTCGAGTTTCCTTAAGATTTTACTAGTTTTTGCTTTATCTACTTTGCTGGCCGATTCTTAAGACAGGAGAGTTTTAAATTCTAGGTAAACCCCACACTGCGAAATTGTATGCCTTGCACTAAAGGGTTAAATAGTTTAAATGCCGAGGGTGGCCACAAACTTTAGTCTACTTTTTTTTTCCATTTTTCTCGGATGCCAATTTATTTGAAAATTGTACTCTCCAGATTTTTTACCCACCGAGTTTATATATATATATATATATATATATATATATATATATATATATATATATATATATATATATATATATATATATACAATAATAATTTTACGAACTTTATTGGCGCGGGTTCGTCACACCAAAAAAAAAAGGACATATAAACATTTGTCCAAAATACATCTCGTACTTCAACACAAAAACTCAAAACTAATGTTCAAAATGTCCTCCGCTTGCTTCTACACACGCATGCACCCGCCGGATCATTGACTGGCGGACCCTTTCAAATACACCCACACGGTGTCAAATGGGTTCGCAGACCCCTATGACACGTTGATGAAGCGTCTCTGCATTATTAATGTCTGATGCATAAACCAAATTGTTTTAGGTTGCTCCACAGATAATAATCCAAAAGATTGAGGTCAGGGAAGGTCGAGGTCATGGAACCAGTCCTCCTCTACCAATCCATCTTTCATGGTAGATGTCAACCAGTGCATAATGAACATTGAGACTAAAACGTGCTAGACCCACCATCATGCATGAACCACGTGCGTCATCTTATTAGCAGAGATACATCCTCTAGCAGGACTGGAAGTGTGTTCAAAATAAAGTCCCTATAGACAGCTTCTATAAGATGTGCTGTGAGAACATATGGACCTACCAGACAGTCACCTACAATTCCAGCTCACACATTAATCGTAAACTGATGCTGATGCCTAATATGTATTGTATCATGGGGGTTTCAATCCGCCCACAAGTGTTGGTTATGTAAATTTCTTATTCCATCTCTTCCAAATGGCGTCTCATCCGTAAACAAGACAGAAGAGACAAACAACCGATCAGCAGTTTGTGCAATAAACCATCGGCAAAAGTTCTCCCGTGCTGAGTGATCAAAGGGCGAAAGACCCTGCACACGTTGCAAAGGATACGGATACAGGAGCTGCTGTTGAAGTACCCTCCATGCGGTATTATGAAATGTACGACATGCTAGGGCCACTTGACGTGTGCTTATACCTGGATCATCTCCGTCAACCTGTAGAATGTGTTCTTTGTGGTCAGGTGTACGAGCGGATTTCTGTCTTCCTCGATTCATAGTTTGTGTTGCCATGGATCCTGTCTCGGCAGCGCGACGATAAACAGCAGCAAAGGTTGGATATTACAGCTGACTTCGGTCTGATACAGCCGTGCAGCCTCGAGTCCATTACCATTCGCGCGGCCGGATGTAAAAATCATATCTCCCTCTTCAGGATATGAATGTCCTGTCATTGTTAAACTGAATACTTCTCAGTTAACTCATTGCTACACACTTTAAAAGTTGAAGACAGACTAGTTATAAATGTATACGAATGAAAAATGTAACCTAGTCTACATTGCAACGCAGCGCCATCTACTGCAAACTTTCTTTAAACTTTTTTAAAAAAATCAAAAAAGAAGGATTTGCGGGCATATGTTTATATAGACTTTTGTCCTTGGTTTGGTGTGAGGAAGTATTTTGATACACTGTATATATATATATATATATATATATATATATATATATAAAAACCTTACTGTTCTTTCTTATTATTTTAATATACATATATATATATATATATATATATATATATATATATATATATATAAGAAGAACAGTAGGGTTTATACCCCAGTTCTTAGCAATTATTTTTAGTTAAAAAAAAAAAAAAGTGCCTGATACAAACAGTGGAGCATAATATGAGAATAATTTTCTTTTTAAAAATGTTTCCATCACAATATATATATATATATATATATATATATATATATATATATATATATATATATATATATATTAATGTGTATATTTATGAGTTAATCTGCTCAATATCAAGGATATAACTTATGTAAACATAAAAATATCTTTCATATGAAATAGTCTCTCGCCGCTGGTTGTTGGTCTCAATGTCCACGTCTATATATATATATATATATATATATATATATGTATGTATGTATGTATGTATATATATACATAACCTCTCTCACACACACACACATACACACACACACACATATATATATGTATATATATGACTCTATACTATTGCATTTTAAATATGTGTATGTGTATTCATCTGTTTGAAAAGTAATTCTTTATTTTCATAGCCATTAGAAAAAAAATTAACTCGGAATAAAAGACTTAGTTTCATTTTTTTTAATTCTTTTTGTCGTTCTAAACCATGGTAACACCCTTCTTGAGAAATCACCTTTTGCAACATTTGAAATGTTTGTTTTTTGTCTCCCTCATTCCAGAAAAAAAAAGTGATATTTCTTTCCGAATAGCCTCATATCAGCCTCGGTTTTATTTTTAAAAATTCTTCAGTAAATCGGTCAAGCCTTAAACATCAGCGAGTACTGTGAACCTAACCCCCTCGTCTCCTACACGACGATCGTGACTGGGTCGGCGAGTAGGAGACGAATCCTCCGATCCCAAGGTTACAATCGATTTTTGCTTTATTTGGCTTCGAAGCCTGAAGACGGAGAAGCGAAAACCCCAGTCTTCGTAGGATATTTATTCATTCCATTTCGTATAATTAAAAGAAACGTAGCATTAAAGATTCCTACCAATATTAGACGGATTCTTACAGAAAGCATAAAAAAGGTTTTACGTTATTAACTGGGAGAAAATTATATGCAAACTACATGTAATACCGTAAGTTCTATGCTGACAGTTTCTTCACTAACACTTCTCACTTATGGAACTATCTTCCAGCTTCTTGCTTTAAGTCAACTTTGATCTTCAATAACTGAAATGCAATGTCAATCGTTATCTTCTGTCTTCTTGATTCTTCTTCTTTTATTGTTCTCTCTCAATAATGTTTTTCTTTTACTCATATTCTTTCACACTCAGTAACTCCTTGCGTCTTAGTAGATTTATTGCCTTACTTGGGATGAAATGATTAAATGCAATGTCAATCTTTATCTTCTGTCTTCCTAATTCCTCTTGTTTTATTGTTCTCTTTCCTTAATAGTGTTTTTCTTTTTCTCATATTCTTTCACACTCAGTAACTCCTTGCGTCTTAGTAGATTTATTGCCTTACTTGCGATGAAATGATTAAATGCAGTATCAATCGTTATCTTCTGTCTTCTTAATTCCTCTTCTTTTATTGTTCTCTTTCCTTAATAATGTTTTTCTTTTTCTCATATTTTTTCACACTCAGTAACTCCTTGCATCTTAGTGACTATATTGCCTTACTCTGGGTGAAATGATTAAATGCAATGTCAATTGCTATCATCTGTTTTCTTAATTCCTCTTCTTTTATTGTTCCATCTCCTTAATAGTCTTTTTCTTTTTCTTATATTTTTTCACACTCAGTAACTCCTTGCGTCTTAGTAGATTTATTGCCTTGCTTGGGATGAAATGATTGAATGCAGTATCAATCGTTATCTTCTGTCTTCTTAATTCCTCTTCTTTTATTGTTCTCTCTCCTTAATAATGTTTTTTTTCTCATATCTTTGAATAATTAGTAATCCTTGCGCCTTACTGGCTTTATTTTCTTGCTTGGGGTGAAATGATTAAAAAAAATATTATTGATACTTATAATTGTCACGTTTCAACCATCATAATATAGTTTCCGATAGTTTTTCTATAAATATTTTCATACTAATTGTTCCCGTCCAGGGTATGACGATAAACTGCATCCGTGTCCTGGGTAAGACGATAAACTACATCCAACAGCAAGGCCAATGATCAAGAGGTTTTGAGGAGCGGAGAACCAGTAATACATTTTTGAAGGAAAAATAGTGCCAGCAAAAAAGATTTTGTTGACATTAAATAACTCATTGAGGTTGATATGCCATAAAACAAAACAAAACAAACCAAACCAAACTAATTGTTCTGATGAGTTTTTCTCACTGGTACCTTGACTAAATTTAAGCACTGTTATATACTGTACCTATGAACACTAATGGTTATGTCCCAATCATCGTAAATATGTTGGACACTATGGCTACTTATATTATTTACATTATTCGGACTATTATCCTCATCTTCATTGCCATATTCACAACGTTTCGGCCGCTGTATACTACGCTCCTTAGAACCTCTCGATCAGAGACCTTACTGTCAGATATAGTTGGATAGGAAGTTGTGGAGAGCCATGATCGACTATGTTCTGAAGGTCTCAAGACAAGAGTTAAGATATTGGAAACAGTTTTGTTTCTTTTTTAAATTTTAGGCTTTAGGGTTTTGCAAAAAGCACTTGAGTTTTCTTGTAATAAGATTTGCACAAGGCATCCATTATTTGTAAAATTATTTCTAGAATTTTAGAATATAGTTCTTGTCTTTTTATACGCTCTCTTTCTCAGAGGCAAATTTCTTCCTTTTAATCCGGTGCACGTTTTTGAAAATAAACCAACGTGTACCTCTTACGTGTCACGAATTAACAGGGAACCACCATAAACTCCATTAATTAACGTGTCAGTCACGCATGCTATTCAGAGTGTGCTTCACACGAATTGACCTACGGTCAAATTACTCTGAAAACACTGATTCTCGTTAGATCAACGAAGTTAATCAGAGTCGAGCCCGGACAGTACTGTAAGCGACCTCCTATAATACGAAATATATCTCGGCTTTAAATAACACGCAAACGGTTGATAATTCATAAAGAAACAAATCAATCATTCAATGAACCATTGGAAAGGAAATATCATCTATTATATATCCTGGGTACATAATATATATTTAAACATCCAGTCTTCGCTGTCCAGTCTCGATAGAGTCCAAAAATCGTCTCCGCGTCCTTGTGGGTGACAAATTATTTTCTACCCTACAACCTCTTTCCCCACAAACGAAACACCGTAAGCCTCTCGCTGCTCTACCGCTATTTCCACGGAAAGTGTTCAAATGAACTACATTCCTTAGTACCACTTAACGGTTAAGACCCACCCTGCCACGCCCATTGTCACGAACCACCCCTTCGTGTACCATTGGTGAGATGCAAGTTCCACTCGCGCGGCTTCTTCCCACAAACCGATGCTTCCTCGATCCCTAAAATCTTAACCTGTTCAAATCTCGAGTTAACCTTTGTCTTCTCCACATATCAGCTATAAACTATGCCTGAAGGTACTGACCAGGTTCGACGTCGCTTAACTTAAATAGTGCGGGAACCGGTGTTTCAACTTTATGTGGTTGTAAGCTCTTTTCATTACATACACATTCAAGCTTACAGCACCTTTTATTCCTAAACGATCACCCATCTATGTACTGAGAAGTTTCGACGTTGCTTAACTTTTATAAAATTTAAATCATTAAGAAGAAAAATCGGAGTACAATCTGATATCAGAATTATCAACTATTTAATTCAACTAATTAATTCTTGCGTTCCATGTTGACACCGGCTTCAGCTCCTCGCACCCCAACGCCACCATTTAAATTGTATCAACAAAAGACGGTTTGTTTTTCTTGTCCGTTATATTAGATCGGCAGACGTGGCAGCATCGATTCTCGGAGACAGCGATAGGAAGAACTTCAAGGGAACTTGCCGCTCGTTGTCTCATCGTCCCTCCACGCGAGGTCAACCTCTCTGTTGAACCTTGGTGTGGGAAGCGTACCGACGCTTCAAAATTCCTGCGGCCCTCTGCCGAATTCGCGCCGTTTTGGTCTTATATCCAGAACTTCGACAAAGGCAATTCATCAGCCACGAGATATTCTAATTAATCGCTGACCATCCAGTCCCAGCATCCGCATTCTGTAACATAATGAATTTAAATAAAATCATTAATTGCTGAAATTATTAATAAAAATGTTATTCTGTAAAGAAAATTAGAGGAAATTTTTTATTTATTTTATTTTAAGTATACATCCATCATTTAATGCTGGGACATCTCGATAAATATTAATCTAAGCCAAAATATCATCAAAGATTAGTGGATTAATATTGATTAAACAGATTCTGTTTTTGTAGGTAAAACCAATGATTTTGTGCGGAAAAGGGTTGAAAGTTTTGAACCCCCTTCTCAACCGGAAAAATGTGGCGTGATTTGGACACTTTACAAGGCAAGACAGCCTATGCAAGACCTTCATGCAAGGTACCATTGAAGGTGGATGTAAGAGAGGACGTCAACGCAAAAACTGGTGGGATAATGTCAAAAAAATGGACAGGTATGACTATACTAGAATTGCTGATGGCTTCTGTTGATAGACTGTTGTAGAGGAGATTTAGTGTGGGGTCTGCATTCGGGTTCCCCCCCACCTACGATTACAAAAGTCAAGGGGATGATGATGATGTTTTTTGTAGTGTAGGAATTTGTATTCGTTTAAAACAATTTAATTCTTTACGCCTTATTCATTTCCTTTCCATTCTGTGATTTATATTTAAAGAATTTTAAATGGATACAGTTCCATTTTTGACTTTTTTGTTCATCTTATATTTTAAGTATATATTAAAACTTGGTCCGTATCAATGGTTCTAAACACTGGTGACAATTCCCCCCTTGGGGTTGCTATGAACTATCAACGGTTCAATAAGTGTTCAGAAGAATTAGCGGGGTACACCATAATTTCAACCGCGTTGAATATACACCTTCGTACTTGGATTAGATCAAGCCACAACATTTTTTTTGGTTTTTGTTTATATCAATGGTTCTCACTCTATTTTGCTCCATGCCCCCCCTTTTCACCATAAGTCAGGATGTCATTCACCTCCATACCCAAGATTGTCCGACTCAAAAGGTGCATTCCAAATAATATGTATATTGATTTTTCAAGCGTACCTTAGATGTGGCACAAGGCCGAAAGTAGGGGGCACCCAGTGAGGATCGAACTCACTACTCAGTTGTAATTGTTCTAGCGAGACAAGTTTGCTAACCATTACACCGCCTCGAGGTGCCCCGGATACTACGCTAGTTATAATATTGATTTTCCAAGCTTAGCTGAGATGTGGCACAAGGCCGAAAGTAGGGGGGCACCCAGTGAGGATCGAACTCACTACTCAGTCGTAATTGTTCTAGCGAGACAAGCTTGCTAACCATTACACCGCCTCGAGATGCCTTGGATACTATGCTAGTTATAATATTGATTTTCCAAGCGTAGCTGAGATGTGGCACAAGGCCGAAAGTAGGGGGGCACCTAGTGAGGATCGAACTCACTACTCAGTCTTAATTGTTCTAGCGAGACAAGCTTGCTAACCATTACACCGCCTCGAGATGCCTTGGATACTATGCTAGTTGAAATATTGATTTTTCAAGCGCAGCTTAGATGTGGCACAAGGCCGAAAGAGGGGGAACCCAGTGAGGATCGAACTCACTGCTCAGTCGTAATTGTTCTAGCGAGACCAGCTTGCTAACCATTACACCGCCTCGAGGTACCTCGGATACTATGCTAGTTGAAAAATTGATTTTCCAAGCTTAGCTGAGATGTGGCACAAGGCCGAAAGTAGGGGGGGGACCTAGTGAGGATCGATCTCACTACTCAGTCGTAATTGTTCTAGCGAGACAAGCTTGCTAACCATTACACCACCTCGAGATGCCCTTCCAAATAATATGGATATATTATTGAATATCTTCATTCTTTTCCCTATTGCTGCGTCTACATTGACATGGATTATTTTTGTCGTGGCAAAAATCACAAGACCTAACGGAAAGAAAACCCAGCGTGACCTTTCAGTTGCGCGGACCGATGAACCCTGCGAATCGTGTCACCTCGGGGAGATGGAATTTAAAATTTTGAGTCTGCTAATCAGTGGCCTCATTTCTCACCCGAAACCTTGAAATTCCCGCTGATTGAGAACATCTGGTCTATATATTTACATTTTTAAACACGTTCTAAATAGAGTCTGTCTATATTTCTGAGATGAGGTATTTATGTACAGTATTTACATTAGTCAGACTATTGTCCTCATCTTTGTCGCCATATTTGTCACAACATTTCGGCCGTTGTACGCTCCGGCCTTCTTCAGGTGGTTGGAATTTCGAACTGAACCCTTTTTAAACTCTATCAAGGCTGGCAAGATAGGATTGTGTAGCTTCAGTCCAGATATACAAACAAGAACATACTGGTCCGAATAATAAGCGAATAAAGACATTAATATATAAAATATTTTTAAAACTTTACGATTTAAGACGAACTGCAACATCAACAATAAAAAAAAGTCTTGATAATGCTCCGTTTAAAAGCGTACAGTAATTTCAGTGTGAAGCAGACCATAAATTATGGGCTTTTTTTATAAATTTTTTATTCTCATTATTTTTAATGACTCCTATAAAAATTGAAAGTTAAGGGCATTAACCTATTTCTTACGCTCATTTCACAATGAAAACGGCGGTTCTCGTTCGATCAGCGAAGTTAAGCAATATCGATCTCGGTCAGTACCTAGATTCTGGGCGCTTGGGAACACCGGCCACTAATCAAACCTACAATCCAAAATATTTTTCGGTTTTAAATTGTTGTAGAGTAGTTTTCACAGTGGAGGCTTGTATTTCGCTAAGTCGGTCCTAAAAGGGTCCGACGTACAAAACGTTAGGAACTTGAAATAATAGTTAATGACGCAGCAATCTAGTTGTGATGGTTGATACTTCAATGTCCGACATCGACTGACTCACTCAACACCACTGAGCTCAACTGGCCACTGCTGCTACTACTTATTATCTGTGGGAGAGTCTATTACAATAGAATAGGTAATGTTCTGGTATAACATAATTAACTCATAAACGGTTGGTAATCTGTAAAAAATCAATCAATCCTCATTTTCATCATTAACAACACTTCCATTAAACAATTCAAAATACACAACTATCTCTTCTACCCCCAGCTATGAGGACAGACTAGGTTCTATAGCCTTCAGTGGCAACCAGTCTTGGAGAAGGAAAACTGAATTCAAAATTGTATATAGCCCTCGCAAAGCCATTATTATAGCTAAGTAAAGGATCGTTCGTATTGACTCGATGATCCTGGTTGATTCCTTTTAGTTTCATATATATTCAGGCATGTGGAGCATAACGGTTAATGACACAATTAATGGTCTCAGACATCCGAGTTCAAGTACTGACCGTGTCCTTATGTGTGTATATATTATTTCAATATACTTTCATATTACGTTATTTTAGTGGATACCTGTGTTTGAAATAGACGATTAGTTTTTATTTTATTTTTAATCAGTGAGAGTACTCTGTCTATCTGCCTGCGAACTTGAGAAAAATTAATAAAAATGTGCTCCTCACCAGGGCTCGAACCTACATTCACCTTTTTATATATATATATATACATATGTAATCGACTCTCCCGTCGAGATTCGACGTATGAGGGTCAAGCAGATCAGTTTCCAGGAAACCGACAGCCCGACACCGGTACATGAGATTTGATTATAGTGGTGAAGGCCTCGTGCAGGACCATCCACACTTTTTGAAGGGACGAATACAGAGACCTGGTGCACCAAATGCCACAAGGTTCCCAAACGACCCTCCGCAGGTTTTGAATTCAGAGTTGTCCTTCTCCTAGACCAGTTGCCATCCAAGGCTATATATATATATATATATATATAAACGTTCTTACAACGTTTGGCTATGGAGACCGGCAATATTTTATTCGCACTTTGGA
>CAHIKZ030000242.1:817500-902500 GCA_903632075.3 Acanthosepion pharaonis | reverse complement strand
TGTAATAAACGCGACTGGAATTCGAACTTGACACTCCGATTTCTCATTCTTAGTCGCCATCAGTCACGTGGGATGATCATATTTTGTTTTGGCTTCCGTAGGTAGGGAGATCAATTTTAGTAGATTTACAGAGAAAACTGGACCCCGCTGTCAACATTTATAAAATTTCAGAAAAAAATAATTATTATTTCTGGTCACAGTGACTATTACACCATTCCCCCATATTCATGATTTTAGTTGACGTTTATCCACAAGTGTAAAAAAAAAAATATAGCCAATCCGGCCAGATTCTAAAATCAAGTTTGCTGACCATTGCCATAAGCCATAAACACTTTGCAATTAATATAGCTTGATTTTTTTTTCTTTTAGTTTAAACTAGCCTTGTATATAACTATATTTGCTTCATTCTGGGTCGTGGTCGAATGGAGACGACATTAGAATTCAGAACACAGGACCTGGGTTCAAACCTCAACAAAGTCGATAGACCTGGGTGTGATGATAAACTACATCCGGCAGAAAAGCCTCTGATCAGGAGACTGGAGGTTTTGAGGAGCTTGGAATCACCTCTTAGTTGCTGTTGTTCCCAGTCCCACCTGTGGTAGCACTTGTTAGGGTCCTAGCTATGGGCAAATAATAAACCCCCAAACAAAACACTATACAAGTATAAAAATACATTTTTATAGTAAAAAATACCAGCAATACATTTTTATTTTTAGTAAAAAGAAATTAGCAACAATACCTAATTATAATAGAATTAGCAACAATAGCAATTTCTAATAAAATTAGCAACAATATAATTTTTAAAGAAGCATGAAAAATACATTTTTATAGTGAAAATACCAGCAATACATTTTTATGTAAACAAAAAATTAGCAACTATACATATTTATAGTAAAGTTAGCAACAACACCTGTTTATAGTAAAATTATCATTACATTTTTAAAGCAAAATGGTCAGCAATACATTTTCTCTGTAGTCGAAGGCATACAATTGCGTTCAGAATATATTTACCGTAATTAATACGCCTTCATCGATAATACGCACACTTAAAATTGTGCCGAAAGTGCGGGAAAATGCTTCTACTCGCGCATAATACGCACCTCTTGTTTGTTAATCAAACCTTATAAATTGTACCTCTCCAATTTCATTACGGCCAGCGTTTCCTAATCTTATTTTTAAAAATGGTTTTAAAAATAGAATAATATTATTCTGATTTAGTTTTATGATAATTCCTCTTTTATTTTACGGCAATTTTTTAAAGATATTTTGTAGCTGTGCATAATACGCTCTCCTGATTTTGCTTATTATTTTTTAGAAAAAAATGTGTATTATACATAGGGAATTACGGTAGTTTAAATCATAAAATTGTTCAAATTATTTGCATTTCGACATTAAATAACCCACAGAGCTTGATATGCCGCTAAGCTAGATCAACCAACCACCATGATCGATTTGCCAGAAAAGTGATTGAAAATTATTCTTCAGGTTGCTTCAAGGTTCGTAGAATGGCATTTGTCACATCGAAGTCTTCGATTCATGTACTAGCAGACAGCAGTAAGAGAAGAGAAGGGTATGAACACGTAAGTGAATGTAATGAACTCGGCTGGAATTCGAACTGGACTCTCTTATTCGTCAGCCCGAGCTGCAGTCCATTACCCCACCGTGCTATGTGTCAATGTGAAATATCATGTGATTCACACTAAGAAATACAAGAGGTCTGAATCGAATTTATTGTCCATCAGGAACCTTTGATCTGAGAGGTGTTGATATGTAGTAACTTCAATACATACTGTGTTCACCCTAAGAGTAACCAAAGCAATTGTTGTACTCGTTGTCACCACAGAATGTCAAAGGACTTAGAACTCTTGAGAGGTGACCTAGGAAACCTTAAAGTCGCCAAGAGAGTCGTCAAGTGCACCATTAAAAACAAGGAACTAATCTTAGAATAAACCCACACAAGATAATAGAAAATTATATAAACGCCCGACATACGAGAAAACAAGAATCTCTCCCACCCTCGCAAAAAGAAGATCGAACGTTCGCTGAAACCAGATACCCTTCATTCGTTTGACGCTAATTTGACAGCGTCAAGAATTAAATAAACAATTATTTTACGCATGAAAGCTTTCGTCTTGTATTCGTATCAGGCGTTACTAATATTACACGTGGAGTCTGATCATTGACTAGAATAGGGCAGGAACAGTTTGATGAAATAGATATGTCCTCTCGATAGGCGGCTTAAATGCTATTTCTGCGAGATACGAATCAAGAAATTCGTAAATGAACCGACCACGCATCTTGATTAAGCAGTTAACAGTTTACGTGCTAATGTCGTGCGAAAAAAAAGGAATTACTTGATAACACCTGTAGTTAAGCGACAGAAATAAAAAGAAGGAATGCTGTAATGTAACACCCCTTTCACGACAAATAGAGTGTCATTTTTGCAAGTCGGGCACACAGAAACGAATGAGTGGATGCACAAACGGCAAGCCTTCCAGTCGGGTTCATTTCATTTACTTACATTCAATTTCATGTAAGCAGGCCCTTTCAAAATTTAAAGATTGGACAATAAATATGTGTATTTATAAAATTTGTACTAGTTAACGACTGAATCTCCGACTAATTCTCGTTACCAGGCATATTCGTCTGTCAGGGTGCCTACCCAAAGCGTATTCTTCCTGGGTAGGACGATAAACTACATCCAGCAGCAAGGCCTCTGATCAGGAGGTTCTGAGGAGCTTGGAACCACCTCTGAATTGCTAATATTCTTAAGTCCACTCTGACACGGGGTGGTAAGACCTGTTAGAGTCCCAGCTATGGGCAAATAGTTAACTCCCAAACTGTGATCAAAATACTATGAAAGTGTAAAAATAGATTTTAGTACCAGTAATAAATTCTTGTAAAAAATTATTGCCGGCAATAAATTTTGGAAAAAAAAAATTGTTACCAGCAATACATTTTTGGGAAAAAATATTACCAGTAATATATTTTTGAAGAAAAATATTAACAGCAATAAAAATCTTGTCGGCATTAAATAACCCATTGAGGTGTTGATAAGCCGTAAAACAAAAGAAACCAAATCTCGTACAAACTCATTTCTTACAAAGAATACATATTCTGTTCATACGAACATATTCTAAAGATCTTGTCGGCATTATATAATTCAAAATGAACCAGACCAAACAATACATTTTTGAAAAGAAAAATATTACCAGTTAAATACCTTTTTGAAAAACAAAACACTATGAAAGTATAAAGATAAGTTTTAATACCAGCAATACTTTTTGAAAAATTATTACCAGCAATACATTTTTAAAAACGAAAAATATTGCCAACAATGTATTTTTTAAAAAATATTACCAGCAATAAAAATCTTGACGGCATTAAACCATTGAGGTTGATATGCCATAAAACAAACCAAACTAAAGCGTATTACAGACTCCTGCTCAACCCACAGAGCAAGTCCGTGTTTTATACAGAAACTATACTGAGCTGCAGTAGATGGGTGCGACGTAGCATAATAGTTAACAGGTCGGAATTAGAAATCAGAGAGCCGGGCTCGTTACATTCATTTACGAGCAAATATCCTTGGGAAAGGCATGAATCCAATCCATTTCTCCTGGTTTGGATAACAGGACAGACTGGGTCCTATAGTCGTGGTTGACGAACAGTCTACCGTAGCAGGAAGCTGCAACCTACTGCGGGAAAATCTTCTGCTTAGTCAATCATGAATCGAAAGAGACATGATTTCCCATTCATGTATATAATATGACACTTAACTGGCTGACTGACAGCCAACTTCCTCGATTATCCGGACTTCTTGGGACAAAAGTTGTAAAAGTATGCTTGGATAATTCAAAATTACGGATAACTAAATAGCGAAATTATCGAAAAAGGATGAAAGAAAAAACAATTCTTTTCTGAAAGAAATTCAATATTTATATCATCACAATATTTTCAAACGCTTTATTCAGGGTTTATTGTTATTATTTTCGGTTTATTTCCTTTGATTTCTGGTATATATTTATTTCATTCCTGGTTCCGACTAAAGACTTAAGGTCAGAAATAGCATCATGACATTTTCCATTGAGCAGTTTTGAAAAAAAAAAAGAAAAAAACGTACATATTTTACATACGTAATATGTGGGTTGTATTTGCGAGTACAATTTTTTTGTATTTCTTGAAGGCATGAGCTACCAAGGATTCCTTCAATGTGTCTATTGGAATATTTTCCAATCAATCTGAGGGCTCCAACTACAACTGGAATTGTTAATGTCCTTATGCGCCATATTTCTGCGATTTCAAGATCCTTGTATTTTGTTAGTGTTTTGAAGATCTTTAAAGATAAATTGCAGTCTGCAATGACTGCCATGTCAACTGTTATTATTATTATTTTTATTTTCTTTGATTTCTGGCGTTTACACATTTCTTTCCGGGTCCCGCCCAGGGACCTAAGGTTAGAAATGGCATCATGACACTTTCCACTGACAAAAAAAAATTACATAGATAAAGCCCTTCGTAAAGTGTGGGATGTACTTGTCAGAACAATTTTTTGTATCTCCTTGAGGCATGGACTTCCAGGAATCCCTTCAATTAGTCTACTGCAAGCTTTTCCAACCAGTCCTAGAGCTCCAACTACAACAGGGATTGTTGATGTTACCATATGCCACATTTTCGAGATTTCTATTTCAAGGTCCTTGTATTTTGACAGCTTTTTGAATATCTTCAAAGATACATTGCAGTCAGCAGGGACTGCCATATCAATAAGGAGGCACCGTTTTTGTTTGTGGTCTTTATCATTATTATTATATTTTGTTTCTTTCGAGCTGACAATGCGTTTTTCTATCGTTACTACAAGAAGACAGAATGCATGGTTGTTGGCAAAAGAATGAGTCCAAAATGCAAATTACAAATCGGAGATACCAAAATCAAATAAGTACAAAAATTTAAATACCTGGGAAGTGTCTTAACAGAAGACGGAAAGTTCGACATTAAAATCCGAAGAAGCCTTCCAAAAGCTAAGCAGAGTATTAAGAGACAGAAAAATTTCATTAAAACCAAAGAAAACAGTACTGGACTGTTGCGTGATATCCATCCTCCTATATGGCAGTGAATGCTGGACAATCTTCTCAATGATGAAGAAGTGACTTGAAGCATAAAAAAATGTGGTTCAACAGAAGGATGTTAAGAATACTATAGAACGAACATTTGACCAATGACGAATTTTTAGTGAAAATGCAAAAAAGGACATTTATACTTGATGTCAGAAAGAGATAGTTGAAATTTCTAGGGCACATAATGAGGAAAGAAGGCTTGGTAAATTTGATACTCACAAGACAGCTCGAAGGCAAGAAGAAAACAGGAAAACAATACATAAACTATCCAACGAGCATGTGTAAATGATTGCGAGAACAGGATTAAGGAGAGATAAGGAAAAAATAAAATTTATTAAGAGCTACAATGGACAAGAAATTGTGGAGAGCCATAATGGTCAACGTTCTGAAAGGACAAGGTTCATGGAAGTTGTTTAGAATATACAAGGTAATTCCAGTAAATTTTTAAAGATTTTTTAAATAATTTAATATTTTTAAAGTTTGAATTTTTTCATAAAATTTCTACAATCATAATTTTATTTTTTTTCCACCAAATTTCTAAGATATTTATTTTTAATCATTTTAAAAATTTATTCTTCGTTAATAATTGTTTCATTTTTTTTTTAAATTTAAAATTTGATTTTTCTTAAAGTGATTTTAATTTTTTAAATTTAAATTCTTTGTATTATTTTAGATCTTAAATTTTAAATTTTATTTTTTATTTTTTATTTTTTTTTTTGAAGTGTCCTAATTTTTTAAAAATAAACATCACTTTTAGAAGATTTTTAATCCGATCTTACCACAAATCCTCCCTTTTGACCTCGCCAGATTCGCAAATATTTGGCCTTTTTCGGTAACAATGCAATTCCGTATTATTACACAATATCCGTCCATACAAGCGAATGTACGTCTGCCAACTGCAAGAATCTTTGCGTAGTGACCATGCCGACATTTCTATCTCATTCTTGTTCAAATCCTTCAGCTTGCAAATGAATGCCACAGAACCAGAAAGAGAAACAGAGTATTTCTAAATATGGCCTATTGATTTTGACGTAACTATGGCAACGGCAAAGTCTTTACCATCAATTGCTCCTTGGTTTCGTTTCTCTGTTAGCCCGGACGGCCTTACGGCGCATGCGTGCACTCGTTAGCTAGCGAACTTAGTTCTGTGTGCGTATGTGCATCAGGTGCGTTCACAGCAATATATGTTCCTGCGTTTGTGTGAGTGTAGTCAGATAGATGCGAATAGAGGAATAGTGTTTGATGAACAGACTGAGAAAGAATGAAAGAAAGAAATGATAGATAGATAGATAGATAGATAGATATGAACAGAATGAGATAGATAGATAGATAGATAGATATGAATAGGCTGAGATAGATAGATAGATAGATAGATAGATAGATAGATAGATAGATAGATAGATAGATAGATGATAGATATGAACAGAAATGAGATAGATATATAGATAGATAGATAGATAGATAGATAGATAGATAGATATGAACAGGCTGAGATAGATAGATAGATAGATAGATAGATAGATAGATAGATATAGATAGATATGAATAGAATGAGATAGATAGATAGATAGATAGATAGATAGATAGATAGATAGATAGATAGATAGATAGATAGATAGATATGAACAGAATGAGATAGATAGATAGATAGATAGATAGATAGATAGATAGATAGATATGAATAGGCTGAGATAGATAGATAGATAGATAGATAGATAGATAGATAGATATGAACAGGCTGAGATAGATAGATAGATAGATAGATAGATAGATAGATAGATAGATAGATAGATATGAATAGAATGAGATAGATAGATAGATAGATAGATAGATATAGATAGATATGAACAGAATGAGATAGATAGATAGATAGATAGATGGATAGATAGATAGATAGATAGATAGATAGATATGAATAGGCTGAGATAGATAGATAGATAGATAGATAGATAGATATGAATAGAATGAGATAGATAGATAGATAGATATGAACAGAATGAGATAGATAGATAGATAGATAGATAGATAGATAGATAGATAGATAGATATGAATAGGCTGAGATAGATAGATAGATAGATAGATAGATAGATAGATAGATAGATAGATAGATATGAATAGGCTGAGATAGATAGATAGATAGATAGATAGATAGATAGATAGATAGATATGGATATGTGAACAGTGAGAGATAGATAGATAGATAGATAGATAGATAGATAGATAGATAGATAGATAGATAGATAGATATGAATAGAATGAGATAGATAGATAGATAGATAGATAGATAGATAGATATGAATAGAATGAGATAGATACATGTAAACAGGCGAATCAAATTAATAGTGATAGATGAAAGAAAGAAAAGAGATATATAGATAGATTGCATAAAATGTTCAATATTTGTTAGGGAGGAAGGCACATTATTGATGTAGAGCGTTTATCGTTATAGACAGTGTGGACAAAGGTATCAAGACTGCATGGAGGTTGTCAATTTCATTCCTCAAACGATATTCAGTTCATGTATCACTATTCCTTTCATGGGATCTATATATAGGCCACTAGAGAAAAGGGGAAATATATATATATATATATATATATATATATATATATATATATATATATATATATATATATATATATATATATATATATATATATACTCAATTCTCTTTTTGCACTAGGGATACGTTCCAGAGACTACCGTGTAAGACAAACCGTGTAAAAATATACATATCTGAAAATTAGAGAGAGGTTCCATCTAAATATATTTAATAAGAAATGTTAATTTTTATATATAAATAAATTGAATGTATATATATATATATATATATATATATATATATATATATATATATATATATATATATATATATATATATATATATATAATCGGTCAGTCATTCAGTGTCACTACTAGACAGTAAACGCGACCGCTTGTCTTCAAAACAAGTTACAAATGACATTTGGCTTAAACTACCTAATAAAAAGTGATTCTATAGGGATTCTGTTATTCTATAAGTATACTTTTGGCCTACCATCTGTATATATATATATATATATATATATATATATATATATATAAGTATAGGATTGGTGTATACGGAATAAATTGCAATAACCAAAAAATACTATTCTTAAAAGAGTACTCAATACAGAGTAAAGTGACGAGACAGGAAAGAGGCAGTCTCGTCGCTTTTTTGCGTGTTTGTGTATTATAATCTGATTGTGAATGTATTGTCTTTTGCAAGATTTCCCCCTCCCTTTGCCAATATCTTCACTTCAAATGTATCTAAGTTGTAACGAAGCTCAGAGCAACATTAGATTTTAACGTTTATTCTAACTGAATTGTTGGCCTTTCAATAAAAACAAAATAAATAACAAAACATGTATTTTTTCTTCAGTTTCTCCTTTGAATAATTTTTTAAACTTAATATAGATGAAATTTAAAATTTAAAATTGATAATTTTGAATTTTATAGTATAATTTAATATTAATTAATTAGAAATAATTTTAGTCTAACCCTAACATTAAGGCATTAAATAATTATTATAACCAAAGTTCGTTGTCAAGTTTTTTGAATTCTCGTATATTTGTATTTTGATTGGTTATTCCAGCTTATGTAACAGCGTTTCCCCTAGCGAGAAGTGTTTAATTAATTTGATCCTTTTAAAGCCCTTGATTATACATTCAACAGCATTACATGATAAGACACCAGAAATGTTGAAACAAAATGGCTATTTTTGTAGTGATTTTATAACATATTTATGTTTAATTTTCGAATAAATATATATATATATATACCGGCTGTAACACCAAGATTGTCCAAATCGTGTAACAGCATGCGATAACTGTCCATCCCACAAAATGTTTAATATCTAAAAAAAAACACTAAATTAATTAAGTTTCTTTTTTCCAGGTTTTCAGATAAGACGTTTAGCCATCTTGACACCATTTGTGGTAAGAATCACTATAAAACACTTTGAGTTATTCAGCTAGACAGAGAAGAGGTCAAAATTGTTTTGTGTCAACTCTACTAGGTCTTCCCAACTGAGCAATGGTAAGAGGAAAAAGATAATTCAGGCCTTCAGTAATGGTACCAACATTCATACTCTGGTTTCCATTTTCAAAGTCCATCCAAGAACCATCAAGATGAATAAGTTTAAAAAAATAGGAGGGAACAGTATAGAGGAAAACTGGATCAGCTGGTCACAACAAGAAGAGGGATCATCATTTCAAGTAAAGAAATCAATTAGAAAAGATCCAACTCAATTCATCAGATGTTTAGCACGTGAGGGAGGAATTTCAGCTATGACAGTCCAAAAAGCAGTGAAAAAAAAGACTTGAAAATGAAATCATGCGTGAAAGCTGTGAGGCACCTTGTTATTCCAGGACAGAAAGTTAGAAAGTTAAAGAGAGCAAAGATAATCTTGAATAAGTTGGAAAATGGTTCTGGAATAATATATAAGCTTGGAGAGTAATTATACATACTTATAGCTCAAAATAAAGTCTAATAGTGTTATAAAAATTCGTAGAATTCCAGTAAAAAAATCTTTAATCAATTCTAAGATACAAAGGTTCAAAGTTTAATCTAACAATTGGACAATTTTACTGTTACACTATTTGGACAATTTTGTTGTTACAAGATTAGGACAATTTTGCTGTTACACGATTTGGACAATTTTGCTGTTATACCCGGTATGTATATTGCATAGTGACTGCATAGTTTGATGCTTCAATAAGATTTGCAGACCATTTATAAACGCCCTCCAATATTGAGTACGCCCTCCTTATAAATATAACCAAGTAAGAACAATACATATATGTTTGCGTGCGCGCTCAAATGTGTGTATTTATGGTTCGTGATGACATTCAAGGCAAAATTTTGCACCGGGAATGTTGATGTTCTCATAAGTTCTTTCGCCCACTGACCTCGGCCGTTGACCTCAAAGGGACCAGCTCCTACGCTCAGGCTGGCGACTGGACGATGGCCGCTTGGCACAGCTGGATTGGGTGGAAGCATTACCCTTCCTTCACTGGTAGGGTCGGAAAAACCTGCCGACTACCCACACACACCCGACAGGTCGATGCTGTTGACCGGGGTGTGACCGTTCCATGAGACTTCTTAGTCGTGTGGGAAAGTTGAATGTAGGCCGTAGACGAATACAGTTTCGCATCCCAATCTACCTGAGTAAAGCAGAGTCAATCGCTTCGCTGAAAAGGTACCACCACTGACGATACACCTCATACATCCATTTATCGGAATTTTACAAAGTAAAAAAAAAAAATTAGATATTTATTTCGACTATCTTCAAAACAATGACGTTGAAAAAAATGGTGTCAATAAAATCCGATAACTGTTTACCGACATGTTTTTCAGGGTTTTTTTTTATTTTTTACAATATAATATGGATTTTTGCACTGTTTTTTTAAACTGTTTTGAAAGGTAAAAAAGACTCTAAAATGACTTAGTTTCCTCGGCATGATATTCTAACCAGGTTCTAAAAATAAAAATACCAGTTTTAAATTCTAACTTCCAAGGGTGAAATAATTATAAGCTAGAAAGATTGGCATACTCAATTGAAATTCATCTTCTTTTCTTTTTTTTCTTTTTTTTTTTTTCAAATGCTAAATTGAATCGATATTTCATTGGCAAGTGCCCTTAATAAAATTTGATTAAACTATTAAAGCAAAAATCAGAACAATATTTTTTTAAGCATTTGGTCAAAAAAATACGATTCATTTCTCGGATACAAATGAAAATAGATGTTCCATTACATATATACAAGGTGTCCGCAAAGTCATTAGACAAATAGAAAAATGTATTAAAATTAGAATGGAAAATAGATTCTGGGAAAATGTTTACATATTGAAGTAAATAGTGAATTTAATATGAGGTAAATAAGGAAGTCAATATGAGGTAAATAGAAAAGTTAAAGTGAGGTAAATAATTAAGTTAATATGAGGTAAATATGGAAGTCAATATGAGATAAATATGCAAGTCAATATGAGGTAAATAGGGAAGTTAATGTAAGGTAATCAGGGAAATAAATATTAGGTCAATAGGAAAGTCAATATGAGGTAAATAGTGAAATTAATGTGAGGTAAATAATGAAGTCAATATGAGGTAAATATTGAAGGTCATATTAAATGAATAGGGAAGTCAATGTGAAGTAAATAGGGAAATTAATGTGAGGTAAATAGTGAATTTAATATGAGGCAAATACAAAAGTTAATATCAGGTAAATAGTGAAGTTAATGTGCAGTAAATAATGAAGTTAATATGAGGCAAATAGTGAGGTTAATGTGATGCAAATTATGAAGTCAATATGAGGTAAATAAGGGAGTTAATATGAGGTAAATAGGGGAGTTAATATGAGGTAAATCGTGAAGTTAATATAGAAATAATTAATAAATTTCTATATGCGCCCCATTCGTTGCACGAAGGACATCTAAACGATATTCAGGTTCTGGCCATGTCCTTTTTAACATACCTTTATGAATAGTTGCAATGGCGGCAGTTAGTCTTTGCTTAAGGTCAGCCAAGTCCTTGACTTTAGTGCAGTACACGATATCTTTCGTATAGCCACGCAAGAAAAAGTTTTCTAAGATTTTCGAAATTGCTGATGTGGATGCCCTCTCTCTCTCTCTCTCTCTCTCTCTCTCTCTGTATATATATATATATATATATATATATATATATATATATATATATATATCTGTAGTTTAAACCAGCAAGCAGAAATATTTTTCTCCCGATGATGGCCATTTTGGCCGAAACTAGTCGAGGAATCTAAATGAAATAATAATAAAAAAAAAAGAATATTAACCCAGTGTGTCTGTAGATTTTATTTTTTTAATATTTTTTTTTATTGTTATATATATATATATATATATATATATATATATATATATATATATATATATATATATATATATATATATATATTATTTATTATTAATAATATTATTACTATTGTATTTTTATTATAAGAGATTAAAAAACAATAATAAAAACATTTTAATTTGCTACACAAAAGCTTTCATGTTTCAATACTATAATTATACTTCCTCAGGTGATGGTTGGTAACTGGTGACAAAATGATTTTTTAGGGAAATTTAAAAACAAATCATTATCTCTTTTTCTACAATTGGTTGGGGACTAAGGTCAGAATTAAAAATAGACTTGTGGGTATGTCTCGATTAACCAATTAAATGTCAAATCTACACTAAATAGAAAAGTAAAATCAGAGAGTGGAGGTGGGTGAGTTATTTTTCATATCACGATAAACCGGAACATAGACTTGGAACCATTGACGATTGCGGAGAATATGGCAGCGACAAATGTATCGTGATTGTTGACAAATATGACTTATTCTATTTGTTGAAGGGAGGGTAGGTTAATCAAACGGAAATTTAAGAGAAATTTTTTTATATATATATTCAGAAAGCTTCTTAAAGGAGCCTGTAGGTAAAATTAAAAATGTGGAACGATGTTAATAATATTAAATAGACGGCAATATACAGCAATATTTAACCTGAATAAACAAAATAAGGCAATTACTTGTAGAGGGTGGACCATTGTATAGTAATAAATCATGGCTATAAAAATGGAAATACGTAATTATTTTTTTTAAATTGAACTATATATATATATATATATATATATATATATATATATATATATATATTCAATTTAATTAGAAAACAGATAAACTTAAGGGTTCATTGATTATAATTTATTTCCTCAGGTACGTGGTTTTTACCTGGTTCATCAGACCGCACTTCCAAGGGTGAGAAAAGTTTTAAAATTTACGACATAAAACTGGGAAAATAAATTATAATCAATGAACCCTTAAGGTTGCCAGTTTTCTAATTAAATTAAATTAATAATTCCCCTGGTTTGACATTGAGCTCCTTGGGATTATCCATACAGATTACCAAACTTTTCCTTATATATATATATATATATATATATATATATATATATATATTAGGATATTAAACATGTTAAAATCTATACATGATGGCAATTATGTTTCAACATTACAAATCTGTCTTCTGAGCGATATTAAACTACTGGCGAGTCTGTAATTTAACATCGCCAGAGGAGACACGTTTAGTAGCGTTTAAACATAATTGCCATTATGTAGCGATTTTTGATATGTTTTAATATATATATATATATATATATATATATATATATATATATATATATAGTTGTATATTTAGGCAGCAATCCTTCGTTTATGCATATTTCATTAAAAAAAAAAAACAGACAAGTTATTACGGTTAAGCTTTTTATTTATTTTTTCTTGTGTTCGAATAAGAGCTTTCTTTTCTGGACAAAGAGTGTGTAAAAACTGTCCAAATGTTTTTATAACAATAATATTTGTTTTTATGTTATAAAAACTGTCCAAATGTTTATATATATATATATATATATATATATATATATATATATATAATGTCCTAAAATAAATAATATTTAGCTCTACTGTGTATTGAACCCTTTTTTAAATTAAATGTTACCTACAGTGGAATTATACGCCATTTGTCACTCATTTTACCTGAATATATATGTCTAAAATAAATAGGTCATTTTATTTCTCTTTTTCTCTCTTTCTTTCTCCTCTGACCACCCCTCATATCCAGACTTAAACTACTTCCTATTTTTTTTTATTTCTTCCCTTCCTTTCTCTTTTCCTTTTTTCTATTTTTCTTTCCTCTTTTTTTTCTTTCTTTCATCTCTCTAGCCATTTTTATTTCTATGATTTATCACCCTTGACTGGTTTGAAAATCTTTTAAAAATTATCACAATTTTCAAGGAGATAATGATCATCACCTATATGTAATCTTAATTCCTATTGTATTATATATATATATATATATATATATATATATAACTTGAGCAGGTAGATATGGTTTTTACATACGACTGCGCGAATGGTAATGGACTCCCTAACTACGATGAACACATTCTACAGGTTGTCGGAGACGGCTATCAGCACGTTTCAAGTTGCCCTAGCATGCCTTACATCTTATAGTACCACATGGAGGGTACTTCAACAGCAGATCCTCTCTCCGTATCATTTGCAACGTGTGCAGGATCTTTCGCCCTCTGATCACTCCCGACGGGAGAACTTTTGCCGATGGTTTATTGCACAAACTGAAGATCAGTTGTTTGTCTATTCAGACTTGTTTACCGATGAGGCGACATTTGGAAGAGATGGAATAAGAAATTTACACAATCGACATTTGTGGGCGGGTCGAAATCCAGATCTGCTAGAGGATGTACCGCTGCTAACAAGAAGACGCATGTGGTTCATGCATGATGGTGCTCCAGCACATCTTTAGTTTCATTTTTAGCAATGCACTTGCTGACATCTACCATGAAAGATGGATAGATATGAGTGGACCAATTCCATGGCTTGCACGTTCCCCCGATCTCAGTCCTTTGGATTTTCTTTATCTGTGGGGCTGCCTAAAACTATTGGTTTATGCAGCAGACATACAGAGACGCTTTATCAACGTGTCATGAGAGCCTGCGAAACCATTCGACATCGTGTGGGAGTATTTGAAAGGGTCCACCAGTCAATGATCCGACGGGGGCATGCATGTGTAGAAGCAAGCGGAGGACACTTTGAACATTTGTTATGAGTTGCTGTGTTGAGGTATATGTTTACATGGACATTTTACCTTGTTTTCGTGTCAGGGACCTCAAAAAAAGTTTGTAAAAGTATTTTTGATACACCCCGTATATAATTAATTAACCCTTGCAAAAAACAAAATCAAAAGAAACTGGGTGGAAGACAAATATAAGAAGCTTTAAAGTTAAGTGCATCAACTTAATAAGATATAAATTAAAAGTCTTCAATTATTTAAAAAATTCCAGTAAGAAAAGCGACGTAGAATTGTGTTGAAATCTAATTTCAAAACGTCAGAGACACGAAATTCTTACCATAACTTCAGGTCCCGTCTTTCGCCAGAAGCGTAGAACAGACTTCTGCGATGGTGGTTCCCCGATAAATACGATGCTAGCAAATTCGAGTTTAAGGACAACATGTCTGGATGATTTTGTGCCAGGAACCCGCTTCCAAAGTTTGTAAAAATACTTTTGATACACCCTGTATAATATTGTGAGGGTGTTATTCTATAGTATTATCTAGCACCAGTAAAACCACCTTATGGATGGGAATTGTCTTCTTTAAACCTGTTTGTCTATAAATCTTCAGACTTTTTCCTAAGTTTTCTAATGGCAAATAGACTGAAAAGATTAACATGAACATGACAAACCAAAGATTACAAGATGTTTTAACCTAGAAAGGGTTACTGAATGAGGAATAACCAAAACGGAGATTGGAAATGAAATGGTAATCTTTATAATATCAAAAAATATAATACTCGCCAGCGCCTTTTAGTGGGTAAACCACTGCTAGTTGTGGACTACTTAGACACCATATTACCCCCACTTACAATAGTGTCCACCGTATTTATGAGGATTGGGACATACCCATTAGTGTTCATAGGTACGGTATATAACACACAATGAGGTTATTCTCCAGTCCCTCGCTATGCAGTCAGGAGAGTGGATCAGCAGCTCTGTGCTGATGTGAAAGCAGCGATCTGGTGACCGCTCCAGTAGCCATGCACTGATGTGTTACACGCGACCAGGAGGAGGGGAATAAATATGGCCTTTAAGGGTTAACTATAGAAATATCAGGGATGTGTCCACAGAGCTAGTATTTTGTTGGAGGTTGTTTCAATTATAACTCTCAGCATCCGACTGTAGGTTCCATAGACTCAAGGCTTTCAGTTAATGGCCAAACAGTGGCACCATACATTAAAACCGACTCTACAGTGGCTCGAAAGAATCTCCGTTTGAGGTTGTCTAGTAGATCACATTTCCAGATTACATCCATTTTTATTCAAAGCGACCCAAACTTTAGCTATGCGAATTTTCACATCGTTTTTAGTAGAATTTTTTTTCGCTTCCTAGGTATGTAAAAGATTCGTTAGATTTTATTGATTCACTTGAGTTTTGTATTAAGCTGGTTAAAGTCTAGGAATTCAGTGTTTTTTTTAGGCATTGACATAGAGTCCAACTTCGTTAGCAGCATTTTCTAGATGATGTAGGAGTACCTTGGCATTGTTAATGATGTCTGCAGTGATAGTTAGGTCATCTGCATAGTCACTACCGGTCAACTTTTTTTCAGGATATCAACTTAAGAGTCTTAGTGGTAAAGGAAAACCTAGATAAGGAGGTTCTAAAGGTATTTAGAGTCGGCTCTTACAATACACAGCGATGAATATTTGAAAATTTTGGGAAGACTTGCAGTTATAAATAAAATCTTTCTTTCTTCTCGTTCGGGGAGAAAGAACAGAGAGACCTCGCTACGTTTAAAGAGTAGCTGGCTTTATGATTCTCGAAATGCAAGTTTTGTTTTATCGGTGAATTGTAAGAAGCGTAATTATGATTGATTGGCAGGAAGATCAGAAGAAAGAAGGAAATTCGTCCAAATGAAAGAACGAATGTATTTCGGGAAAGAAATTAAAATGGATGAATTAGGAATCAATCAATAGGAAATGGTGAATGAAAGAAATCGATAAATTTTAGACAAAAAAAAAGAAGTAGTAAGGTAGATATATTCAGCGGTAAGTTCAATGCATATTGTGGTCGGTAGATTCTCAAAATGGTTGAGTGGCACTAAACTTTGTAGTTGGAAGATGTTTAAAACTCTTTGAGACAAAAACATAAGCCGAGGCAAAATCTTTGAAAGATGGAAAAGAAAATTGAGGAGGGAGGTGAAAAGGAAGGTAGACTAAAAAAAAAATAATGTCAAAACAAAGAGTAAAACAAAGTATAAAGAAAACTGGAGAAAATACGTTAGAAATGAAGGAAAGAATTCAGTTCTCATATGTGGGTTTTTCTCGTTCCGTTCTCATATACAGTATTCTGGTTTGACACCGACAACGATAATGATGATGATGATGATGATGATGATGATGATCAAGACGATGATGCTGACAACGATGATGATGATGATCAAGACGATGTTACAGACGACGATGATGATCAAGACGATGATGCTGACAACGATGATGATGATGATCAAGACGATGTTGCAGACGACGATGATGATCAAGACGATGATGCTGACAACGATGATGATGATGATCAAGACGATGTTGCAGACGACGATGATGATCAAGACGATGATGCTGACAACGATGATGATGAAAGCGATCATGCCGATGACGATGATGATGAAGACGATCATGCCGATAATGATGATGACGAAGACGATGACGCTGACAACGATGATGATCAAAATGATGATCCTGACAAGCATGATGCTGACAACGATGATGATCAAGATTATGATGCTGAAAACAATGATGCTGATCAACTCGATGATGCTGACAATGATGACGATCAAGTCGATGATGCCGACAACGATGATTATCAAGTCGCTGATGCTGACAATGCTGATGATAATCACGATAATGCTGACAACGATGATAGACAAGATGATGATGCTGACAAGAATGATGCTGACAATGATGATGATGAAGACGATGACGCTGAGAACGATGTAGATCAAGATGATGATATCGACAACGATGATGATCAAAATGATGATCCTGACAAGCATGATGCTGACAACGATGATGATCATGATTATGATGCTGACAACAATGATGCTGATCAAGTCGATGATGCCGACAACGATGAAGATCATGATTATGATGCTGACAACAATGATGCTGATCAAGTCAATGATGCTGACAATGATGACGATCAGGTCGATGATGCTGACAACGATGATGATCATGATTATGATGCTGACAACAATGATGCTGATCAAGTCGATGATGCCGACAACGATGAAGATCATGATTATGATGCTGACAACAATGATGCTGATCAAGTCGATGATGCTGACAACGATGATAGACAAGATGATGATGCTGACAAGAATGATGCTGACAATGATGATGATGAAGACGATGACGCTGACAACGATGGGGATCAAGATGATGATATCGACAACGATGAGGATCAAGATGATGATGATGATCAAGATGATTATGTCGATCAAGATGCTGATGCTGACAACGATGATGATCAACACGATTATGCTGACAACAATGACCCTGACAACGTTGATGATCAAAATGATGCTGACAGTAATGATGATCAATGTGATGATGATGATCAAGATGATGATGCTGACAACGATGATGATCAAGATGATGTTGCTGACAACGATGAGGATCAAAATGATAATGACGATCAAGATGATGATGATGATGACGATGATGATCAAGATGATTATGACGATCAAAATGATGATGCTGACAACGTTGATGATCAAAATGATGCTGACAATGATGATGATCAATGTGATGGTGATGATCAAGATTATGATGCTGACAACGATGATGATCAATATGATTATGCTGACAACGATGATGATCTTTCCGAGAACACTACAGTTCTGGCCACGGCGATTGTTCGGCTGATTTTCGAATAATGGCGCTGATTATCGAAAATCATTTTCTCGAACGCATGATTGGAATCGGCTTGAAGACCGCGGAAAAAATAAAAGATTACAGGCTTTCACAAATTGCATTTAAGATTCCATTTCGTCTGGATTAATTATTTTATTCCGGGCTGGACCTGATAACAGATTTATGGATTTAATGGTGAGAGTTTTCAATTGATTACTTATCATCAAGAATAAATCTCTACGAAACATCAACACATCTTTACTTCAACGCTGAGAATATTAGAACAAAAATAAATTGTACCTATTTTTTATCATTTCATTCCAAGCATAGTAATAAAAGCGATTAGAAGGCAATGGTTACTAACAGTGAAAGTAACAGAAATGGCAATAAAAGAATGGGTTTCAAGGCGACAGAAGATTTTGGAAAGCATTAAACCAGAAGAGAATTCCATAAGCGAGAAGGGCGAGAGAAGAAATTGTTAGCATATAACTTACGATTACCTCTAGCTATTTCAACAATTAAACTATGGGACTTATCCGCCAATCTAGTAATGCGCTTAAATTCGTTGGTACCAAGGAGAAAAGCTCATCATAACAATTACCATCAAAATATTTATAGAAGAACCAAGGGAACCTACGTTACGTTGGTGGGAAAGTATCTGAAGCCGAGTTGCCAGGTCGTTAACGATAACGTTGCAGATATTTCTTTTAATTTCTCAAGAATCGAGGTTTCAACGTAACAGTTTTACCCAATGAATTGTTTGGACGAATATCTTTAGCTGCATTGTTTCAGTCGTAGAGTTTCTGAAGTACCATGCCAGAATTGGGCGTTGCACTAAATTTCACACAAGACCAAGGAAGCCAAAATTCAGGTTTGATTCGGAATAAGCAAGGAAGATAAAGAGGGAAGTAAAGTGATAAGATATAAGAGATGAACGTAGGGTTTTTGGAGGAAGGAGAGGGGTGGTATAGCTTTAGCAATTTAGATAAACATATTTTAACGTTTGGGAGTAATTTAAATGTTTAAAAACTCCACAAAGAAATTAAATTTAATGTTTATATATATATATATATATATATATATATATATATATATAATTATTTGAAAATTATAGCATAAATATTATAAAATCACTACAAAAAGAGCCATTTTGTTTCAACACTTCTGGTGTCTTATCAAGTGATGATGTTGAATGTAGATTAAAGGGTTTCAAAAGGTTCAAATCAATCAAACATCCCTCGCTAAAGGGAAACGCTGGAATGACCAATCAAAATACAAGTATACGAGAATTCAAAAAACTTGACAACGAACTAAAGTTATAATAATTATTTAATACTTTAATGTCGGGGTTAGACTAAAATAGAATTTATTCTTACTAATAAGTATTAAACAATTTGAAATTAAAAATTACCCATTTTAAAATTTAAATTTAATCTAAATTAAGTTTAAAATTATAAAATTACTGAGGAAAAAATAAAAAAATACATATGTTATTCTATTTATTTTGTTTTTATTGAAATTAATTTGGAATAAACGTTAAGATCAAATGTTGCTCTGAACTTCATGACAACATCGATACATTTGAATCATAAACAGAGGCAGGGGAGGATGACATCTTGCAAAAGACAATACATACACAAACAGATTATAATACATAAACACGCAGACGTATTTAGATATATACGCACACAAAAAAAAAGGTGACGAGACAGGAAATATCCCCGCGACCCTGAAAAAAAAATAAACAAGAACCATACATACACAATGAAAGGTACACACAAGTGACCGTACACAGACAGCGATAAAGACACGTACATAGACACACATACATTGACAAAGACACTCCGATGCACCATATATATATATATATATATATATATATATATATATGAGCGATGGTAATGAAAATGTAATAAGTGCTTTGGGAAATGTCTGATGATATCGTTTAGGCTAAAATATTGATTGGTTCTATACGATTTATGAGTGGTATTAATATACCGAAGGCTCATAAAGTGGCTATTATCGTATCTTTATTGTTGGCCAAATGTTTAATGATCTCTTCAAGATAATAAGGAACGCCCTAGGAGGAACAATAATCTGCTTCACAACGTTACCCTTATGACGGCCGATCCATTTTACAAGAATCCCGGAAATTGAAGAAAGCAGCAGACAGTGAAATTAAAAAATGGCGCCATATTGACCACTTCTTCAACACCCATCCAACAACTGTCCTCACTTTGAAATCGCTGAGAGACACTGCTACTTCAGGCTCGGCTTCTGCAAACCTCAAACAGCAAGTACTACATAATCTTTACTACTTCGTATTTCCTTCATATTACGCGTTTAACAGCAACTCTCTATCTTGAGGGACTCTCGAACCTTGGAGTTTTGCATTATTCGAAGAAGCTGAATTTGCTACTGTAGTGTCTCCTCGATTTCAAAGTGGAAACAATTGTATCTATCTTACATATCTTCATAATATACACCCCTCTTTTACGTACTTTCAACAACCTTATTCATTAGCCCTCTTCCTTGAACTTTGTATCGTGTAAATAGTATATTTTCATGATAGATTGTATCAACTCAGGGTCGACAGGAGACACAGAAAGGAAATTAAAGGTACCATCACCGCTGATCAGACCCCGAATAACCGCCAGTCCCGATGAACGGATGTCTTCTCGAGGAGGCCCCGTACCTCGAGAGGGTATTGGGCCTCAAACCCACACGAACCTCAAGTGGTATTCCTATATACGATCTATTGCTAAAGATGCATGTAGAATGGTCGGCTCACTGAACATCTCCAGTAAGTACCTGACATCTAATGTTATCCTCTACCTTTAGAAGAGCCAGAGCAGGCCGAAAGTGTACTACTGTTGCGATATTTAGGCAGGGGCTGCCCAACGTTTCCGAGTTCTTATGAAAGAAGAATTATTTTCTACCCTCCAACCTCTCTCCCACAGGCAGGATGTGACGAGTCTCACACTGCTTTATCGCTACCACTATGGAAAGTGCTCGGACGAACCGCATCTCCTGGTTCCACCAGATCTGATCTTCACGGCTAGGACACGCCATGCCGCTTACATTGTAGCAAATCACCCTCATTCTCTCCGTATTCGATCGTCAAAACGTTCCACTGAAACAGCTTCTTCCCGTGAACCAACTGTCCTGTGGAACAGACTACCTTGAGGATTTTTTCCCGATCATTACAATCTTATCCCGTTCAAGTCTAGAGTCAAACGTTTTCTTCCCCTCCTATCCATATAAACTACCCTTTAGCGTAATGCCCTGTCTTAATTGGCCCCTGGGCCTTTTACAGCGTGAACCTTACTTTAATAAAAAAAAACAGAAGATAACGATTGACATTGCATTGTAGCAAATCACCCTCATTCTGTTGTTATATTTGGGCAGGGGCTGACAGGACCTGACTTTCTAGTCTTGATACAGTTCCAAAGCGTCTCCGAGTCCTTGTGAGAGAAAAAAATTATTTTCTACCCTCCATTCTCTCTAACACTGTAAGGATGTGGCGAGTCCCTCACTGCTTTATCACTACGACTATGGAAAGTGCTCGGACGAACTTCATTTCCTAGTTCCACCAGATATAATCTTCACGGCTAGAACCCGCCATACCGCAAATCACCCTCATTCTGTTGCTATATTTAGGCAGGGACTGCCAGACCTCACTTTCCAGTCTTGATAGAATTCAAAAGAATACGGGGGCAATGAGGGTGGTTTATCACTATGTAAGTGGCATAGTGGGTTTTTAGCCGTGAAGGTTAGAACTGGTAGAACCATGTGATGCAGTTCGAGCATTTTCTACATTAGCGATAGAGCGGTGAAGGACACGCCACACAGAAGAAGAATATATTTAATTCAAATAAATTGAAGTTATAAATCTATAATCACAAGACCCATAACCCTCTTGGGTCGTAAGATCACCACAAGTACTGAAGCCACACAAGCAGTGATTTTTCCTGGGCAAGATAGCCTGACAGAGTCCCACCATCTCCAGGCTGTTTTTGAATTCAGGCCGGTTGTCATTCAAAGCTGAAAGATGCAGTCTTTTCATAGCTGGAGGGTGCAGAAGAGATGGATCCATACACTTACAGAGGGTATTAACACGTAAGTGAATGTAATGAACTCGACTGGAATTCGAACTCCGCTCCAACGTACCTCCAAATCTATAATAGGAAAAATTTAATTCAATCTGTTAGTCTGTTATTTTGTCGTCATTCCTTTCGAAAATAAAAAAAAAAAATATATATATATATATATATATATATATATATATATATATATATATATATATATATATATATATATAGCAGCATGGCCTGGCGTTGCCCGTGCTTGATTCAAAAATCATACAGCAATCGCTGTCACTTGAATTATAAATTTGTTGTTTCACTTTACAATTTGATTTTCTTGTTTTATACCCCCTCTTATGGTGGGCTATCTAACTAACAAGCCCAAATCAAACTAATCTATTTCAACACTCATACATTTCACTAAGTAGATGCTCGGTTTATTTATTATATGCATTTCTTTTTATCTATCTGGAATTCGAACTCAACTCGTGCCGCTATCCACTACTCCACCGTGCCTCACACACACACACACACACACACACACACACACACATATATATATATATATATATATATATATAAAATATATATATATATATATATATATATATATATATATATATATATATATATATATATATATATATATGAAAAAAATTTAGTCTTGAGGTATGCTATATTTATGGGTTAAAGTGCTCAATATCAGGGATAGACCGTACATAAATAAAATAAAATAAACAAAAAATATAAATCAATAAATAAATAAACAAATTAACAAACTACGAACACACGCACAGACCCAAGTATATGTAAAGAATAAAAATAATCAACAACAATTGTTCGGACTGTTGTCCTCATCTTTATTGCTTTATTTTAGCTGATAATATACATACTTATACGTGATATGTAATAATAATTTTTAAATAATTTAAGTAATTCTATTACATTTATTTGTTTTAAAAAGAAATATAATCTATCAGTAATTAAAAGTAAAAATGATATTTTAAAATTGTAGTTCAATACAACGGATTCTAATCCAAACACCCCTTTTAGAAAGAATCTGTATGTATACAAGTAGACATTTAATGAATATAATGTCGAAAAACTTTTTGCCGTTGATAAGAAAACCAGACGACATGCGTTGAACAGATGTCATACTTCGTTGAAAAAAGGCACCACTACCCTACCTAGACTTAACCTATTTTGGAACGTAACTCATAATTGATACAATAATAGTTAATAAAAAAAGAAGACGCTACCGCCCCTGCCTAAATGATTGGATTTCTCTGTATCCTTGGAAACAAAAAATTATGAATGTATGTGCTTTTAAAACTCAGTAAATGTTAAAATAAATTATTCCAAAATTCGCATGAAGATGAAACAGAACTAATGCTTTTAATTTAATATAATTGAATTTGAAGTTTTTGGTTTCTGTTTTTGAAATATGGTAATTCCTGTGTAGCATATTTTTAAATCAGTTAATTTATAATATTTATGCTCTGTAAATTTACATTGAGCACTGTTTTGTAAAAAATTAAAATATCAATAAGAACACCGGATTATATATCTTACTGTTCTTTCTTTTTTTACTATAAAATTTATATATACATACATACATATATATATATATATATATATATATATATATATATATATATATATATATATATATATATCAGATTAATGGTCAGAGTTGACTCAGATAAAGGAAACAGTAGTATTAAAAAATGCTCAATACACTTGTGAAACGTCCTGGGTATGACGATAAACAACATCCGCGTCCAGGGTAAGACGATAAACTACGTCCAGCAGCAAGGCTTCTGATCGGGAGGTTTTGAGGAGCGTGGAAGCACCCCTTAATTTCTATTGTTCCCAGGTCCACCATAACCCGGAGTGGTAGCACCTGTTAGGGTCCCAGCTATGGACAAATAGTTAACCCCGAAACTGAGGTAAAAAGCATTATAAAAGTGTAAAAATAGGTTTTAATACTAGAAATACTTTGTAAAAAATTATTATTAGAAATAAATTTTTGAAGAAAAAAACTATTACCAGCAATATATTTTTGAAAAAAAATATTACCAGCTATACATTTTTGATCTAGTGGGAACAAAATATTACCAAGTGAGTAATTTAAAAAAAAAAGTTTTACGAAAATAAAACCATCGAAGATTGTAAATTTCGTAAAAGAAGTTGGATTGTACTCTGTTGTGATGTTGAGTGTTTCCGCGTGCGTGTATTGAAATAAGGACAAACACATACGTAGGGAAAAATACTGGTATATCTGAAGAGGTATTTACAACAGAGAGATTAGTAGTCAAACGAACGCAGGTTAGTCAGTAACAATCAGAAAGAGTATAAAGTCCAACTGTATCTTCCGGTAGAGAGACGGAAGTGTGATGGTCACCTGATCTTCCCAGAACTCTAGAGAACTGTCCTATTAGTATTAGAGAGATCAGTCCATTCTGATGAGAAGGTGGGTGCGCCCCAACATACTCAAAAATATAAGTAATTGAAAAATGGTTCAAATATTATATGTATACATACACACCTTTTTTACCAAACTATCGCTAATGAATCTATTTTTAAAAAATTGTTGGCATTAAATGACCCATAATTGTTGGCATTAAATGACCATAAAACAAAACAACCAAACAACCAACACGTGTGAAAAAAATAAAATAAAAAAATAACATCTCCGGGTCCAATGAAACTTTTGAACTAGAAACCCGAAGTCATGACTCTTTGCATACATACTAAAAATTCCTCTTCATTTTGAGGCTGGATAAAAAAAAGTACGTATATTTCAATTACCTCTCACCACCGATACATTTATAATACCCTTGCTTTTCTTCTCTTTCCCTTTCTTCTTTTTCTTTTCCTTCTTTCTTAACATCCTCCTCTTCCCTTTCTATCACACCCAAAGTCGTACGTTTGTTTATTTCTTAAAAATATTCTTAAATAGCGTTCATTAGTTTTTTAAAAAGATAAAGCGTTGCGAGGTCAATTGATAAAAATCGCCTGAGGATGCTGTAAGGTTGAAACCAAGGTAGCGGATCAACTGATATTTTTTAAAGTATATATATATATATATATATATATATATATATATATATATATATGAAAAGTGTATGTATATAAATATAAATATATATATATATATGTGTGTGTGTGTGTGTGTGTGTGTGTGTGTGTGTGTGTGTGTGTAATATATTATATATATTATTTATATATTATATGCGCGGTACAAATTGGAAAGCGCATAATATCAGAGATAAAGCTAACATTGAATAATATAGTCATATGTCTATTTATTTCTATACTGATACTTTCCAATTGTCTAATCAGTTTCTTAATGTTAAGATGAAATTCATCAAGGAAGGCCCTGTAGTGTTTTTTTTTTCTACCTAAGTACTTTCGATCTCCTCCAAGATCATCCTCAGATGTGAATTACAAAAACAAACATATTGTAACTGTGATAAAATCTGAATTTCGTTGAGAGGGAGACTTTAAAATAAAAACATGCGTGAACGCGCTCTTTTATAAATATTTTAAAATTTATATCAAAAGCAACAAACCAACACTTACTAAAAGTTATTACAGGTGTAGCAGCAAAGTTTTAAAATGCATTTGTAACATTTAATGCCATTTTCCATTCCGGTCAACTCCCTTATATTGGGACGCTTGTTTTCCTGCAACGGTTAAATTTAAAGTTTTAAAATAATTATAACATAGCGCATGGACGCGTTTTTGTTATGTTTTCTTTTTTTTTAATCATATTCAAAGAAATTCGGATTTTATCACAGTTACAATAAGTCTTTGTAATTTACCCTTGAGGATAGTAACAAAGCATCGGGTCAGCTCGATAAGAGACTCAGAGTTGGTTGTATGTGGTGCAGTAAGCACCAGGAGTTACGTCCCCTACCACAATTGGCTGTTGAGAGAAGACCTTCTACGAAGAGTAGGTGGCGCTGCGTATTTGCATATAAACGATACTGGGCAGGTATTAGCCAATAGTCAGCGTCGGTCTGGGACTGGGAGAGCTATATAACACCAGTTTTTTTTTTCTCAGCTCAGGGAGGCCCTCTCAAGGTGCTGGTGTGCGAAAACAAAACAAAACAAAAAAAACAAGCTCAACCAAACCAAACCAAACCCAGCCAAACCAAACCAAACCAAACCAAGCCAAATCTAGCCAAACCAAACCAAATCAAACCAAGCTAAACCAAACCAAGCCAAACCAAACAAGACAAGACGAACACAAGGACGATCTCGGGGAAGATCGAAAGTACTTGCATTCCTTGATGATTTTCATATTAACATCAAAAAACTGATTACAGAACTGGAAATGATCAGTATAAAAATAAGTAGTCATAATATGTATACATTATTCAATGAAATATGTTTGAATGAATATATGCTATATATATATATATATATATATATATATATATATATATATATATATATATATATATATATGAAAGTTTACACGAAAACAAAGCAGACGAAATATTCCCTGCTTGCTTTATTGCAACATGCGTTTTCTTTTCATAATGCGACAAAATAAAACTGCACAATATGGATTTATTCTTTTCAAAACAATGACAATGCGACTTGACCTTGCGAAAAATCTATAAACGCTTCGTGACTTGTTAGTCGAGCGAACAAATGGCGTCCTTAGGGAAAATTATTGTCTCTTTGTTCTTTTTTACTATGCGTTTAGACATAATGTAAAAAATGATTATATATTTTGTTAAGTCCTTAATATAATTGGGTTTTACCATGTAAGTATTTAAATATATAAATATACTATTTACCCAGGCCGTCCAAAATGATGGGATTTTGTTAATTAGGTTTTCACCTATAAGTCTTTCAGTATCTACTCTTTAAATACTCACTCTCTCTCTCTCTCTCTCTCTCTCTCTCTCTCTCTCTCTCTCTATTAAGCAAATCATATAAACTTCAATAATTCAAATTTGATTTGAAAAAAATTGTCAAATTTTAAACAATGAATTCAGATGTCAAAACAAAGCCTGAGTTAAAATTTTATGTAGTATCAATATGTTTTATTGAAGTTATTTGAAAAAAATGCTGTCTGAAGTTATTATGCAAAATCAAATAATCACATTTTACTTCAATAAAAAGCTAATAAAATCATCAAAAATAAATCTATCATAGAAATAACAAACACATATGATAAGTCTTTGAGTCCTTTACATTTTATATAGTGACCCTTCTTAATAACAGCCGGTAATCTCTTATCCATTGATTTTGCTAATTTTTTTTTACTTCAGTAAATTCAATTTCCGACATGGTACATTTAATTGCTTCCCATACGTCTGCTTTACTGTTATATTGTTGGCCACCTTCATATAATTTCATCTTCATAAGTGACCATAGATTTTCGATCGGATTCAGATCGTGACTTGATGGTGGCCATTCCATTATCTTCTCTTCTGTAAACCTTTTATGGGTAAGCCTAGATACGCGAGAAGAAACATTGCCGTGCATAAATACAAACTTCACTTTGAAACTGCGAGACTGTGACTTGTACCACACAAAGAAAGTCTTGTTCATAAAATCACAATAGTTAGCAGTTTAGTTTAACTCATCCACCTACTTTGAATGGCCCAGTAAAGGTTTCGTCTACAAATCCAGCACATATCAGAACACTACCACCTCCTTGTTGCTTTCTTTTAGCCACAAGCACTTTTAAAATGGATAAAACCCATCGTTTAGCCAATCCATCAGGTCCATCAAATCTCACTCGAGATTTATCCGTGAAAATTGACTTTTCTAAAGTCAATTTTCATGCATTTCTTGGCCCAATTTTGAAGCTTTAAAATATTTGCTTTAGTGAGAGGAGGTTGCTCAAAGATCTGAGCACTGCTCAAAAGTGATTGCTTCGCTATAACTCGCTTTATTTTACGTTCATCTCGAGGAAGCAAGTTCTTAAAGCCATTTCCTTTGCTTTGAGTTTTCAGCTTATATTTTCAAAAGCCTTCTTTATCGTTCGATGATCTCTGCAAAGCTCCTTTGATATCTCCAATGTCGACATAACTTCACTCAATAACTTTGTTATTTTCTGTTTTTCAGCAGGTGTTGCATACTTCCTATACCCATGTTTCAACGTATATTATGGACAAAAAGAAAAAAATACTTTTTCTTACATTCCAGGTTTTAACTAATGTTAGTTTAATCTGCATATTAATTTGACTCAGTCCATTTTCGTAAATTCCAAATATCTCAAAAACTAACCATTAGAAATGGCAGAAAACTTAAATGAATCCATTACTAAAGATGGAAATAGACGCGTTTAAATTTAACGAATATTGATTCAGAACTTTTTGAGTTATTGAGGTTTGTTTGATTCGCATAATAACTTCAGACAGGCTGTAAATATACTAGTTTTACATCGGCCGTCCAAAATGATGGCATATTTTGTTAAGTCCTTACTATTATTAGAAGATTTTCACATGTGATTCTTTAAATATATAAATATACTAGTTTACCCATGCCGTCCAATATGATGGCATATTTTGTTAAGTCCTTACTATTATTAGAAGATTTTCACATGGGAGTCTTTAAATATATAAATATACTAGTTTACACAGGCCGTCCAATATGATGCCATATTTTGTTAAATCCTTACTATTATTAGAAGATTTTCACATGTGAGTCTTTAAATATATAAATATACTAGTTTACCCATGCCGTCCAATATGATGGCATATTTTGTTAAGTCCTTACTATTATTAGAAGATTTTCACATGGGAGTCTTTAACTATATAAATATACTAGTTTACCCAGGCCGTCCAAAATGATGGCATATTTTGTTAAGTCCTTACTATTATTAGAAGATTTTCACATGGGAGTCTTTTACTATATAAATATACTAGTTTACCCAGGCCGTCCAAAATGATGGCATATTTTGTTAAGTCCTTACTTATTATTAGAAGGTTTTCACATGGGAGTCTTTAAATATATAAATATACTAGTTTACCCATGCCGTCCAATATGATGGCATATTTTGTTAAGTCCTTACTATTATTAGAAGATTTTCACATGGGAGTCTTTAACTATAAAAATATACTAGTTTACCCAGGCCGTCCAAAATGATGGCATATTTTGTTAAGTCCTTACTATTATTAGAAGGTTTTCACATGGGAGTCTTTAAATATATAAATATACTAGTTTACCCAGGCCGTCCAATATGATGGCATATTTTGTTAAGTCCTTACTATTATTAGAAGATTTTCACATGGGAGTCTTTAAATATATAAATATACTAGTTTACCCAGGCCGTCCAAAATGATGGCATATTTTGTTAAGTCCTTACTATTATTAGAAGATTTTCACATGTGAGTCTTTAAATATATAAATATACTAGTTTACCCATGCCGTCCAATATGATGGCATATTTTGTTAAGTCCTTACTATTATTAGAAGATTTTCACATGGGAGTCTTTAACTATATAAATATACTAGTTTACCCAGGCCGTCCAAAATGATGGCATATTTTGTTAAGTCCTTACTATTATTAGAAGATTTTCACATGGGAGTCTTTAACTATATAAATATACTAGTTTACCCAGGCCGTCCAAAATGATGGCATATTTTGTTAAGTCCTTACTATTATTAGAAGGTTTTCACATGGGAGTCTTTAAATATATAAATATACTAGTTTACCCATGCCGTCCAATATGATGGCATATTTTGTTAAGTCCTTACTATTATTAGAAGATTTTTCACATGGGAGTCTTTAACTATAAAATATACTAGTTTACCCAGGCCGTCCAAAATGATGGCATATTTTGTTAAGTCCTTACTATTATTAGAAGGTTTTCACATGGGAGTCATTAAATATATAAATATACTAGTTTACCCAGGCCGTCCAATATGATGGCATATTTTGTTAAGTCCTTACTATTATTAGAAGATTTTCACATGGGAGTCTTTAACTATAAAAATATACTAGTTTACCCAGGCCGTCCAAAATGATGGCATATTTTGTTAAGTCCTTACTTCTATTAGAAGGTTTTCACATGGGAGTCTTTAAATATATAAATATACTAGTTTACCCAGGCCGTCCAATATGATGGCATATTTTGTTAAGTCCTTACTATTATTAGAAGATTTTCACATGGGAGTCTTTAAATATATAAATATACTAGTTTACCCAGGCCGTCCAAAATGATGGCATATTTTGTTAAGTCCTTACTATTATTAGAAGGTTTTCACATGGGAGTCTTTAAATATATAAATATACTAGTTTACCCAGGCCGTCCAATATGATGGCATATTTTGTTAAGTCCTTACTATTATTAGAAGATTTTCACATGGGAGTCTTTAACTATATAAATATACTAGTTTACCCAGGCCGTCCAAAATGATGGCATATTTTGTTAAGTCCTTACTATTATTAGAAGATTTTCACATGGGAGTCTTTAACTATATAAATATACTAGTTTACATGGCCGTCCAAAATGATGGCATATTTTGTTAAGTCCTTACTATTATTAGAAGATTTTCACATGGGAGTCTTTAACTATAAAAATATACTAGTTTACCCAGGCCGTCCAAAATGATGGCATATTTTGTTAAGTCCTTACTATTATTAGAAGATTTTCACATGGGAGTCTTTAAATATATAAATATACTAGTTTACCCAGGCCGTCCAAAATGATGGCATATTTTGTTCAAGTCCTTACTATTATTAGAAGATTTTCACATGGGAGTCTTTAACATAAAATATACTAGTTTACCCAGGCCGTCCAAAATGATGGCATATTTTGTTAAGTCCTTACTATTATTAGAAGATTTTTCACATGGGAGTCTTTAACTATAAAAATATACTAGTTTACCCATGCCGTCCAATATGATGGCATATTTTGTTAAGTCCTTACTATTATTAGAAGATTTTCACATATGAGTCTTTAACTATATAAATATACTAGTTTACCCAGGCCGTCCAAAATGATGGCATATTTTGTTAAGTCCTTACTATTATTAGAAGATTTTCACATGGGAGTCTTTAACTATATAAATATACTAGTTTACCCAGGCCGTCCAAAAAATGATGGCATATTTTGTTAAGTCCTTACTATTATTAGAAGATTTTCACATGGGAGTCTTTAACTATAAAAATATACTAGTTTACCCAGGCCGTCCAAAATGATGGCATATTTTGTTAAGTCCTTACTATTATTAGAAGATTTTCACATGGGAGTCTTTAAATATATAAATATACTAGTTTACCCAGGCCGTCCAAAATGATGGCATATTTTGTTAAGTCCTTACTATTATTAGAAGATTTTCATGGGAGTCTTTAACTATAAAATATACTAGTTTACCCAGGCCGTCCAAATGATGGCATATTTTGTTAAGTCCTTACTTCTATTAGAAGGTTTTCACATGGGAGTCTTTAAATATATAAATATACTAGTTTACCCAGGCCGTCCAATATGATGGCATATTTTGTTAAGTCCTTACTATTATTAGAAGATTTTCACATGGAGTTTTTAAATATATAAATATACTAGTTTACCCAGGCCGTCCAAAATGATGGCATATTTTGTTAAGTCCTTACTATTATTAGAAGGTTTTCACATGGGAGTCTTTAAATATAAAATATACTAGTTTACCCAGGCCGTCCAATATGATGGCATATTTTGTTAAGTCCTTACTATTATTAGAAGATTTTCACATGGGAGTCTTTAACTATATAAATATACTAGTTTACCCAGGCCGTCCAAAATGATGGCATATTTTGTTAAGTCCTTACTATTATTAGAAGATTTTCACATGGGAGTTTTAACTATATAAATATACTTCAGTTTACCCAGGCCGTCCAAAATGATGGCATATTTTGTTAAGTCCTTACTATTATTAGAAGATTTTCACATGGGAGTCTTTAACTATAAAAATATACTAGTTTACCCAGGCCGTCCAAAATGATGGCATATTTTGTTAAGTCCTTACTATTATTAGAAGATTTTCACATGGGAGTCTTTAAATATATAAATATACTAGTTTACCCAGGCCGTCCAAAATGATGGCATATTTTGTTAAGTCCTTACTATTATTAGAAGATTTTCACATGGGAGTCTTTAACTATAAAAATATACTAGTTTACCCAGGCCGTCCAAAATGATGGCATATTTTGTTAAGTCCTTACTATTATTAGAAGATTTTCACATGGGAGTCTTTAACTATAAAAATATACTAGTTTACCCATGCCGTCCAATATGATGGCATATTTTGTTAAGTCCTTACTATTATTAGAAGATTTTCACATGGGAGTCTTTAACTATATAAATATACTAGTTTACCCAGGCCGTCCAAAATGATGGCATATTTTGTTAAGTCCTTACTATTATTAGAAGATTTTCACATGGGAGTCTTTAACTATATAAATATACTAGTTTACCCAGGCCGTCCAAATGATGGCATATTTTGTTAAGTCCTTACTATTATTTTCATGAAGATTTTTTACACATGGGAGTCTTTAAAGATATAAAAATATAAATATACTAGTTTACCCAGGCCGTCCAAAATGATGGCATATTTTGTTAAGTCCTTACTATTATTAGAAGATTTTCACATGGGAGTCTTTAACTATAAAAATATACTAGTTTACCCAGGCCGTCCAAAATGATGGCATATTTTTGTTAAGTCCTTACTATTATTAGAAGATTTTCACATGGGAGTCTTTAAATATATAAATATACTAGTTTACCCATGCCGTCCAATATGATGGCATATTTTGTTAAGTCCTTACTATTATTAGAAGATTTTCATGGGAGTCTTTAAATATATAAATATACTAGTTTACCCAGGCCGTCCAAAATGATGGCATATTTTTGTTAAGTCCTTACTATTATTAGAAGATTTTCACATGGGAGTCTTTAACTATAAAAATATACTAGTTTACCCATGCCGTCCAATATGATGGCATATTTTGTTAAGTCCTTACTATTATTAGAAGGTTTTCACATGTGATTCTTTAAATATATAAATATACTAGTTTACCCATGCCGTCCAATATGATGGCATATTTTGTTAAGTCCTTACTATTATTAGAAGATTTTCCGGGGAGTCTTTAAATATATAAATATACTAGTTTACAATGCCGTCCAATATGATGGCATATTTTGTTAAGTCCTTACTATTATTAGAAGGTTTTCACATGGGAGTCTTTAAATATATAAATATACTAGTTTACCCATGCCGTCCAATATGATGGCATATTTTGTTAAGTCCTTACTATTATTAGAAGATTTTCACATGGGAGTCTTTAAATATATAAATATACTAGTTTACCCAGGCCGTCCAATATGATGGCATATTTTGTTAAGTCCTTACTATTATTAGAAGATTTTCACATGGGAGTCTTTAAATATATAAATATACTAGTTTACCCAGGCCGTCCAAAATGATGGCATATTTTGTTAAGTCCTTACTATTATTAGAAGGTTTTCACATGGGAGTCTTTAAATATATAAATATACTAGTTTACCCATGCCGTCCAATATGATGGCATATTTTGTTAAGTTCTTACTATTATTAGAAGGTTTTCACAAGTGAGTCTTAAATATATAAATATACTAGTTTACCCAGGCCGTCCAATATGATGCCATATTTTGTTAAGTCCTTACTATTATTAGAAGGTTTTCACAAGTGAGTCTTTAAATATATAAATATACTAGTTTACCCAGGCCGTCCAATATGATGGCATATTTTGTTAAGTCCTTACTATTATTAGAAGGTTTTCACAAGTGAGTCTTTAAATATATAAATATACTAGTTTACCCAGGCCGTCCAATATGATGCCATATTTTGTTAAGTCCTTACTATTATTAGAAGGTTTTCACAAGTGAGTCTTTAAATATATAAATATACTAGTTTACCCAGGCCGTCCAATATGATGCCATATTTTGTTAAGTCCTTACTATTATTAGAAGGTTTTCACAGGTGAGTCTTTAAATATATAAATATACTAGTTTACCCAGGCCGTCCAAAATGATGGCATATTTTGTTAGGTCTTTACTATTATTCGAAAGTTTTCACATCTGACTTTTTCAATATATAAATATACTTGTTTACCCATGCGGTCCAAATCCTGACATATTTTGTAAGTACTTACTATTATTAGAATGTCTTCACATTTGAGTCTTTAAATATATAAATATACTAAGTTTCCCATGCTATAAAAAATGAAGGCATATTTTGTTAAGTCCTGGCTGGTAGTACGTTTCTTTCCGCCTCTTGCTTTCCAGTCAACTTTGATATTCAAGAATTTAAATGAAATGTCAATCGTTATTTACACTATTTTTATTGGGACTATCGTCGACATTTCTGTTGTTATCACAACGTTTCAAAAGTTGTGCCCTCTGGTCTTCCTCAGGTATATATTGATCTGGATAACCTACAGGGAATTCTAAACTGAACCTTTCATTTAATCACATGAAGGTAGTCTGTTATCTTTCCACTGCCCATGTCTAGTGATATCATCTCGTTATTATTTTTATTTAGTACTGCTCAGTCATTGTTCGCTCGTTTCCATTGAGTGCAAGCACACATTGTCCGACCCAGAGATTGAACTCACAACCCCTATGTCACAACAATTTTTAAAGTGATTCAGTCTTATCAAATCGTGAAATGAAAGTTGATTTGCATGCCCACTCTTCTAGATCTTTTTCTATTCATGCAGGTGTCCCCAAGGGCTCTACCTTTGGTCCCACTTTGTTTTTAATTTTCATTAACGAACTTCCTGATGACATCAGCTCTCAGCTTAGTGTCTATGCTGATGACACATCCACTTACTTCTAAGTCTGATCAGTTCGATATGGTCAAATTGGTGGCTGATCTCACAAACGAACTGCAGACTGTCGTTAACTGGGGCAAAGAATGGCTTGTTAATTTTAACATATCTAAAACTAAACTGCTCTCTGTTAATTATCTGAGAGACCCCTTTCTGTGTTCTAGCAGTATGGCTGATGCTAACCTCCAAGAGAGTGACTCGTTGCGCCTTTTGGGCTAACATTCTCGGTCGACATGAAGGCTACATTTGAATCCATTGCTATGTCAGAACCTCTCTCTCTCTCTCTCTCTCTATCTATCTATCTATCTATCTAGAATCTATCTTACATATCTATAAGTCTACCATTCGTCCATGCTTAGAATATTGCTTCTACATATGGTCCGGTGCCCCTGCTATTTACCTGGAGATACCTGATAACATCCAAAGAAGAATCAGCAATATTATTGGTCCTGATCTGGCGGCTCGGCTTCAGCCAGTTTCCCACTGCCATATAGCTGCCGCCCTGTGCCTTTTTTATAAATACTTTCATGGTAATTATTCGAATGAGCTCTTCCCTATGGTACCTAGACTTTTTGAATTTAAGCGTAGTACTGGATTGGCAACAATGTCATATCAATTTACAGTTGAATTGGATAGATGTAACCGTAAGTTCTATGATAACAGTTTCTTTTCTCGCACTTGTCGCTTGTGGAGCTCTCTTCCGACTCCATACTTTCTGATCAACTCTGCTCTTCAAAGATTTAACTACAATGTCAATCATTGTCTACCGTTTCCCTGGTTATTCTTTTAATGTTCTCCCTCCTTCATAATGTTTTGTTTTCTAATTCTTTCACAGCCAGTAATCCTTTGTGTCTTAGTGGCTTTATCGCCTTACTTGGGGTGAATTTGATTAAAAGAAATCCGTTTTTTTTTTTTCATTGTTCTTTCTCCTTACTGTGTTTTTTTTTCTTTTATTCTTTCACACTCAGTAACCTATTGCGTCTTAGGGGCTTTATTGTCTTGATTGGGATGAAATAGATAGTATGTATTTGCTGATTATGCTCGCTCAACGACTTAGCAAAACAAAAATGGCAATAGCAGGAGATGTCAGATAAGTGATGCTTGATTATTAAAGATCAGTTGTGGCTGCATCTGCACTGCACTGAGCGTCTTCATAACGATATAATCCAAAGTTTGGCCGATGTCCCGTGTAGCCATGAGAGCAGGTGTTACATTAAAGTGTCATTCGTCTAGAGATATAGTCACGCATATTGATTTGATTTTTATGGCTTACCAACCCTTTGTGAAACGGAATGTCAGAAATTTTTCAAAAGAAGAGACATCCGAACTCATTTTGTTCTGTCATTATTTGTATCAAATACACAGCGAACAAATTCCTTAAATTTTAGTGCTGCTTGCACATGTCAATAGAAAGCTTTTGTAGAGGCACGATGGTGTAATAGATAGCGGCTCGGATTAGGGAATCGGAGAGCCGAGTTCGAACTCCATTCGAATCCATTACATTCACTTACGTGCTAAAACCGTTGAGAAAGGTATCAATCTTCTTCAGTTATGGTTAAATAGCAGGACAGACGGGTTCGATAGCGTTGAATGGCAAATGGTCTACCGCAGAAGTGGCAACCTACTGCGGAGAAAAAATCTGCCTCGTCAGTCATGTATCACGCATGGTAGATAACTGACTGAAAGAAACGCACCCTATACCGGGTTGGTAAGACTGGTTAATTGAGAAAGGAATCAATTAAAGAAACATTTATTTATGGGTTTTGGGAACTTCAAGAATCAGACAAACGGACACTACCACACTGACAAAAAATGACCACTACGCACATACGTACACACACACACAGAGAGAGAGAGAGAGAGAGAGAGAGAGAGAGACGTTAACACCACAGGACATTATATACACGGACAATACCAGACCGAAAAAAATGTCCGCTACAATCTAAACGCATACATACATGCACATACGCACACACACACACATACACGTTAACACCACAATACAAAGACACGTGTGGTCTACCTGACCAATGAAAAAAAAACACAGAACAAAAATAGCAGAACTTTCTTTTCCTTCCATAATTAATTTCTGATGAAGTTTAAATAAAATTGAAAAAGTAAATTTATAAACGTTTCCCATTTTTCCTTATCCTATCATTTTGGCTGTCAGATTCTAATCCATATTTTATCCAATTCATATATATATATATATATATATATATAGAGAGAGAGAGAGAGAGAGAGAGAGAGAGAGAGAGAGAGAGAACGAGAGAGAGAGAGATGAAAAGACTGACATGGATATGAAAAGACTGACTTAGATGAAAAGACTGACATAGATAGGAAAAGACTGACATAGATAGATAGATAGATAGATAGATAGATAGATAGATAGATAGATAGATATGAAAAGACTGACATAGATATGAAAAGACTGACATAGATAGATAGATAGATAGATAGATAGATAGATAGATATTAAAAGACTGACATAGATATGAAAAGACTGACATAGATAGATAGATAGATAGATAGATAGATAGATAGATAGATAGATGCTCGTGTGATTAAAACCCAATTAATGTCCATTGTTGATTATTTTTTTTATTTACAATGATTGTAATGGTTTTCCTGATTTTCAGGTTCGTATTTGTAAATATATTTTCTCATGTCCAAGCACATTTTCATGTCCTCAGTTTAATATTTGAAATATCACGTCTATCATGTTGACTTTTATTTTATTTTGCATATTCTCGTGAGAGTTTGTGTTTTCTGTTTAGTTTTGTTTTCAGGGAAACATATTTAATATGTTCGGTACGGGATTTGATGTAATTTTGTTGATCTTTAGTTGCTTGCTTTTTTATATTCAATGGCTCGAACAACTGTAGGCGCTTTTTGCAGTTTATGTTGTACAGCACTTTTGTGTTGTTGTCAATGATTTCTATGAATTCGTATTATGTTTTTTCTTTGTGTTAGTTGATTATATATATATATATATATATATATATATATGAAGAAATATAGTCTTAAGGTGTGCTATATTTATGAGATAAAGTGCTCAATATCAGAGATAGAGCGTGTGTTTCATGTGTGTTTGTTTAGATAGAGAGTCTGTTTCATGCTAGACACAATCGTTAGGCCTGACGATTGCGTCTCGCATAAAACAGCCTGTTGCCTCTGATTGTTAACTTCAATGTTCACTTATATATATATATATATATATATATATGAAGAAATATAGTTTTAAGTTATGCTATATTTAGGGGGTAAAGTGCTCAATATCAGAGATGGAGCGTGTGTAAATATAAAAGTGAACATTGAAGTCAGCACTTAGAGGCGACAGTCTGTTTCATGCTAGATGTAGCCTGACGATTGCGTCTAGCATGAAACAGACTGTCGCCTCTAAGTGTTGACTTCTATATTCATTTATATTTCTGATGAAAAATTGAGGACAATTTGAAATATCAAATATATATATAAATAAATAAATACTTTCATAAAATAAAACATTATTATTTTTTAATTTGAAACTTTTTCTATATATACATATTAAGAAAGTATACGTGGCTTCTCATTATACTATATATATATATATATATATATATATATATATATATATATATCAATTGTAATATACGGAAAAATATTCGTGAATATGAAAGGATTAAAGAAATTATAAAAATAAGCAAACATAATGGTTGTAATTTATTCAATCAGACATCCGTAAAGAAAATTTGCTGCCCAAATACACAAATATATTCATATATATTATGGACTCTGCCGTCAGTTTCGACGTATTAGGAGCTGAAAAATTAACCAATGGATTCAGTTATAAATTTTGTGCGATAAGTGGCAATTAAGACCTGCAAGTGATTTGAAAAGGAGGCCGCACAGGGAGCAAGAGTGAGGATTGCAGGGTGGGATCACTGTTAGACCTGATCTTGCTCTCGCTTCTTCAAGATGATTCAGACAAGCAGGTTGAACGCTGCTTAGTCCGCTAAAACACGTTGATCTCCATTCTAGCCGCTCCAAGGCTAAGCGCTCAATGGTGTTTTGATCTATATTGACAGCTGACGAGTTGCTCTTCAGCTTGTCTTTGTATCTTAGCCATGGGCGTCCTACATCCCAGTAGCCCTGATCTAACTGGCTGTACATTTGGATCTTGAGTATCCTGTCATCAGACATTCTCAAGACATGACCAGTCCACCGATTCCTTCAATATTACACGTTAAACAGGTCTACATTGGATGTCCTGTCTTGAAGGCGAACTCCACAGATGGCACGCAGATAGCTCCTATATATATATATATATATATATATATATATATATATATATATATATATAGGATAGGGCGCCCAATGCTGATCTTCTCGTAAAATGCCACATTCGTGGATTAAGTCTGCCCTGATGCAGTCAAAACTTCACCGGGCCGGTCAATGTTGCAAGGATGAGTGACGACAGAAGTACCTAAGGTACTCATGCTGGACGTCCGTGGCTCAGATTACTCTTTAACTGCCTCTGTTCCTCATACGGACTTCGAGCGAGTTGTCATGGGTATAAATAACTGGAGATATTTGTGTCAGAGTTATATAACAAATTTTGAAATCTGTTGTATCCACCGTCTAAGAGACGTAAGACAACGGCGGGACTGAAGTGTCACATACGACACAAACATAAAAACTTAATGAGGTTGTCGGATCCGCATAAGTCGAAATCAGGTGGATAGTCCATTACATACACACACACACAGACACAGACACACACACACACACACACACATATATATATATATATATATATATATATATTATCATTATTATTATTATTAATTAATTAATTATAGAATATCAAAGACTTTAAGTGTATGATATTCTTTAATTAATAATTTTGCTCTGTCTTTTGACATAGAGCTCTCCCTGGATATATATCCTCCTGGAAATCCCATACGGATTACCATATTGTATCAATACTATATATATATATATATATATATATATATAGAGAGAGAGAGAGAGAGAGAGAGAGACGTGTGTGTGTGCGTCTTTGAATCGAACTATTGTTAGTTAAATGTCGTGACAATGTTGTAGTTGTGAAACCAATGTGTTTGAATTGTTATTCTCCATAAAAATGATTTAAAATAAAAATGAAGCAATTCACTATCAATAACATTTGTATCAATCTGCAATCTCGTAATTTATAATACCTTTAAAATCATTCATGTCACACATTAGCCCTCTACCTTGACTGGCAATCGAGCCTTGTATTTAGTAAATTTTAGAGCAAAAATTATCGTAAAATTTGTCTTATTCGATAACTCATATTACCTATAATTAGTATATCACACGGTAGCCCTCTACCATGACTTGTTATCGAACCTTGTATTAGTAGAAGCGTGATCAGTTAGAATGTTAAAGTTCCGACCATGAGACCCGGGTTCGAGTCTTACGATGGTCGATTTTTCAAGTTGCTATCTGTGTGACGGTTACACACCTGGCCCAGGGTCGAATCCCTTGGTTACGGCGCCAACTGTGACGTCGCTCCTCCTGGTCGCTCCTCCTGGTTCCAAGCGTGCCGCTCCAACCCCTTGGTTGGATGATCACCAGCCTCGCCTTTCCCAACCCGCTTCCAATACCTGGTTACTGAAGCAACTGTACTGATCTCCGGTCTGTCTACCCACGTTGTGTTTCGATCTTAGACAGACGGGACCAGCAGGGATTGGGGCCGATACAAGTTGAGTCCGACGGGGGTGGCAAAACACAAGTAAAAGAAAAAAAAAAACTCACGAGACAAAAAATTACTGATAAAAAAGGGTGACAACCTTTTATATCTAATGTCCGTTACATAAAGAAAAATTGTTCTTATTTCCCGACCCGCTTTGTGGACTATGGCACCAAGCCTCTATCATACAACCTAAAGATTTCGAATTGCCTACTCTTTAGAATTGTGTATGTCGGAGTGTGGTTTGGTTCGACACTGGGGCTAATTTCTATCGATCATTCGCAGTTGATTCTTCTCTTCGACTTGAGTTGTATTTCTTCTTCTTCGTCGACTTAGGCTGGAAGTTCTCTTGTCTTCGACTTGGGCTGGAACTTCTCTTGTATTCGACTTGGCTGCAACTTCTCTGCGGCTTTCGAGTAATCTTCTTCTTCGTCTGCTTGGGCTGGAAGTTCTCTTGTCTTCGACTTGGGCTGGAAGGATTTCTTGCCGCAACTCAGCCGCAACTCTCTGTCGTCCGAGGTGATCTCTTCTCGCTGCCGTCCGGGGCTGAACTCTTCTGTCTTCGACTTGGGCTGGGAGGATTTCTTGTCTGAGGATTCTTTTGCCCGCAAAGGGGCGAGTGAATCGGGCCTGATGGCCGCGTTCAGGCTCTATCCCTGCCCGCGGTCCAGCTGCAACTCTCAACTCCAACTGATTTCTGTCGACTGGGGTCCTGCTTTTATTGACGCCGCAACAAACTGGGGTGGGTCTGTCGGCGTCAGGGGTTTTCTCGATAATTCCAAAAGTCGCATTATTTTTGATTTCTCATTATCGCTATTGTTTTCACCCCTACTTCCTCACAGTGCCTTTTTGTGGGAGGTGCACACCCATCTCTTTAGTCTCTCGTATGTCAGGTGACCGTTTTTCGACCAATGGTTCCTGATCGGGCATTTCTTTCTCTTCTTTCTGCAGATCACGTGACCGTTTCCGACCAATTGTTATTGATCGAGCATCCTTTCTCCTCCGTTCGGGCGTGGTTACATCGTTCTTGTTTTTTAAAAACAAAATCTAAGTTGGCCTTTTTTCGCACGTACGAAAAATGATAATCTTGGCGTTTTCTCACCTGGGTTTTGTCAACACAGCCTGCCGCTAATTAGTTGTGACTTCAGGAAAGAATATTGTCGCCATCTGTGATCTGAGACAATCGTTTTTTTTTTTCACCTCTTGTTTTTTTGTCAGACCCGGCAGTCAGAAAATCTTAATTTATCTGAATTGAAAACATCTTTCACTCGTCAATGTGGGGGTTCTAATTTTTAACAGGTCAGAATCTGTATACCGTTCCACCGGTCACTCCCCTCAACCCAAAAGACACTTTTTCTCTGATTAAAAAAAAAAATTTCATTTCTATTGTTCTAAAAAGAATTTCCCTTTCTCCAATTTGATAAGGTGTCTTTCTGCGCAAAAGTAGGCTAGATGCTTTGACCGATTTTCTTATCAATTGCCAAAACACTGTCATCAAGCCTGGTTCTTTTTCTCCCTCTTAATGATTTTTCATTTCAAATAACAATTTCCCATTGTCCTTTAAAATTCGGCCACACGCAGGTCAAGATATCTTTCTGACACTTATCTTCGCTTATGACTGGGTCATGCATCATCCAACTCTCTCTCTTTCCTTTTTTTTTATTTCTAATTCTATTCTTCCAATTGTCTTTAAAAAATTCGGTCAACATGCTGGCTAAGATATCTTTCTGACTCCTACCTCCACCATTGACTGGGTCATGCATCATCCAACTCTCTTTCTTTTCTTTTTTTTCTTCCCTTAGGATCGTCCAAGTACAATCTTAGTGAATTATTTTCAACTCAATTATTTTCCGTTTAAAAAAAAAATCAACAACCTGTTTAGTAAACCGAGTAAAAAAAATTAAATCATATTTCTATGAATATTTCTAATAATGCAAGGTGCCACAATCCTCCCCTAACCGATTTGTCATTTACCCGTAAATGACACCTAAACCCAATTACATCATTTAACATGCACCATGCATTTGTCTCATGCAATTCTATTCTACTTTCTAACATGCAAGGGTAATGTTCTTTCCATTTTCTTTTGTTCTACATGCAATGAAATGTTCTTTTCATTTTCTTTTGTTCTACATGCAATGAAATGTTCTTTTCATTTTCTTTTGTTCTACATGCAATGAAATGTTCTTTTCATTTTCTTTTGTTCTACATGCAATGAAATGTTCTTTTCATTTTCTTTTGTTCTACATGCAATGAAATGTTCCTTTCATTTTCTTCTATTCTACATGCAATGAAATGTTCTTTTCATTTTCTTTTGTTTTACATGCAAGGTAATGTGTGCGTGTGTTTGTAGGTGCAGATGTGTTCACTAGGTCTGTCTGTTCTTCTTGGTCAATGTTTTCCTCTCTGCCGTGGGAGGTTTTCCCGCCGCACGTGGTGGTCTCACGCCAGCCTCCTCCATTGGTCTTTCAGCAATTTCTTCGCCAGTCCTGTCTGAGCAAGGAACACTGCTCGGCATCTCCCTCTCGAGTTGTTGCATGCTCACTAGACTGTCGTTCGCTAATCTTCTCTTACTCTTAATCTTCCATATTATTACACCCCCGATGGCTATAACTAGGAATGTACCCATTACTATTGACCAACTTATCGCGATCTGCTTATCGTCTTCCCAAGCTACACCTTCGTCTCCCAACGCACTTAACTTATCCCTTAAGTGATCCATATCGATCTTTTTCTATTGGCTTCATTAATACTGGCATCTTATTTAAGGTGACATTAGAGAATCTCTTCACTATCGGCTCCCATAATTCTGTACAATTGACTAAGCCTCTACCAATCATCTCTATGAGTGAATCTTTTTCTTCATACCTTTCTTCCATCTGGTAATAGGGGGCAAGGAGATGGACACCCCAACCGCCGAACATCCATGGGTAGCGTCACCAGGGATAACGGTGGCCTTATTCTTAATGTCCTTGTGGACTCTCCCCCACATACCCTAGACAGGCTGATATGTTTCTGTGTGGCTACTGCCCACACCCCGTCTGAAACACTGATAGCTTGTGGTAATGCCGAGTTTGTTAATACCTCTACTTGGCAGATTCTTTTGATTCCTTCCCCCTTCCCTTCAAACAATTCTAATATGCACATTCTGCGGTTACCAGTTTTATAGATAGGGCTCAACGAGGTACAAGTCCCCAGGGTATCATCTCTACACCTTCTAGCTTCTTCCCGAATTTAATGCTATGTAGTCTGCTTCCACCTTGTACCTTGCTATCATTCCTGAAAGGTAACAAATTCTCTTGTTGTTATTCTTCACAATCACTTAGTCTCGCTCGACTCATCACTCAATCATTTCATAACTTTTTTTTCTTAGTTCGGCTCTTCCCTCCCCTAACTAACCTCTAGCAGACAGAATGGTCCGGTCAGGTGTGCGTGGCGCCCACTCTAAAGGTCGTACTTCATGACACCACTGGTGGCCAATCAATAATGCCAATGATCTTCCGTTCCTCGTGAGGTGCAGCCCGCATCTCCATCCCCTCCACTCACATCTACCATAGTCAGCCAATAGGATCTTGGATGAGCCAGTGTCGTTATCTGTTGACACTAAATGCTTCTATTCTGCACAGCCCTTTTGTTCTACTGAGATTTGGGGTTCTTCTCCCTCCCTGATCTCATCTTCTGAGGTGATTCCTGTTCAACCTCTAACCTTCTTTCTGTGTTTAATTCTCGTCCAGGAGGTTTTTTTGTCCTCTTCTCCATCCCCTGATTCTTCTTTCTGTTTAGAGTCTTCGCCTTGAATGTCTTCAATACCTCTCGACTCTATGTCTAAACTTCTCCTGTTCTTTATCCTTTCCTTAAGCTGGGAAAGGGTATTTGATCCTCCTCCTCCCACTCGCTGGGCCCTTCGTCCTGTTCAGGGTGCCTCTTTTTAGAGCCTTCGACTGCTTGATTGGACCTCTTCGTCTTTTCTTCCTTTCTTCGGACATGGGGGTGTGATGGCGATCTCACGGTGTCTTCTCTGCACTGATTCAGTCGACGACTGAACATCGCTAATCCCGCTGAGGGTTCCAACTCTGTCACTCGGACTGCTTCGTTTATCTGGTCAAGTCGACCTATCTCCTCATCTTCTTCGGAGTCTTCCTCCGTCTCCATTCCTTCCGGTTCAACCAGAGTTACCTTCCTTTTCCTTGTCTTCTTAGGCCTCAGCTCGCTCATTTCCAGGTTAGCTATTTCAGCCTTCTTCAGATCATTGGCATGAACCCTCCTCGCTCGTCCTGCCACTTGATCCCATATTACATATGATACTGGGCCTGTCTGCTCTACTATCCGGTAGTACGGTTCCCATCTCTGGTCCAGTTTTCCTTCTCTCTGATGGATTTTATAGTAGACAGGGTCTCCAACCTTCAATTCTACCACCTTTCTTTCAGCATTCACCCTCTCATTTCTTTTCTTCTGGGCACTCTTTATTCTTCTTCTGGCCTGTACGAATATCTTATGTTGCTGTTCCAGCAATAGTTGATGATGATCTTCTCCCATATACCTTCTTCGGGGCTTCAGTAGGTTATCTACAGGCAGGACCACGTCTCTGCCAAACAACAAAAAATAAGGAGAAAATCTGGAGGTTTCGTTTATCGTAAACCTCCACGGCCGCCAGAGCCTGCGTCAAATACAAGTCCCAATTTCCAATGTTTTCTCTGACCAACTTGGCTAATACATCTCCCAAGGTTCTATGAAACCTTTCCACTTTAGCATTTCCCTGGGGGTGATATGGGGATGTTTTTATGTGCTCTACACTCAAACCTGTCAAAAACTTCTCTCATGATGCTGTTCACATTCTCCGTGCCATTATCTGTTACCAATTGCACAGGGGCACCATACCTAGGGAAGATTTCGCTTATTATCAACCCGGCCACAGTTCTGGCCTTCTTGTCTGGTACTGCAAATGCTTCAGGCCAATTTGTTAGCCAATCGACAAAACTCACCATATAGTTGTTTCCTTGTGCAGTTTCCCCATATGGTCCTGATACATCCATACTCACTTTCTCGAAGGGAAGTTTGGTACGTCTGTCTCCTCCAAGGGTGCCATTTCCTGCCTTCTGCTCTGCGACTGGCACACTACACAACTTCGAACATAGTTAGTGACTTCTCCGTACAGTTTGGGCCAAAAGTACTTTCTTCCTATGAGATCACATGTCCTATCAATTCCCATGTGACCCTAACCTTTCGTGGCACTGTTCCAATATCTCTGGTCTTAAACTTTTGGGCACATACAACTTGGGTTTGACTTCTTCATCCCTTCCTGAGAGATAATACAGCCTTTCCTCTATTATGGCATACTTGGTGGTCTCTCCTGCCTTTTTTTCCTTCTCTCTCAGAGCAGCTATTTCACTGTCTGCTTGCTCCTTTTCAATTCCTTCTTTCCAGTAGGGATCGGTTTATTATCTGGGCGTCCCTTCTTCGTCCGATTCTAATATAGGGCGATCTTTTTTGTCTGCTTATTAGAGTTAATTACTCCTATTCTATAGGCTTTATCATCTACTCCCTGTTCTACCCTTACAGATCCTTCCCCCAGCCGCCTCGGTACTCCCGAGAGTAAATCTGCGCACGTGTTTTCCTTTCCTGCCAAATACTCTATCTTACAGTGGTAGCCACTTAACTTAAGTGCCAACTGTTGAATTTTCTTATTATTTGTCCACTCTGCCTGCAATAGGTACTGCAGAGGCTTGTGGTCTGTCTTTATAGTGAAGACCGCACCATTTAAATAGTAGTCCAGTTTTTGGAGAGCATACATGATAGCATATGCTTCCCTCTCTATTACTGGCCACCTCTGTTGTGTCTCTGAGAGCTTTATGGGAGAGGAAGTATATCGGTACTTCCTCTGGTATGCCTGGCACTGGTCCTTCCTTATCAGGACACGGCTGGGTAAGTACTGCTCCTACACACTTCTCACTGGCATCCGTGTATAATATCATGGGCTTGCTGAGGTCTGGGTACGTCAGCAGTGGGACGGTTGTCAACTGTTCCTTTAGCGAATCAAATGCTCGTTGACAGTCCTCTGTCCACTTGAACCCAGCGTATTTCTTCGTCAGGGCCACTAGCGGTATGGCAATTCTTGAAAATGCCGGGACGAAGCGTCGGTAGTAGCCTATAGCTCCTATAAAACCTCTTACCTGCCTCACTGTCTTAGGCTCTGGAATTTCCCTTATGACCTTTACCTTATCCATGTCGGGTTTAATACCGTCTCCGTTTATGACGAAGCCTAAATACCTAGTTTCTTCCTCAGAAACTGACACTTTGACAATTTCAATTTTAATCCGTGTTTCCTCAACCTTCCCAACACCTGTCTTAAAGGAAAAAGTGTTGTTCCACTGTCTCCGAAAATATCAAGATATCGTCTAAATACGCCATGGCAAAGCTCTCGTATTCTCCTAACACTATTGACATTAGCTGTTGGAAGACTCCCGGGCATTAGCTAAACCAGATGGCATCACTCTGAACTGAAACAGTCCCAGGTGACACGCGAATGCGGCCTTCTCCTTGTCAGCCTCATCCAGGGCTACCTGCCAATACCCGGACCTCAAGTCCAACGTAGAGAAGTACTTTGCCTTCCCTAATAATGCCAAAATGTCGTCTATCAATGGCAATGGCACCGCCAACGGCTTCGATATAGAATTCAGCTTTCTAAAATCTACACAGAAACGGTGGCTGCCATCTTTCTTACCTACTATTACTATTGGGAAGCTCCAAGGAGAGATCGATCTTTCGATCATCCCAGCTTCCAAAATTTCCTCTACTGCCTCTTCTACAAGGGGTCTTTTATGTATAGGTGTTCGGTAGGGTTTTAATTTCACAGGGGGTGGTCTCCGGTGTCGATTTTCATTTTCGACTGTGTGGGTCTGACCTAGTTCCTTATCTGACTGGGCTACCACATCTCGATTGTTCCTTAACAGACCCCCCACTCTGGTTCTAAATTGATCCGGTGCTAATATATCCTCATCTAAGATTCCTTTTGTTTGCTCTACTAGCTTCCTTCGTTCCTCCTCGAATCTCACCCGATTCAGAGTTCGTAGGGGAAGTGCTCTCCCAATCTTCTCCCCTCTCCTAACCTTTATAGTCTTTTTGGGCCTGGTTCACCATCATTATGGGCACCAACTCGGCTGCCTCCACTACCGTTTCGCATAGGGTTACCTCGTTATCTTCTAGGCCCTTTCCTTCTACAGGGACCAACTGCAGAGGTCCTCTCCGTACTTTTTTTCTGACTTTCCCCGACACTGCGGTCCTAGGAGGTAACTTTACATCTTCCTCCACCACTATGGTTATCTCTTCCTCTGGTGGGCATCCCAATGGCGTTCTCTCGCCGTTCACCACCAACACAGTAGGATTAAACTCGATCTGGGCCTTCTGGCTCCGGAGCCAATCTTCTCCCAAGATTGCCTCTGTACACAGGTCGGGGGTTACGTAAAAATTTTGGGTGCTTTTCACCCTCCCAATCCTCACCGGGAGCCTCACCATCCCTTTTATCTCCAGGGGGGCCCCATCTGCTTGTGTGATCTCTATGTCCGCTTCCCCTGTAACCTTCTCTTCCGTTTCACCCCGCCTGTATGTTTCCTCTCTCATCAATGACACAGATGCTCCTGTGTCCACCAAAGCCCTCATCTCTCTACCACCTATCTCTGCTCTACAGGATAGTTCTTTCTCTTGCGTTAGCGAAGAGAACACCTGAGCTTTCCTCTTCCTGGGTCCCCACCCTTGGGTTAACCCAGCCATAGTAATATATCACCTTCATTTTTCTCATGAGGTGGAGTTCTGCGCCCCCTGCACCTGGGCGACCCCGGCCGGACCTCTCCCGGTCTCCCATGGCCGTTTCTAAAAATACAGTTTCTTTTCAGGTGTCCTGGCCTCCTGCAAAACAGCACCTTCTTGTTGGACAGCTTGCCGCAAAGTGGCCCGCCTGACCACATGTCCAACATTTTGCTCTTTCCCTTTTTAACTGGATTGGCCTTGTGTCTATCCTCGGGGAACCCGTCCTCTATTCAAGCGGTTCGCCCACCCACTGGTCCAAGTTTTTTATTTCTCTCCTTTAACTGGGCCACCCTCCCTCTTAATTCTGGGGTGGCCCGCTGGCTTTTCCCCCCTGGGCCGGTCTCTTGGCTCAGCCTTCTTTGTTAATATCGGTGGGGCACCCTTCCTCAGCCCGCACCACTTGGCCAGGTGTCCTTTCTTACCACACCTGGTGCATCTGTCCTGATTGAAGTCTGGGGCAACCCCACTTCGTCGGACATTCCGCCGCCCTGTGGTCCTCGTACCCACAGGTCCAGCAGACCAGCCTGTATCGACCCGGCGTGGGCTTATAAAAGCCATGCCTGGTCGACCATGCCCTTCTATTGGGGTCCTCCTCCCATAATTCTGCCTGATCCACCTCTTCCTTAACCCTCTGATTCCACACGGGGGTTCTTCCGCCTACCCCCCTTCTTCCAGCCTCCTGACTTGGTATCTGCTTCTTTCCACACCTCTTCACTTTTTATCCCACACCCCTGGCTCTCCCCGGCCAGCTCTATCGCTGCCGACAGTCTGAGCGGTCCTTCTTTCAATACGTCGTGACGAACACGCTCGTCGCTCGGCGCCTCTACATACAGGTCCGCCAGTTGAGCCTGCATAACCGCATTATCCCTGACCACTTCTGGGAATGCCAATGACGATAGCTTCCCCGCTCGGGCCCCCTAATTCTCCCAAGGGTTTCATCCCGCAGCTGTGTTAGTTTTAAAAGGGCCCTCATGGCCTCTATGGCTGTACCTTCGTCGGCGAATTCTTTGGTCAGTAGTCTTTTATTTCTTCCCAAGCCAAGCGGGGTTGGTTCTCCAAGAGCCCCCTCACGAACTCAGACGCTTTTTCCCTTTGTGGCATCGTATGCCAAATACAGGGTTTCTTGGTCCGAGAGCTCGTAGATGGTTCGGTTCTTCTCGAGGATTGCCAGCCAGTTTTAAACTCCTTCCTGCTGCCATCAAATACTGGGACCCTCGGTCCACCCAACAGCTTCCTTAGATCCACTGACAACCCCGCTCTACTTCTTCTTCACCCCCACTGCTCTATCCGAATCATAATCTGACATGTCTACAGAGAAAGACAGTCTATACAGCAACAATCGAGGTTGGGAAACAAAACAAGGTGTCCTACCTTACAGACGATTCTGTTCTTTCTTTTCCTTTGGTCCCGGGTCGTTCTGAGTTCTGTCTGAATTTTCAGCAACGGCGGTCGATCGTGGTCTTCTCAGGGCTGAAATCCCTCGGTCACTGCACCACTTGTGACATGGTTGTCTCAGGGTTGATCCTGGTCACGGCACCACATGTGACGGTTACACACCTGGCCCAGGGTCGAATCCCTTTGGTTACGGCGTTAACTGTAACGTCGCTCCTCCTGGTCGCTCCTCCTGGTTCCAAGCGTGCCGCTCCAACCCCTTGGTTGGATGATCACCAGCCTCGCCTTTCCCAACCCGCTTCCAATACCTGGTTACTGAAGCAACTGTACTGATCTCCGGTCTGTCTACCCACGTTGTGTTTAGATCTTGAACAGACGGGACCAGCAGGATTGGGGCCGATACAAGTTGAGTCCGACGGGGTGGCAAAACACAAGTAAAAGAAAAAAAAAAAACTCACGAGAAAAAAATTACTGATAAAAAAAGGTGACAACCTTTTTATATCTAATGTCCGTTACATAAAGAAAAATTGTTCTTATTTCCCGACCCGCTTTGTGGACTATGGCACCAAGCCTCTATCATACAACCTAAAGATTTCGAATTGCCTACTCTTTAGAATTGTGTATGTCGGAGTGTGGTTTGGTTCGACACTGGGGCTAATTTCTATCGATCATTCGCAGTTGATTCTTCTCTTCGACTTGAGTTGTATTTCTTCTTCTTCGTCGACTTAGGCTGGAAGTTCTCTTGTCTTCGACTTGGGCTGGAACTTCTCTTGTATTCGACTTGGCTGCAACTTCTCTGCGGCTTTCGAGTAATCTTCTTCTTCGTCTGCTTGGGCTGGAAGTTCTCTTGTCTTCGACTTGGGCTGGAAGGATTTCTTGCCGCAACTCAGCCGCAACTCTCTGTCGTCCGAGGTGATCTCTTCTCGCCGCCGTCCGGGGCTGAACTCTTCTGTCTTCGACTTGGGCTGGGAGGATTTCTTGTCTGAGGATTCTTTTTGCCCGCAAAGGGGCGAGTGAATCGGGCCTGATGGCCGCGTTCAGGCTCTATCCCCTGCCCGCGGTCCAGCTGCAACTCTCAACTCCAACTGATTTCTGTCGACTGGGGTCCTGCTTTTATTGACGCCGCAACAAACTGGGGTGGGTCTGTCGGCGTCAGGGGTTTTCTCGATAATTCCAAAAGTCGCATTATTTTTGATTTCATTATCGCTATTGTTTTCACCCCTACTTCCTCACAGTGCCTTTTGTGGGGAGGTGCACCCATCTCTCTTAGTCTCTCGTATGTCAGGTGACCGTTTTTCGACCAATGGTTCCTGATCGGGCATTTCTTTCTCTTCTTTTCTGCAGATCACGTGACCGTTTCCGACCAATTGTTATTGATCGAGCATCCTTTCTCCTCCGTTCGGGCGTGGTTACATCGTTCTTGTTTTTAAAAAACAAAATCTAAGTTGGCCTTTTTCGCACGTACGAAAATGATAATCTTGGCTTTTTTTCACCTGGGTTTTGTCAACACAGCCTGCCGCTAATTAGTTGTGACTTCAGGAAAGAATATTGTCGCCATCTGTGATCTGAGACAATCGTTTTTTTTTTTTTTTTTCTCTTGTTTTTGTCAGACCCGGCAGTCAGAAAATCTTAATTTATCTGAATTGAAAACATCTTTCACTCGTCAATGTGGGGTTCTAATTTTTAACAGGTCAGAATCTGTATACCGTTCCACCGGTCACTCCCTCAACCCAAAAAAGACACTTTTCTCTGATTAAAAAAAAAATTTCATTTCTATTGTTCTAAAAGAATTTCCCTTTCTCCAATTTGATAAGGTGTCTTTCTGCGCAAAAGTAGGCTAGATGCTTTGACCGATTTTCTTATCAATTGCCAAAACACTGTCATCAAGCCTGGTTCTTTTCTCCCTCTTAATGATTTTTCATTTCAAATAACAATTTCCCATTGTCCTTTAAAATTCGGCCACACGCAGGTCAAGATATCTTTCTGACACTTATACTTCGCTTATGACTGGGTCATGCATCATCCAACTCTCTCTTTTCTTTTTTTTTATTTCTAATTCTATTCTTCCAATTGTCTTTAAAAAATTCGGTCAACATGCTGGCTAAGATATCTTTCTGACTCCTACCTCCACCATTGACTGGGTCATGCATCATCCAACTCTCTTTCTTTCTTTTTTCTTCTTCCCTTAGGATCGTCCAAGTACAATCTTAGTGAATTATTTTCAACTCAATTATTTTCCGTTTTAAAAAAAATCAACAACCTGTTTAGTAAACCGAGTAAAAAAAAATTAAATCATATTTCTATGAATATTTCTAATAATGCAAGGTGCCACACTGCCTAAGGAGATGATACCTGGTTGCCACACCTTTCAGAATTGGCTGAAAAACCATATCATGTTTTGATCTGAGCCTTATGGGTGAACTTGGGTAGACGAAGCCATCGATGTTGTGCTAGCATTAAGCTGCAAGTCATCATGGCCGAGAATATGCGCGATCTCTCTCAGAAGCTGTAACTAAGGTCTGCTCAGCCTAGTTGCAGTACAAACCACAGAGTTGTGTTGATGTTGAAGTAACGCAAATGTACCTGAGCAGGCGCCTGCAACAGGGATTAGCGAGCAACCCGAGCAGACAGGCATACCGGAATACGAGCAATCTGCCATTATTACCTATAATTAAAAATGGACTTGTCCATGTGAAATACGTCACAATAGCTAGAGCTATAAAGAAATAAAAGGCAGGATGTGGTTGATCAGTAGCTTTTGAGAAAAGACAAGAGAAAGAGAGAGAGGGGGGAGATGGAGATAAAGAAGAGAGAGAAAGAAGAAGAGAGAGAAGGAAGAACAGAGAGAAGAGGAGAGGGTGAGAGAGGAGATGCTTTTGTCATTTTTAAAAGTTGAATGAAGAATAAGAATATAAAAAACAGAAACCTCCTCACATTCACAGTAAGTAAATTTAATATAATGCCTCTCTGGGTAATAACTTTCCTTTGGCAGGTGGGTCAGGCCATAACCTTGCGCTTGAGGGCTCCTTAATAAGGAAAGTGAAGAATGGACTTATGCAATAGTCTATCCACGCCTCCCTTTAAACTCGAGTTTCTGTCCCATTCCGCTTGAATGGGCGTGAAGCTAAATACCTCTCCTTACACACAAACACACACAGACAGGTGGCTTACGCCCATATCACGTTAAAAAATCGGTTCTAGTCTGAACCCCCAAGTTAAGCAACGACGAGCCCGGTCAGTACCTTGATGGGTGACCGCTTGGAAATACCCGGTACTGTAAGCTTGAATGTGCAGGTGATCTTGGCTTACGCCCATATCACGTTGAAACATCGGTTCTCGTCTGAACCCCCAAGTTAAGCAACGATGAGCCTCGTCAGTACCTTGATGGGTGACCGCTTGAAAAATTCCAGATGCTGTAAGCTTGGATGTTATCTTTCCAACATAACCTCATGAGCTTCTTACTTTTTCTTGTGCTCATACATCACATAGTAACTCTACATGGAGTGGCACTTGGACCTTGTATCAGGGAAATGTTGGGTTTTTGTGTGTGTGTACAATAAACTTTTCCCACATACTTTTGGTTTTGCTCAAGAACTGATATAAGCTTATTAAATAGCCTGCAAAGGGTTGATAAACCGTAAAAAACGAATCAATCAATCAACACAGACTCCCATTAATCTTCACTTCCATTTTCTGATTACGAGAAACGCCAATGCTATCAAGGTGAATGCGAGGATGGTGTAGTGGATAGTGGCTCGGAATGAGAAATCGGAAAGCCGAGTTCGAATTCCAGTCGAGTTCGTTACATTTACTTACGTGTAAATATCCTTGGGAAATGTAAGAATCCATGTATTCTCTCCCCAGCAGGACAGACTGCTCCCTATAGCCTTGGTAAGCAACTAGTCTAGGAGAAGGAAAACTCTGAATTCAAACTAGACTGAGGCATGGGTTACAGATATAGAATATTTGGTACTCCGACGACCATAAAAGGTTGGAGAATCGTGATAAATGCTGTCAAGTACCAATTTTATTTTTATTTAAATTAACAAGTCTTGCCATTCAGTATCGAAATATTTTACAAGGCTGCTTATAAAACTGATGTTGTGATAGAATACTGCAATCGTAGCAGTCGTGGTGACTCTTGCTAGGCTAGTTTGAATTTCATTTTTTTTCCTTCTCCTAATTTGTTTGCCGACTAAGGCTACAGGGCCCAGTCTGTGCCGCTATTTACCCATAGCTGGGTTGGAGGGGAGATATGAATTCATATTTTTTCCTTTTGCATTCAGTTTCTGTAAGGAATTTCAAAGACGTCAGAGAGTTTCGCATTCGGGGAGAATAATAAATTCGTTACGGTTATATTTGAGCTTCTACAGCCGGTCGACCGTCGTGGCCTAATCGATAATGCAGTTGTCACTTTCAGACAGGCTCATTATGGAAAAAGGAATGAGTTAGGCTCTATCCGGAAGCTCCCGTTCTCCGCTGAGAAGTGTCGACTGAAGAAAAAAAATAAGTGCGTTATCCGTATCAATAGCAGTGTAACACTTTCGAAGCAAATGCGAATAACAAATTTGTAGGTGGGGAGGATTCTGCACCAAATGGAATTATTAATACTGGCAGAAACCTGTGGAAATTCGGCTGTATTTTTTATATTTCCCCATTGAAGTCTTATACAACACGTGCGCACATCTTTTCACTCCTGATGTAAACTTCCAACATTTTACGTAGTTATTTGCATCGGGTCATATGTATGCGTCCTGGGTATGACGATAAACTACATCCGGCATCAAGGCCACTGATCGGGAGATTGGGTGGTTTGAGGAGCATCTCTTAATTGCTGTTGTTTCCAGATCCACCCTAACTCGAAGGGGTAGTACCTGTTAGGGTCCCAGCTATGGGTAAATAATTAACACGCAAACTGAGGTCAAAACGCCGTGAAAATGTAGAAATACATTTTTATTGTGGAGTATCATTTTCATTGTAAAAAAATTACCAGCAGTATATTTTTGTAAAAGATATTAATAATGCTCCTAATAAAATTTAATTTCGGCATTAAATGGCCCATAAGAAGTCAATGTGCCGTTAAACAAACAAAACAAACACACAAAATCAGGTCATTTACATAAAATACCTTCTATTTCTTTTTGTTTTTCTACTTTTTATTATTTCACTCCAAGCAAGGCGATAAAATCACTAAGACGCAAAGGGTTACTGGGAGTAGAAGAGAATGAGAAGACTTTAGTGAAAAGAAAGGACAATAAAAGAACAGGATTCAGAAAGACAGAAGATGGCGATAATGCCACTAAGACGCAAGTGGTTACTGGGAGTGAAAGAGTATGAGAAAACTCTAGTGAGGACAAAGGAGAATAAAACAACAGAAAAATCAAGAAGATAGAAGGCGATGGTGCCACTAAGACGTAAAGTGTTACTGGGAGTTAAAGAGAACGAGAAGACTTTAGTGAGGAGAAATGACAATAAAAGAACAGGTTTCAGAAAGACAGAAGATGGCGATAATGCCACTAAGACGCAAGGGGTTACTGGGAGTGAAAGAGTATGAGAAAACTCTAGTGAGGACAAAGGAGAAAGAGCAGTTTCCAAGAAGTCAGAAGATTGAGATTGGCGTTGCATTTAGCTTTTTGAAGATTGTAGGTCGTAGAGAAGAAAGACACCATAAAAGGGTTCCACAGGTGAGAAGTACGAGAAAGGAATAGAACTTATGGTTACATCTCTTTCAACAGTAACATGATGAGACCTACTTGCCAATCCTTTCTTTCTTCCTTATTTCCAGTTTTCTCTTTGTTTGCTTCTTTCTTTCTTTCTTTCTTTCTTTCTTTCTTTCTTTCTTTCTTTCTTTCTTTCTTACATACTTGTTTAATCATTTCACTCCACGCAAGGCAAAAAAGTCACTAAGGCGCAAGAGGTTACTAAGTTAAAGAAACTTTGGAAACGTTATTCTGGGGAAAGGACAAGAAAAGATCCGGTTTCAAAAAGTCAGAATATAACGATTGAGGTTGGATTAAAATTTTTGAGGTTCGTAATTGGCAGGGAAGCAAGAAACCGGAAGTGATTGCCACAGATGAGAAGTAAGATAGAAGAAAGTATTAGAATAGAACTTACGGTTGCATCTAGCAATCCCAACAGTAAAACAAATATACACAATGCAATCTACAAACTGGAGATACCAAAATAAGACACCGCTAGTTACGTTCCATTACCGCCGATCTGATCCCAAACTACCATAAATTAAGATAAACAGAGGACCTCTCGGGGTAGCACCGTGCCTTGAAAGACTGTTGTGTCTCAAACTGACACCCGACCTGAAGTAGAACTCGTACATACAATCCGTTTCTAAGGATACAGATTAAATGGTCGGCACTCAGTACCTGACTACTTCTGTTATCCTCTACCTTTACGAGAGCTTGATCTGGCCCAAAATGGAGTACTGTTGTACAAACTGTATTTTGAAGATACCAAAATAAGACCAAGCTAGTTACGTTCCATCATCGCCAATCTGACCTCGAACTTTAAAAAAAAATGTTATCAGCAATAAAAATCTTGTCGGCTTTAAATAACCCATTGAGATGTCGATATGTCGTAAAACAAAATAAACTAAACCAAATCTCGTACAAACTGATTTCTTACAAAGAATATATATTCTATTCATACGAACCTATTTTAAAAATCCTTAAATAAGCCAAACCAAACAATACATTTTTTTTTTTTAAATATTACCAGCAATACATATTTGAAAAAAACAAAACACTATGAAAGTATAAAAAAGGGTTTTAATACCAGCAATATTTTTTTGGAAAAATTATTACCAACAATACATTTTTTGAAAAATCTTGTCGGCATTAAATAACCCATTGGGGTTGGTATGCCATAAAACAAACCAAACCAAACAAACCAACACTGAAAGAAGCTACAAAACCAAAACATTACTCTGAGAACACGTGTCATTTTTTAACCATTTCAACCCAAGGAAGGCAATAATGCCACTAAGACGCAAGGAGTTACTGAGAGTGGAAGAAAATGAGAAAATATTAGCGAGAAGAAAGGACAATAAAAGAAGAGAGTTCATAAAAACAGAAAATGGCGTTTGGTGTGAGATTAAAAGTTTGAAGGATGTAGTTAACAGGAAAGCAAGTAATTGGAAGATAGTTCTCCAGACAATAAATGTGAGAGAAGAAACTATAAGAATAGAAATTACGGTTGTATTTATCTATTTCAACGGTATAATAATTATATGACCTAGCTGCCGATTTAGTACTATGCGATTGGCGCTGGATTTAGCTTTTTGAAGATTGTAGGTCGTAGAGAAGAAAGACACCATAAAAGAGTTCCACAGGTGAGAAGTACGAGAAAGGAATAGAACTTATGGTTGCATCTCTTTCAACAGTAAAATGATGAGACCTGCTTGACAATCCTTTCTTTCTTCCTTATTTCCAGTTTTCTCTTTGTTTGCTTCTTTCTTTCTTTCTTTCTTTCTTTCTTTCTTTCTTTCTTTCTTACATTCTTTCTTTCTTTCTTTCTTTCTTTCATGGCGTCGAGGTACCAAAGCGACAAACGCATCAGAACAATAACTTGGGTGATTTTCTAAGACTAACTTAGATGTGGCAAAAAGACGAACGTATAGGGCACACAGTGAGGATCGAACATTAAAGTCTTATACAACACAGGGACGCACAAAGTCATCTTTTCACTGCCAATGTAAACTTACAACATTTTACCTAGCTATGTGCATCAGGTCATTTATATAAAATAAGGTCCTTTTGTTTTCTGTCTTTCTACATTTAATTCGCCCCAAGCAAGGCGATAATGCCACTAAGACGCAAAGGGTGACCGGGAGTGAAAGAGAATGAAAAAGACTTTAGAAGAAACCGAAAACCCAATCCTAAACAGGAAACAAGGGATAAACCTCTACTCCTGTTCAAAAGAGCGAAGAGAAGTGTGAACCGGACGATAGGCGAACCTATCTACTCCTATTGGGGAAAGATAAATCAATAAATAGTAAATAAATTTTTAGAGTTTAGGCGGAGATGTTAGAAGCAGAGACTTGAAATAGGAGAAACCGGAAAGCCAATCGTAAACAAGAAATAAGGGATAAACCTCTACTCCTGTTCAAAAGACCGAGGTGGGGGTGTAAACCGGACGATAGGCGAACCTATCTACACCTATTTAGGAAAAATAAATAGTAAATAAAATTTTCGAGTTTAGGCGGGGATGTTAGGAGGAGAGAGTTTAAGTAGACTTTAGAAGGAATCGGAAACCCAATCCTAAACAAGGAATAAACCTCTACTTCTGTTTAAAAGACCGAGGTGGAGTATGAACCGGGCGATAGGTGAACCTATCTACTCCTATTGAGAAAAGAAAAGGTAATTGAATGGTAAATAACGTTTCAGAGTTTAAGCAGATGTTAGGAGTATGGAGTTGAAGTAGACTTAAGAAGGAACCAGTAACCTAACCCTAAACAAGAAATAAAGGATAAACCTCTACTTTTGTTAAATAAAGGGTGAGGAGTGTGAACCGGACGATGGACGTAATGATCTACTCTTACTTGCAAAATCTCCGATAACAACGCCGCTTATAACCTGCCACATTGACTTTGTGTTGGGAGTTCAAGTCGGGGATGTTCTTTTATTTGATCTCAGCTATCTGTAACCGGTGTATACAAAGGGTCCTTTCCACTCTAATGATAGTCATACAGCTTCAAGCTGTTACATGTCTTATAGACTCTCGTCCACTACCAACTGTCGACGTATTAGTGTTTGTGAACGAGAGTTCATCCCACCACTAAGGTCCTCTCTCTCTCTCTCTCTCTCTCCCTCTCTCTCTCTGTCTGTCTGTCTGTCTGTCTCTCTCTCTCTCTCTCTAAGTTCCTTTTCCTAAGATCGAAGACAATGAAAAGACAGTTTACGCTAGAAATATAGAAAAGAGGAGTCGCGTTTTGTTTTGAACGGAGTTGTTCGGACATGCATGTACTTTTCAAGAATCTCTGACAAGGTAGGTCTGTTTATTACAATTTTATTGTTTATCTGAACACACGGGTGGGATCTCATGAAACAAAAACAAACATGATCGACTAGCATTTTTTAAAGTTTTTTTTTTTTTTTCACATATCAGCCTTCGTTGTCTATTATTAAACTGTATTAAAATATTATTAAAATACTATTAAACACTATTAAAATACTATTAAACATTATTAAAATACTATTAAAACACTGTTAAACACTAGTCTTTCCCAATGAGAGTCATTGTATTTTCTTTTTTCTCTCCTTGTTTCACTCTTGATCATGATGACACCAAAACACGCTTATTATAAAATAGGAGCACTACCTCCTTTTTTATACTAGTTTTCACGCAATGCAAGGCTCAGTAGCCAATTTAGCTACAAGTTTACTGAATAATGTTGTTGTAAGGGCGTAATGTGAAAGAGTAAGGGTGGTTTGGTTGTTTTACGGCATATCAACACCTCAATGGGTTATTTAATGCCGACAAGACATTTAGGATAGGTTTATATGAATAGAATATGTATTCTTTGCTATAGTTTTTTTGGCTTGTTTTGTTTTACAGCATATCAACTTAGTGGGTTATTTAATGCCGACAAAACATTTAGGATAGATTCGTATGAATAGATGTATTCTTTGGTATAGTTTTTTTTTTTAGCTTGATTTGTTTCACGTCATATCGCAAACGTTTTTGGATATAGTGTGGATTTTTTATATATATATATTATATTTTCCAATGTCTTTTAGAGTTACTACTACACAAAAAAGACAATAGTTAGACATAAAAAAAAACTTAAGGAAAATTAATTAATATCCACTCTTTGCCTGAAGTAAATTCATAATAGCTGCAAGGAAATCTACTGGTATCAATGAACACTGGTACATATGGTAATTTGTTTGTTTAGTTTTTTTTTTTTTTTTGTTTTGTTTTACGGCATATCAACCTCAATGGGTTATTTAATGCCGACAACTTTTTTTCCTGGTAACATTTTGTTTTGTCAAAAATATATTTCTAGTAATATTTTTTTTCTCAAAAATATATAGCTGCTAATATTATTTTCAAAACCGTATTGTTGGTAATAGTTTTTTTTTTCTTCAAAAATTTATTTCTGGTAATAATTTTTTACAAAGTATTTCTGGTATTAAAACCTATATTTACACTTTTATTATGCTTTTTACCTCAGTTTCGGGGTTTGCAATTTGCCCATAGATGGGACCCTAACGGGTGCTACCACCCCGGGTCTGGGTAGACCTGGGAACACCAGCAATTAAGAGGTGGTTCCACGCTCCTCAAACCCCCTGATCAGAGGCCTTGCTGTTGGACCTAGTTTATCGTCTTACCCTGGACGCGGATGTAGTTTATTGTCATACCCAGGACGGAGTAAGGGTTGTAGATTATGAAGATATGTAGGATATATAACTGTTGACCTAAGACTTAAGGAAGTTAAGACCCTAGTGATCGGGAGTTTGTGTTCACGATATCAGTTCTAAAAAAGAAGCCTTGTGTGTTGAACATCCTCCTTACTAATAGAAGGCGAACGGAATGGAGATGGGTGGCGTCTGTGTACGTGTCTGTGAAGGTCTGAACTGGTGGGTCTAAGGAATGTAGTTCGTCTGATCATCTGCCATGTGAACGGCTATCTATATATTTTTGTTACTTAAACGTTCTTTTCAGTGGATACCCATAATTGAGTAGACGCTCCGTTTATTTATTAACCAATATATTTATTTACTTTCGCCTACCGGCCTGAATATTCGAGAGAGTTATTAAAGAAAAATATGCGATATCCGATAGGATTCGAACCTCTGTACCTCGTTTAAATCCGACGTGATTTATACCTCCCAGTCACGATGATCAAACACATTTGAATGGTTCCTTTAAACGTAAATCTTTCCCTTACTCTCGAAATAGACAAATCTGATCAGTTTCGAATCCTAACGTAAACAAAGCAATTTCTAAAGAAGTTATGGATTTTCTATTTATTAATCCGACAGATTTTGTTACTTAATTTTTTTTTTTTTTTTTTTTGGTAGATAGCCATAATCCCCCCTGTCAAAGAACTCATATATATTTGACTTTCTTAAGTAACAAGACACACACACAGACACACGTCACACATTGCGTACATCACAAAATTGACTAATTCTACGAAACTCAGCATTTGTCTCTACTTACTCTGATGATGACTTATCAAATTCGAAAGATTGTACCACATTTCTTCTGAAATGTATTTTGAACAATTTCTAACGGAATTTCCTCCTTATCTAAGAAGGATTATTCCGATAATTCGTAATTTGGGAAAGTCGATCAATAAAATTAATCGACACAAAATGTCTGTTTGTCTTTAGTAATAATAATAATAACAATAATATATATATATATATATATATATATATATATATATATATATATATATATATATATATATATATATATATATATATATATATATATATATATATATATATACCAAAGCAATATAATCACAATTTAAACAATATTCATTTAAAAATGAAAAAGATAAAAATTTAGCTAATATTGCTTGCTTACTTTTTTGCCAGAATTTGAATTATAACACTTTGTGTCCTCCATATGTTTTGACTGAAATTTCAAACACCTGATGAACATTCCTGAACGTTCTCATATATATATATATATATATATATATATATATATATATATATATATATATATATATATATATATATATATATATATGTGTGTGTGTGTGTGTGTGTGTGTGTGTGTGTGTAAACCCTGTAAACCGCTTCAGCAGGCGGGCTAAATTACGTTAAATTACACACACACACACACACACACACATATATATATGTGTGTGTGTGTGTGTGTGTGTGTGTGTGTGTTTTGAACAAAAAAAATACTAAAAATTAAAAAATAAAAATTTTCAGACACACTGGGTTGTATATTAATATATTTCTTTATTTTATTATTCCAATTAGGTTTTCGACTAGTTTCGGCCAGCATGGCCATCATCAGGAGAAAAAAAATTCCTACTTGTTAGTATGAGTGAACTACAGGAATGAATAACTTTCTGAAGAAAATGAACTTCATCTGTAGTTTTCATTTGTTCTTTTATTGTTAATTTTGGTCAGTCAATATATATATATATATATATATATATATATATATATATATATATATATATATATATATATATATTATCCCTCACGGGTAGTACCATTTGATGTTTCATGCACAACGCAATCTTCAGTTGCTGAGTAGAGACTGGCCATTATAATTTAAATTTTAATAACAACGCAATTCTGGTGCAATCCATATATTATACGTAGATTACCATTTTTTATTTTAAGAATATATATGGAATTTAAAGTAGACGGGATTTCTATTTTCTATTTAAAATAAACGGGGATTAATGGCTTTTATTCAAACAAAAATATATTAAAATAGACGGACATAAAAATTTATGTATAAAAAAAAAATATTAATTTTTATTTAAAGTTGGGATTATTATTTGATATTAAACACGCCCACACAGCCACACACACACACACACACACACACACACACACACACACACATATATATATATATATATATATATATATATATATATATATATATATATATATATAAAACGAAGACAGAAGCCGCAAAAGTTTTGGGTTATAATGTGGATATATATATATATATATATTATTTTCCATATTTTTTCTACTCGCGTTTCCGGCCTCGCAACCTTCTTCAGGCAAAGAGTGGATATTTCCACAAATTATTAAAAGGAATTCATTTTCTTTATGTTTTTCGATGTCTAACCATTGTCTTGTTTGTGTAGTATCATTGATATTTAGATTTACCTGCGTTCGAGTTTTCCATTGCCATCAAAAAATCTAGTTACATTTGTCAGCCCCTATCTTTTTTGAGTAATGGCTACGGGTACTGCTGACAAGCGTTCAGTGCTCTGACGTCACAGTTGCATTTGTACGCATGCGTTTGCGTAAACCCTAACATCTGTGCATCTGCATAAACCCCAACACCTGTGCGTCTGCAAATGGCTTTCTCCCCACCCCACGTGGCAGGTCTTTTCCTCTGTTTACAATAATGAAGTATTGATTTTCTTGAAGAAAATCCGTTTTTCTATTAGTCACGTCACAGTGAAAACCAGATTGAAAAGAATATGACTCCGAGTCAAACGGAAAGACAAAAAGAATGAAAGATGAATCTATCGGGTGTTTTTTTTGTTTGTTTTCTTTTTTTTTTAATTATTTATTTTACGTCTGTGCTTCCCTGAAATGAATTTAATTTAAATATTTTTTGAAAAGGCTGAAATACAGGTAATGAAAAGCAAACAAGTGTGTAATACAGTAGAACAGGGGTCGGTAACCTTTTGGAGAGAGCAGGCCAGAAAGCTAGGCAATGTCTATGAGAAAAACCAGGATATCAAATTTATTATAATAAATTGTCACAACCTCAGACTACTGAGTCCAGAATGCTGCTTTGGTCTGGAGGTTTAAAGAAAAATCAACAAAGTTAATGTAATATTATTTAAACAAGGTTCCTTATTTTACTGCAGGAATAACAGGATATAAACTAACACAACAAAAAATTCAAATTCCTTACTACAAACGAAATACAGTTAGAAATAGCAAATTATTTAATGAGACACTTGTTTCTGCTTATTGTTTGACAGGATGAAAAATATCGTTCAGGTGGTCATCACCCAACCTTGTTCTTAAATGACTTTTAAAATATGTCATTTAAAAAAAAATTAAAAGAAACTTTGTTTACTTCCAAAAGTAACATTTGAAAAAATATAACTTCGACTTCAGGCGCACGAGAATATTCCTGACTCTTAAGGTATAATTTCTTTTTAAATAACGTCCTGCACATATGCCACGATCGATTACGAGTCCCTTAACGTATTAAGATCTAAGAGACATCACATGTACTGCAGCTGTGACAGCTGTGGTGTGTCTTAGGCTAGATAGTTTGACGGAACCCCACCCTCTCCAAGTTGGTTTGAAGTCAGTTTTCCTTCTTCTAGAACAGGGGTTGGCAACCTTTTTGGAGAGAGTGGGCCAGAAAGCTATGCATTGTCTTGGAAGAGGGCCATGATATCAAATTGTCTTGATCTCAGACAGCTTTGTCCAGAACGCTGCCTTGGTCTGGAAGTTTAAAGAAACAACAACAAAGTTAATGCTATATTATTTAAACAAGGTTCCTTATTTTACTACAAGATCAGAATCAACAAAAAATGCAAATTCCTTACAAACGAAATAGGGTTAGAAACGGCAAATTATTTAATGAGACATTTGTTTCTGCTATTTGTTTGATAACTATTTGTTTGATAACTTCTTCACATCAGGTGAAATATTTGTCAATGGCAGGAGCAAAATATCATCAAGATGGTCATCACCCGACCTTGTTCTTAAATGACTTTTAGAATATGTCATTTTAAAGAAAAAAAAGTTCTTTACTTCCAAAATTGATATCTTAATTTTCGCATTATTCAGTAGATTCCATTCCGCCTGGCGAAACATTTTTCTTATAGAAGCCGAAATTAAATTTTGATTTAAAAAATTCTTCGAAATGTAAGTCGTATTTCTCCGTCGCTTGTTCCGCAAATGAATTCGATAATTAGTGTCCAGTTGTTAAGATGACGAACCGAACAAAAAATCCTTCAAGGGTTACCCTCCCTGTATTAGAAGCTTATGAAGCTTTATTTTACTAATTCAAATTTAGCTCTGAAAAAAAAAAAGTTTATTTTATTGGAATGGCTGGTTACAAGCGAAAGGGGAGATGGGATGTGCTTATTCTATGGCCGCAAAGTCAAATATCGTAAAAGATGTTGATGTCTTTGTTTTTGTCCACATGAAACACGGAGAGAGAAAGACCGTCTAAATGTAACAAATACATCATGATATATGCGGTCACAGCTCTCTACAGCTTCTTCTTCTTTAATACCCGTGAAATGCCTTGACTATCATGGAAAAGATCGTAGATTTTGTTTTTTGTTTTTGGTTTATTTTTTTTTTTGTTTTGTTTTTTTGACACGTTGTCCACAGTTTTGGAATGATTTTCCAAAATTCCTAGAGAGCCCAGTGTACCCTACTGTTATCTCATAGCAAGTAGTTATATTAATATCTGTCTATATCTCTGAGATGATGCATTATGATTACTTGTATTATTTACATTATTCGGACTTTTATCCTCATCTTCATTGTCATATTCACAACGTTTCGGCCGTTGTACGCTCCGGCCTTTATGTCTATGTCTCTCTCTCTCTATATATATATATATATCTGAAATGAGGTATTATGATTATTTACATTATTTACATTATTCGAACTGTTATCCTCATTTTCATTGCCATATTCACAATCTTTCGGCCGTTGTACGCTCCGGCCATTATGTCTATGTCTCTCTATATATCTGTCTATATCTCTGAGATGAGGTATTATGATTACTTACATTATTTACATTATTCGGACAGTTATCCTCATCTTTATTGCCATACTAGCAGTATAACCCACCTTCGACCGGGTCTTTTATTATTGGGGATTTTTGCCGTTCACTTGGAGCAGTTTAAGTTTAAAGTCAGCCCACCTGAAAATCAATATTAGTAACAACATTTGGGTGTAACTGACGCACATACCCAAATGAGCGGAGGGGTAACAATTTGAATGGGGGTGGCCCTGAAAAGGGAACAGTATAATAATAAATAATATTATTGTAATAATTTAAACTATTTATTTTAAGTTTTTATGAAAGATATATATCCAAGAACAGAGAGTAAATAGTAAAACGTTGCTGAGAGTTATAATGGACAGGAAGTAGTGGAGAGCCATTGTCGCCAACAATTTGGACTCAAAAACGGCACTGAAGAATTATCTATCAAAGAAATTTCCTCGAAATCGGATGAAAACTGTGGAAACGCATAAACAACATTCGATCATACACACACATACACACACACACACACACACACACGCACACACACACACATATTTTTTGAGAATTATAAATATAGATTCACAACGTTTCGGTCTTTGTACGATCCCACCTTCTTCAGGTGATTGGAATTTCGAACCGTACCCTTTATTTCGTCCACCGGGGTGGATTGTTCTAGTTCCACGTGCCATGCCTTCTCCGGATGTCTCAGTTATTTCAGTTAGAGTTGTGATATAGGGAAATAACCGGAAAAGGCATGGCCCGTGGAACTAGAACAATCTACCTCGTTGGACGTAATAAAGGGTTCGGTTCAAAATTCCAATCACCTGAAAAAGGCCGAATCGTACAACGGCCGAAATGTTATGAATATGGCAATGAAGATGAGGATAACTGTCCGAATAATGTAAATAAATGTTAGATTAAGTTGGTCAATTTAACGACATATCCTTCTTTGTTTGGGTTAATTTAATGGCGAATAAAAATTTTATAGGATAAAAATCAAAATGAATAGACAAGCAAATATAGACCCAGTTTACAGTAGAATCAAGAAAGTAACATAGGTTCGGTTTATACTAAAGTCAAAATCGTAGTCATAAGTCCGAATTACACTACAAACAAGATAGATATATGTTAATAAAAAGAAGACAATTGGAAAATATATTTCTTAGTCATGCTTAAAAGCGAAATGTTTTTAGTTACATTAAATTCAAATATTAAGGAAACGATCCTGTGTAAGTCTCCCCCTGGATGCTGGTAACATTATTTTTTTTACTAAGAATATGTTTTAGTTTTCCATGTCGACATATTGTTAAATTTCTCAGAATATTACTGAAGATAAGACAATTTGAATAAAAATAAGAAAATGGGAAAATATATTTCTTAGTCCTTTCCGACGCGTTTCGTCAATCTTTATCAAGGTAAGTTTAAAAGCGAAATATTTTTAGTTATATATAAAATTTATTGAAACAAAACAAGTACAGTTGACCACTGATGACAATTCCCGAACAACGTAACAATAAACAACTTTTTCCATCCTCTGCCAGCCGCAATGATGGAGAAAGCATTACCTCGAACTTAGTTATATTAAATTCAAAATGTTAAAAAGGGAACGCTGTCGTGTAAGCCTCGTTCTCGATACTGGAAACTTTTCTTTTTTTTTTTCTTTTTTTTACTAAGATTTTGTTTTAGTTTTCCATATCGACATATTGTTAAATTTCTCAGAATATTACTGAAGATAGGATAATTTGGATAAAAATAAAACAATGGGAAAATATATTTCTTAGTCCTTTCCTACGCGTTTCGTCAATCTTTATCAAGGTAAGTTTAAAAGCGAAATATTTTTAGTTATATTAAATTCAAATATAAAGGGAGTACTCCTGTGTAAGCCTCCTTCTGGATGCTGGTAACTTTTTTTTTATATTTTATTTATATATTATTTTATTATTTATATATTTTATTATTTTATTTTATTTATATTTTGAATTCAATGAAACTAAAAAAGCATTTCGCTTTTAAACTTGCCTTGATAGAATCGGGTTGACGAAAACGCGTCGGCAATGACTAAGAAATATATTTTCCAGTTGTCTTCTTTCTTTCCAAATTGTCTTATCTTCAGAATTATTCTGAGAAATTTAACATAGATATATATCCGGTTCAGAGTTAAAATGGCAGACATAAGTCCGATTGACACCAGAGACAAAAAAGTTGATATGTTACCAGCAACCAGAATGGCGTCAAAATCCGCAAAAATTTGTCATCTTTTAATTGTCATTTGTGCTTTGTTCAAATTAGCGACGTATATAAATGGAGGTAGAAAAACGTAACGTAAATGTTGGTAAGGTAGCGAGGGTCACAAAGCAATGTTCGAAGTCCCCAATTAGGCTTGCTTCCTTACACCCCCATCGCCCCAATCAGAGGTAGTACGCACCGGACCTGACGGTTATCAACGGAGGAAATGGAATTCCCGAGACGAGTTCAGGCTCTATTCTAGTCTGTCGCGTTCACTTTCACGCTAAAACCTGTGCGAATGGTAGGAATCCATTTTCACCCTACATCTATGAATTAAAAAGCAAAGTAGACTGGGATCTCTAGCCTAAAGTGGCAACCAGTCTAAGAGAAGGAAACCTTTGAATTGAAAATCGTGGAATAGATAACGAGATACCATTCCACTACCTTTCGCAAGAAGCCGTGGCAATTCAAAGATCATACTTATTATAAAACCCAGGTTGTGTGTGTGTGTGCGCGTGTGTGTGTGTGTTCGTTTATATATTGGATCGGATTTCCTACATTTTTCAACCGATTTCAACAAAACTTCACAGGACTACGTAAAATTACCTTGCGGTGGTTCTGACAGCGCCAAAAATTGGTAAAACACAATTGTTTTTGCACGAAATCAATTTGAAAACACGATTAAGAGGCATCACTGTCGTGTGAATGAAAGGGGGACAACTCATATCGAGTTATACTTATTATAAAACCCAGGTTGTGTGTGTGTGTGTGTGTGTGTGTGTGTGTGTGTGTGTGTGTGTGTGTGTGTGTGTGTTCGTTTATATATGGGATCGGATTTCCTACATTTTTCAACCGATTTCAACAAACATCCACTTTTTTTTTTTACTCGTGTTTCTATTGTCTTGCACACTTTTTTTCTTTATTTTTACATTCAGAATGCTTTAAAAATTCCATTTACAAGACAATTGTTTATAATAAAATTCTATTCAATCGGTAGACTCATAACGATTGAAAACAATGTTTTTGTTTGAGTTTGGGTTTGACCAATTCGTAAAACAAAAAAACAAAGCAAAAAAAAAACTAATTAAGATATGCGTGTCCGTCAACCTTAAACAATAATCTTTGTCAATTTTATTTTTCAGTCTTTATGATGGTCGATACTTGATCTATCTATTACTGTTACATCCCCGGGCAACGCCGGGCTCTACTGCTAGTAATAAATAAATAGAGCCAACGTACTGAAGGTACATGACATCTAAGACAGCGTAAAGTAAACTAGGCCCTCTAGCCTTACATAACAACAAGTCTGGAACTGTTCTAGAATCAAAATTGCTGAGACGTCTACCGGAAACCAGACAGTTTTTCCCAAATTGATATGACAATTCACAAATAATAAAAAAAAGGAATAGCCATATGTCCTATAAGGATATGACATGAAAAATGATTATTGAAAACGTTTGGTATATGTATATATTTTCTCATTTTTTAGCGTTGCGTTGTGTATTTGAGTAGACGCCTCGTTTATTCATTAAACACTATATTTATTTTCGTCTACCAGCCTATTTTGGCGTCTCGAATTTGTAATTCGTATGATGGGTCGTTTGTTTTGCTTCATCATCTTCTCTAGTCGCTCTAAACAAGAACTTTCAGTGCACTCCAAATAAACTGTCTGGTGCTGTTAGGTTTGGTGATTGTGATGACCACTCAATTGTTCCATGTTGTCCTATTTGCTTAAACTAGAGAAAAAAGGGCGTTACTTTTTCCGCAATCTCTCTCTTCCTCCCCTCTCTCTCTCTTTCTCTCTCTCTCTCTCTCTCTCTCTATATATATATATATATATATATATATGGAGAGGGAATATACATGTTCAATCTAACGAAGACAAGCACGCACACATGATACACAAAAATGGGAATAGATTTGACAGTCTCAAGGGTAATGTAGGGAAAGGAAAACATCTCTCATCAACACATCTATCATCACCACTACTCAGACCAAACCAAATGGTTTTATTCCCACTTAAGCAGAAATTCGCTTCTGCTAACAGTCCAGAAATGAGATCAAGGCTCACTACAAAGATAGAAAACGAACAATGAAACATTAAAAGAACATAAGGAAAATTTATTCCTTTAAAAACTGATTCCTTTTATTTGGGTGAAGACTGGAAACACATGTAGCAGAAATAGGAGAAATAAAATATAATATATACACTAAAAGAAATCCACAGTATAACCAAAAACGTTTCTCTCATTTTTAAAAATATTCTCTCATTTTTCTCTCGTTGGAACAACTATAACCTTTTTCCATATATATATATATATATATATATATATATATATATATATATATTGGGCACCCCAAGGCGGTGTAGTGGTCTCGCTAGAACAATTACAACTGAATAGTGAGTTCGATCCTCACTGGGTGCCTCATACTTTTGGCCTTGTGCCACATCAAACCTAAGCTTGGAAAATCAATATATATATATATATATATATATGAAGAAATATAGTTTTAAGGTGTGCTATATTAATGGAATAAAGTGCTCAATATCAGAGAAAGAGCATATGTAAATATAAATACAAAAGTGAACATTGAAGTCAATACTCAGAGGCGACAGACTGTTTCAGCCTAGACGCAATCGTCATGCCGCGAAATAGAGGGAGAGATAATAAATAGACTGAAATAGATAGATAGATAGATAGATAGATAGATAGATAGATAGATAGATAGGATCGTTCATTGCTCTATCCATATGTGAGTAAATAACATTTGCCCTAATAAGCTAAAAAAAAAAGGGTAACCCAAACTCCATTGATAAGCATTGGGATGAGAAAATGCTTTATTGATTTTATTGATTTGCCACTGACTTTTTCCGTCCCAAGCGAGATTCGTTTTTAACAAAAGAATAACGTTCGATGCATTTAGACAATTCAATTTTTATTCACAGCATAAGAAGCAAAAGCAAAAAAATGATCGACACGTAAAAGACGCTATTCAACAACAAAACCTTGAGGAATCCTAACATCGTTTTATTGGAGGTTGTCATTCAGAAGATTTCAATTTCTCTCATTTTCTACTACTGATGGATTTACATTAACACACACACACACACACACACACACACACACACACACACACACAGGGGCGATGTGTAAATTGTCGCCATTTTATATTTTTAATTTCGCGCATGCGCGTTGTTTGTTTTTGTTGGGCACCGTCTATGAGAAAAAGAATGCCATGACTCAACTCATTCCACCAGAAATTTGGAGACGGCATGTTGTACTGCTTGCCATTCGCGCCGGAAGCTCCAATACGAACATTTCATGGTGTTTGGGCAGTGCAGAGGATTCGGAAAGAGTTGGATGAGTTTAATGGTGATTACGAAGTTACGGCAAAAATCACTCTGATCGTTCTGATAACAAAAGCTCTCCCGAATTTGTGGATGAGGGCCTCAGACGAAGCCCTACATCACGTACCTTTAAGAGGTAGTGCTGCCCTGGGTCAATCAGCCACCCTCTTATGGCTGCTAGAAGACCTTTTGTCTGACAAAAGGACTCTTCACAATGCCACACAAGCAGGAGAACCAGGACATGGATGTCAGACAATCTCTGCAACTCCTTGCATTGGGCCACCTAACTCCCCAGTTTCCCTTGATTATTATGTTTGGGACGCAGTTGAACGAGAAACCAACAACATTCGTTGCAACATCAACTTCTCAAGTTCCACTCGATCAGCTTCTCCCCGTGAACCACTTCCCTGTGGAACCGACTCTCAACAAGATATTTCCCCGATCACTACAATCTTAACCTATTCAAGACTAGGGTTAACCGTTATCTTTCACACCTAGAAACAAAATAGCCGCCTAACCTAACCCTCTACCCCGAGTGACCCCCCGAGCCTTGTAAAGAGTGAACCTTACTATAAAAAAAAATGTAGATGTGATAGAGTTAGTTGGTAGGACAATATATTTTTTTGATTCATTGGGTTTTGCCAGGAGGGGGCTTTTTTTATTTTGGAATATTTTATGTGCCTTTGAATATAAAATAATTCGGGTACTGAAGTAGATTGAAAGTGATTTCAATGTATTTCTCCTCTTCATGTAATTATTGAGGGCTGCACATTCTAAATGCTCTTAAGCAGAACCCGATGGTTATACCGGATTTTTTTATTGCTATATATATATATATATATATATATAATTATTTATTTTCAAAAATTATAACATAAATATGTTATAAAATCACTACAAATATTGCCATTTTGTTTCAACAAAATTGAAACAAAATGGCTATTTTTGTAGTGATTTTATAACATTTATGTTATAATTTTTTAAATAGATAATTATATCTGCTCCACTCTGTATTGAGCACTCTTTTAAGAATAGTAATTTTGGTTATTGGAATTCATTCCGTATACACCAATTATATACTTGTAATATATATATATATATATATATATATATATATATATATAGAGAGAGAGAGAGAGAGAGAGAGAGAGAAAGAGAGAGAGAAGAAGAAGAAGAAGAAGAAGAAGAAGAAGAAGAAATGAATGAATGAAAAAGAAGTTTGTATAAAATCTTTATTTGCTTACAAACATATAGGCGCCATTTTTGTACTAGTCTTTGCAGCGCCATCTGTACAAAAATCGTCTATTCATAGGTCTACGTCATGCCACAATATTCATGTTTCTATCGAATGTTGTAAGAAGGGCGGTCCTGAAAAATTATCGGCTTGACCCATTTTCCAAAATCTGATTAAGTAATCAAAGAGATTTTTGGGGAAATGTTTGCTGGGAGGAAAACATGTCAGTGATATATACATATCATGGACATTTTATGCTTACTCTATATATGGGGTGAAAAAACATACCTAGACTTAAGCACATTAACTCACACGTATATATGCATATGTGTTTATTCGTCTTCAATTAAGAAAAACATTTACTCGGTGTTACTTTTTGTTGTTTGAAAGATACCAAAAGGGTTTATTTAGAATAACCTAATTTTATTTACGGCCTGACCTTGGCACCAACCCCTTAATTTTAATTAAATATGGGTGTAGAGATAAACTGGGGTATCCCGGATTTAATTTCAAGCCATATGAAATAGCTAGAAAAAGCTTATAAATTTAACTATTTCAACCATGAACTATGTTATTTTTTTATTGATTTGTTTTTCTTTTACGACTTATCAACCCATTTTGGATATTTTAAAGCCGAAACATATTTTAAATTGAAAGAATAATTCTATTTTTTGCGAGTGCATATTGCTTTGAAAACTTTTCTGTGATTAACAAAGATACAATTCCTACCATTTAACTCATATCTGGTGGGGGGTGATGGATTTCCTATCTTTCCCAAGGGTATTTACCCGTAAGTGAATGTAACTGACCCGACTTGAATTCGAACTCTGCTCTCTGATTTCTCATTCCGAGTCACTATCCGTTACACAACTCGTGGATGCCACATCTCTAAAACTTTGTCGTTGCTTACATGTTCATTTCATAGCATTCTCATCATCCTTCAGTAGAACCGTATTCTTGTTGCTTCAAGTTTTTTCTTCATCTTTGAGGAGATTGTTCAACATTCGCTGCCATATAAGAAGACCGATATTACATAATAGTTAAGTACTCTTTTCTTTGTTACAAAATTTATCCCGTTTCTTAATAGTCTTCTGTTTGGAAACCAATTTTCGATATGTCAATGCGTCTTCGGATTTCGGTGTCACATTTTACGCCCGCCCCCGCCCCGCAAAAAAAAAAAACAAAGAAAAAACATTTTCTAGACATTAAAAATTCTGTATGTGCTTAATTTTGGTGTCTCCAATTTGTAATTCGTATGATGAGCCGTTTCTTTTTCTTCTTCTTCTTCTTCTTGAGCCACACCCCTCCAGTATTATTATTATTGAGCCACGCCCATCCAGTATTGTACACAAAGGCTTTCCTGAGGTGTTAGGCTTTCAAGGTCGTTAAGTGTAATGAATCTTCACGATTTGGGGGCAAACAAGAAGATGTTCCATAGTTTGTGATTGCCCGCATTGGCAGTTGGGATCATCATCGGTGGCATATCCCCATTTCTGAAGGTTGGCTCTACAGCGGCCAACAGCTTCTCGGAGGCGATTCAGGTAGGACCAGAAGGTCCGGGGGGCGGTATTCTGTAGGGCTGAGAGAGAGCCTGTGATCCAAATCGTTAAAGTGGCTGCATCATAGGGACAGACGCTAACTAGGAGCACTGTTGTTCACTGTTTCGACTGAGTGTAGAAAATCGTCTCTTGACTTGAGCCTCTTCGTCATTGGTTAACAGCCGTGGAGTGGATGACGAGGATCAGTTTCTTGCTTCAACTTCTCGAGTTGGGAGTGGACTGTCCTTCTTATGTAAGAGGGGGCAATATCACAAAGCGAGTAACGGTCATCTAATTTGGTTGGCTTGACAAACCCCGTGATCGATCTGCAAGAGGTATTTAAGGCAGGGTCGATTTTCTTTGTGTGTGATGATCTGCTCCACACTGGTAAGGTATATTATGCTGTGGAATAGTAAATAGCTAGGGCTGTGGTGCGGATTTTACCGGTATGAGAACCCCATTTGTTGTTACCCAATTTCTTTCGAATTCCTTTTGCTGACAAAAACACACAATGTCTTCTTACAATTGATGTTTAGTCCTTTCTTCTTGCTTTTCATTACTACGTATTGTAGGAATTCCTGTTGTTTTTTTTCCGTGTCTGCTATCATAAAGCAGGCACAAAAAGCTATACTATTTCATAATGGTTACTTGTGGACCAAAAAAAGTAACCCAGAATTTAATATAGCAATAGGTACATTTGATTCAGCAGAGGTATGCGAATTAGTTGGAATAGTATTATTGTGTAGACTTAGATTTACTTTCGACATTAAAGGACACTAGACTCTATAGAGATGACGGTGTAATTATCCTCTGTAAAACAAACTCACAAAATACAGACCGATTGAGAAAGCCACTGATGAATATTTTTAAATATCCCAAATTAAATATTACCACTACCACCAATGCTAAAATGATCAACTTTCTCGGTGTGACCTTAGACTTGAATAATGGTTATTATAAACCATATACCAAAGATCTATAAAACCGTAGGTACGTCACTAAAGAATCTAACCACCGCCACAAAATTCTAGATAATTTACATAAATCAATCCAGGTTAGATTATCTACCATCTCCAGCAATAAGGGAATATTTGATAAATCTAAAATTAAATATATAAAGGCTTTAGAGCTAAACAATCATGAAGTAAATTTAGAGTATTTAGAAAAAAATAAACGTAAAAATAAACAGAAACACTGTAATCATAACATTATATGGTTTAATTCACCTTTTAATTGTAATGTTCAAACGAATATCGGAAGAATTTTTCTAAATTTAATCCATAAGCATTTTAACCATTCACCAATACTAAAAAAGACTTTAAACAAAAATAATGTTAAAATCAGCTATAGATGCGTTAGTAACATAGATAAAACTATATCCCAGCATAACAACATTATATTAAACAAATATATTTCCAACAAAGACAACGTAAATATTTCTAAACAAAAATGCAACTGCCGCAAATGATCTGTCCCTTAAACTGTTAGTGTATGACTGATGATAGTGTATATCGAGCGAGCATACATTCCGGTAACGATGTTAAATTTTGGTTCCACTAAAAATCCTTGGAAATTTCGTTTTTACCGTCATCGAATGATCTTAGGTAACATAAAATAGAAAAACAACACCACTCTCTGCAAGTATTTCTGGCAATTAAAGAATGATGACATCTCACCATCAATCAAATGGGATATTATAACAAGAGCCAACTCTTATAACGGTAAAGGAAATAAATGTAACTTATGTCTTGTTGAAAAATTGGTTATCTTAAAAATAATAAAAAAATAATATTCACAACTCTAAGAAATTTTTTAATTTTTTTCTTACACACATATATACAGATCCTGTTTATTTAAAATGCCAAATATATTTTCTTTTAAATTAAAAAAGTGTAATCCCAATATAATATATATCTACGCCAACATTGCGATAACCAGATATAACTTTTAAAATTTAAATTACGTAATAGCCAGTCTATACTGAACACCCGAAGATTGCTATTGTTGAGGGATAATATGAATATTTATTAATATATACTTTGTATATTTTACTGTTGTATTATATAGAGCATTGTTTTATTAACACGAGCACTATATCGCAAACAGGACGGAAATATTTAAAAAGGAGATAACAACGGGGAAACGACTTCAGTAGTTTAATACGAAAGAATAAAAAGAAAAAAAGAAGAAAGAAAAAGAAAGGAAAAAGAAGGAAGAGAAAAAGAAAGAAAAAAGAAAGAAAAACAAACAAGAAGAGAAAAAAAGAAAGAAAAAAAGAGAAAGAGGAAAAGAAAAGAAAAGAAAAGGAAGAAAAAGAAACAAGAAGAGAAAATAGAAAGAAAAAAGAAAAAAGAGAAAGAGAGAAAAACAAACAACAAAGAGAAATTAGAGAGAAAAAAGAAAAAAGAAAATGAAAGAGAAAATAGAAAGATAAAAGAAAGAAAAAAGAAGAAAAAGAAACAAGAAAAAGAAACAAACAAACAAGAAGAAAGAGAAAATAGAAAAAAGAAAGAAAAAAGAAGAAAGAGAAAATAGAAAGAAAATAGAAGTGTCAGCTAACCGATTATCGCTCCTTGCTCATCAGAACTCGATCGAGGAAATTTTTGTGCACAACTCACTAGAAAAAAAATGGAATAAAAAATATGCCGTATCAAGAATACACTGGCAAAATTTGTGGGCTAACTGCATAAAATCATTAACATCTTTATTTTACTAAGAAGTCAAGATTGTTTATTAGTATACTTTTATCAGTATGCTGACCATGAGGTTTGCAAAATAAATAGGTGCGCCTTTAGCAGCTTGAAGATGAAGAAAGGTCAAGCAATACTATTGGGCCAATGAAAGATCTGAGTTGATAAAGTCATGATAATATGCAGATTTCTAAGTGGGAATTGGTCCATCTTATTAACATAAGTGTAAGGTGCCTTGGCAAATCATTGTAGTTGAACATTAGCATATTTTTTTTACACTAAAATCATGGCTAACATTTCTGCTGAAACGACGACAAAGGTTGTAACTGGGGAAGATGACTCAACGGGAGATAACATGACGCCTGGGAATTTCCAGAAACAGTGTTGAACCCAACCAAAAGATTTTTGCTTCTACTTCAAGTGTTTTAAATACAAAGAAAACCGGAAGACCACAAAAGTTAAACAAGTGAGATAAAAGAAAGATTATGAGAGCCGCGATGAGTAATCCAAAATTAACAGCCAGGCAAGTAAGGAGTGAATGCACTCTTAAGAGTAAGCAAGGTAGTACGATAAAATAACTCGTACGGGCGTATAGCAGCAAAAATCATACTTATTATAAAACCCAGGTTCTGTGTGTGTGTGTGTGTGTGTGTGTGTGTGTGTGTGTGTGTGTGTGTGTGTGTGTGTGTGTTCGTTTATATATTGGATCAGATTTCTGACATTTTTCAACCGATTTCAACAAAACTTCACAAGACTACGGAAAATTACCCGGCGGTGGTTCTGACAGCGCCAAAAATTGGAAAAACACAATTGTTTTTGCACGAAATCAAATTGAAAACACGATTAAGAGGCATCACTGTCGCGAGAATTAAAGGGGGACAACTCATATCGAGTTATACTTATTATAAAACCCAGGTTGTGTGTGTGTGTGTGTGTGTGCGTGTGTGTGTGTGTGTGTGTGTGTGTGTGTGTTCGTTTGTATATGGAATCGGATTTCCTACATTTTTCGACCGATTTCAACAAAACTTCACTTTTATTTTTTTTGGCAGGTAGTGTTTCTTATTGTCTTTCACATTTTTTTTAGCTAATTTGTTGGCGCTGATTCCGAAAATGCCCTTAGTTTTTCACCGTTAGCTACCATTTTTGCAGTACTGAAATTGCTCATTTTTTGGAAAAAAGATCAATTTACGATCTTGGATGATCACAAAATTTAGTTAATAAAGGTCGTAGAAACCCATCAGTTGGTGAGGCCGAGCAATTTATGTCAACCAACTGAAATAACCCATTTTTATAAGAAAAAATGTTTTTGAGCAAAAAATTTAAAAATAGAAGTTCAGGAGTTTTCCAATTTATCGCCAAAATTCAAATTAACTGATAAACTTTATCAGTAATACACTTTAGTAAATCTGATAATTAAGGTAACATCAAAAAATCTTCTGATTGATATTCATAAATTTATCCCATCACTTTTATCCCTTCACTACTGAAGGAAAGCAAGTATATTGAGCGCATTTTGTTTTCACAGTTGGAAAGAAACTCCAACTAAAGACATCCCAATTGAATGCACCTATTCCATTGTGCATGATACTGCTGGAATATCAAAAGGGACTTAAATAACATTGAACATGGCAGACAATCAAGAAAGAGAAAATATTTACCATAGTTCTTATGTTAGTATTTACTTGATTCCCACAAAATCAAGATGTGACACAAGGTCGTTTAACGTGGGAGACCCGAGTGTTTCCACTCAAAGGCCACTGGTCAAAATTGGTCATAGCTTGTCCAAGCTGGTCAGAGCCTAGTCAAAGCTGGTCATGACTTGTCCTAACAGGTCCAGGCCGGAGCCAGTCCAAGCTAGTCAAAGCCTTGATCGAATCTCAGCCATAGGCCAAGAAACGATCCATTATTTGTCAAAAACCCCAGCCGAAAGGCCGGGCAAGTTAACCATAGTTCTTATGTTCGCAGAGGTTTTATTTCTGCCGTGAGTTTATTAAATGATTTAATGTAAATACTTGTTGGTCTTGGTATATTCAATCGTATTATTTTTAAAGACTTAGGGTCTGATTGTTATTGCAAAAATAGTATTTCTCAATAAGTAGACCAATATTTGTTGGTTTAAATATGGATTGAGAGGTTTCTATGATTTTATTTTGAGAAATAGTGCCATTGGTCAATGTTATATATACAGAAAACAAACGGAAAAAATGCTTTTTTTCCCCAAAAAATGATGGATTTCTGTACAGCAAGAACTGTAGGTAACCAAGAAAAGTAAAGTCCTTTTCAGTTTCAGTGCCCATCGCATTAGCGAAATAAAATGTTTGGAGTCTCGACGGCATTTCAAAAGTTTTTTTGTTTTTTACCAGAGCTATTCGAACCAAAGACAGTAATACTAATTACTAATTCCATACTATGACATTTTGTACTTTCTGTAATAATAAAGATCACTTTTTAGGAGGCACGGTTGTGTAATGTATAGCGGCTCGGGTTGAGGAATCGGAGAGCCGAGTTCGAATTCCAGTCGAATCCATTATATTCACTAGCATGCTAATACCCTTGGGAAAAGATATGAATCATCTTCTTCTCCCTCCAGCTATGGGTAAATAACAGGACAGACCGGGTTTTATAGCCTTGGATGGCAACTGGTCTACCGCAGAAAGAAATGGCAACCTACTGCGGGAATAAAAATCTGCCTCGTCAGTCATGTATCGAAAGATACATAATCGCCTAAGCATGTATCACGCATGGCACATAAGTGAATCGGAGAGCCGAGTTCAAATTCCACTCGAATCCATTACATTCATTTACGTGCTAATACCCTTGGGAAAGGTATGGATCCTCTTCTTCCCTTCCAGCTATGGGTAAATAGCAGGACAGACCGGGTTCTATAGCCTTGGATGGCAACTAGTCTACCGCAAAAAGAAAAATATCTGCCTTGTCAGTCATGTATCGAAAGACACATGATCGCCTAAGCGTGTTTCACTCATGGCACGTAACTGACTTTTGTAAAAAAAAGAAAAATAATGTTCTATTTAAGTTAAGAAAGGAGCTGTAAAATTAATTTTTTCCTGGTGACTCAGTATTTTTACATGGTCTTACTGAGACTCGAACCCATTATTCGGTCGTAACTGATCGAGCGAGCCAAGCTTGTTAACCATTACACTATGTCGAAGTATTCATCTTGCCCATATTATGTCTTCTTTCTTTTTCTCACTAACTTCTGATCTCTGATATATTTTTTTCTTCCGTTTTTCCTTGCGATCAACACAGAATGGTTCATTATTTATCTGCGACAATGGCAGGGGGTAACACAAGTGCTAACATAATAACTCGCGGAGGAACAATAATATGACTTTTTAAAGGTAATATGAAATTAAAAGCCGTTTTTACTGGTTGATTCGAAAAAAATAAAATAGGTTTTTTAAAAAAGTGTAATATTTGCGGACCGTGTTGAACTTCTGGCATTAATTTAATGATTTGTGTTTAGTCTGGCACAAGACGAGGACACAGCCCTGGAGCACTCATCGAGGATTGAACTGTCTAAACTAGCGAATTGGTAAAAGATATTAATGACCGCTCTATATTAGGCGGCATTTACTAGACTATATATTTGGTTTGGCAAAAGGCAATATCCGTCTAGCACTCAGCGTGGACCACAAGCTGCGCGTGCTAAGTTGCCTGATATTTATCTAGATAGGTTTTGCTTAAGTCGGTGTATAGTTGAAAATGAATACTGGCTCGAGCCCCAGGTGACCATTTTCCTAGGCATTATCTCCTCTTCGGGATGGGGCCAGGTCATTTGCTGGCGTCTGAGACGTCTCTATTTTTCAAGACACCTCAGGCACCAGGTAATGACCAGACTCTCTAAGAATTTTTTTTAACTTTGACTCAGTCAGTTATGTACCATGCGTGATACATGCTTAGGCAATCATGTATCTTTCGATACATGACTGATCAAGCAGATTTTTCCCGCAGTAGATTGCCATTTCTTTCTGCGGTAGGCCAGTTGCCACCTGTTTACCCATAGCTTGGAGGATAAGAAGAGGATTCATATCTTTCCCAAGGGTATTAGCATATAAGTGAATGTAATGGATTCGACTGGAATTCGGACTCGGCTCTCCGATTCCTGAAACCGAGCCGCTATCTATTACTCCACCTTGCCTCCCCTAAAAATCTGGAATTATCCCTAATACTGACAATCGATTATTCTTTTTAAAAATTACCCATTAATTTTGAACGTTTCTTTTAAATGTGCATGCGTCTCGTGCCCCAAATCTATGATACGTACCCCACCTCGAATCTATGATATGGTACCCAAAATCTCTGAAACAGGGACCACCACTAAACCACATCTCAATTTTCGTAAGGTGGTATTCATATAAAATACAAATTTTATATTGTAACCTAATTATGTACAATAATGGATTACATGCAATATAGGTGAACAATTCAACTAGAAAAATTGAATATAAAAACTATGTAACTTAATACAAATTAGAGACATGTCATAATAAATCATTCCATCTTAAATAAATCAACAATGTTCTGTGGCAACTTGTGATTTTTCTTGCTAAAAATTGAATAATTTAACACATTAAACATTATAGATAGAAAAACAGTGAATTTTAGAATGCTAGTTTTGCGTGAGATCTACCTCACTATGTCGTCTACCCAGGTGCAGAGCGGAGGTCTACCATGCTTCTCCCCTCCCAGTGAATCACCAGCGACATTTATGTGAATCCAGTGACAGGAGCAGACACTCAAGCAATTGAGCGATCGTGATTGGATGCTAAAACGTTGATTCTCAAGAAAATGCGAGGTTTTGGCAGTCACATCTTGATCATTTTTGCTGGAAGATGACGAGAATAAATTCCAATGATCTATTCGTGTCATTCCTAGAAGATATACGATGTGTTTATCACTAAAAAAAATGTGATAGCGTGTTTATTTTTACCCCTCTGACTTTAATATAAATATAAACAGTATATAGATATATAAATAATTAGTTAGTCAGTTATGCGCCATGCGTGATACACGCTTAGGCGATCATGTATCTTTCGATACATGACTGACGAGGCAGATTTTTATTCCCGCAGTAGGTTGCCATTTCTTTCTGCGGTAGACCAGTTGCCATCTAAGGCTATAGAACCCGGTCTGTTCTACAGTTTACCCACAGCTGGGGTGGGGGGGAGAAGAAGAGGATTAATACTTTTCCCAAGGGTATTAGCACGTAAGTGAATGTAATGGATTCGACTGGAATTCGAACTCGGCTCTTCGATAATACAAGATTTAAATAAATATGTATACACATACAATATTATATTATAGTTCGATGCTGCGGTAGACTTCACGCTATAGACGAAACGGGAAGTAGAACTCACGCTATATTCAGGTATACCTCACGCTATATTCAGGTATACCTCACGCTATATTGAAGTAGACCTCACGCTATAGACAAAACGAGGTAGGGTAGACCTCACACTATATTGAGGTAGACCTCACGCTATAGCCGAAACGGGAGGTAGACCTCACGCTATATTGTTTTACACCACACGCTATAGATGAAATCGGACCTCACTCTATATTGAGATAGACCTCACGCTATAGTAGCACCTATGGATCTGCTTGTTGAACCTTATTATATTTGATAGCGTGTTTATTTCTACCTCTCTGCCTTTAATATAAATACAAATAGTATATAGATATATAAATGATAATATAAGGTTTAAATAAATATGTATACGCATACAATATTATATTGTAGTTTGATGCGGCAGTAGACTTTACTCTATACACGAAACGGGAGGTAGACCTCACGCTATTGTAGCACCGAATTTTATAGCGGTTTTCCGAGACTTAACACGAGCAAAACAAATCACGAGAGATTTGAACGAGAAAAAAAAGGCCACCAGAGTGATATCAAAATCCGCGAAAATTCTTCATCCTTTAATATCCAGTTGTGCTTACTTTAATTTGTAAATGCAGGTAAAAAAAACAAAAAAAAACAAATGTTGTTAAGATAGCCAGGGTCACAAATCACTGTCCGGGGGCCCCAATCAGACTCCCTTCCCCGCCCGGCCTGTGGGTTCGCGGGGAGTTCGTACAGGCCCTGCGAACACATTTCTGTTCCACTCTAAAATTCTTGAATGATTATCTGTTACATGTGATTTCATATCGCTCAAAAATATCAAATTAGTTCAGTTTTGTGGGTCCATAGTCCCCTGGTTTGGAATTTGTCTCTATAGTAGTTCGCGGACACCATGATTGGGGACTGGTCGCAGGATCCGTAGCCCGTCTTGAATTTTCCTTTTAACTAGTTGGCAACTCTTTCCTTGTCCTATGTACGCGTAACCATTCCACGGTAAACCCGACCATGTGTCATATTTTGTACGAATTGGTTGCTTGCTTTTTGTTTAGCGATATATCAACCACCATGGGTTATTTAATGTCGAATTGTAAATATTTTCTATGCAGTTTATTTATTTATTTGGAGATAATAATTATTTTAGGGATACAAGTCTTACATTAAACTGGCGCAGAAGAGTGGATTTCTTAAATTCCCCAAGGGTATTTGCTGGTAAATGAATATAACGAACCCGACTGGAATTCGAACTCGGTTCTCCGATTAACACTTCCGAATCAGTATCTATGACACCATCCGCACACCCAAGCTTACTGTACAGCACCTGGTATTCCCAAGCGGTCATCCATCTAAATACTGACCAGTTTCGACGTTGTTTAACTTCGGTGAGTGTTGGACGATTTCCTCAAAGATGAAGAAGAGATTCGAAGCGACGGAGATGTGGCTCTACAGAAGGATGCTGATGATTTCGTGAACCGAGCGTGTGAGCAATGATGAGGTCTTAGAGATGATGCAAACAAGAAGGAGGCTTATACTTAACATCGGGAAGAGGCAACTGAAGTTTCTGGGACACATAATGAGGAAGGAGGGCCTGGAGAATTTGATACTCACAGGTCAAATAGATGGAAAGAAAGACAAGAAAAAAACAACACGTGACATACCTAACAACACGTGACATACCTAGCGGCCAAGTGGATGACAGAACGTGGTCTGGGGGAGGAAGCAGAGGGAAGGAACTTGTTGAGAGCTGCAAGGGATAGAGAGAGGTGGAGAGCCATGATCGCCTACGCCCTGAAAGGACATGGTACATGAAAAAAAGAAGATGTGGATTCAAGCGCAGTCGGGTTATCTCTTTCCGAATAGAAGATATGTCCGTTACGTGACATCTGTTGAAAAAGTTGAAAAAAAATTCTGATATTTTTTTAGATTAATGTTCAACCAATACAAGGCCGAAGAGCCACTCCATGTAGAGGGTTATTTTGTAGTGTTTTATGATCGTAAGAAAACGCAAGCAGTGAAGTTTATGGCATCACAGAGAAAAGATAAACGGTTACCACTTGAAGAGGTTAAGAATATTATAGTGAAACATCCTGTCGAGAGTTTATTCCAGAGAGCAGCAGTTCTTAATTATTTAAATTTTCGGAAACGGGTTGGGCTGATAGCTATTTTTTTTCTTTTTTTTTTTATTATTTATTTTATATTTTATATTTTATATTTTATATAAGCATCCCCCAACGGTGGAGTAATGGATATCGGCTCGGATTGAGTAACTGGTAGAGCCGAGTTCGAATTCCGGTCGAATCCATTATTGCATTCAGTTACGTGCTAATTCCCTTGGGGAAAGTTATGGACCCTCTTCTTCTCCCTCCAGCTATGGGTAAAATAGCAGGATAGACTGGGTTCTATAGCCTTGGATAGCAACTAGTCTAGGAGAAGGATAACTCTGAATTCAAAACCTGCGGAGGGTCGTTTGGGGACCTTGTGGCACGTAGTGCACCAGATCTCTGTAATCGGCCCTTCAAAAAGTGTGGATGGTCCTGAACGAAATCTTCACCACTATAATCAAATCTCGTGTGCTGTTGTTGGGCTGTCGGTTTCCTGGGAACTGATCTGAAGCCTATACATGCGGGTTTGGGGACCGCTTGTGAATTCCATACCTTGGGAAAAGGTGTGAATCCTCTTCTTCTCCCTCCAGCTATGGGTAAATAGCAGGACAGATCGGG